>PYAF01001516.1:1431329-1507426 GCA_007407185.1 Glycine tomentella | reverse complement strand
CAAAAGCTAAAACCATTAGAAAGTATGGTACGGTATGTTCAAAGTCACAACATAATATACTAGCAAACAAATTAAACACCAAAGCGCAAACACAATCAGCCAAAAGTTATATAGTTCCAGGTTTTTGGTTCTGAACTAATGATTTATAATATGGGCCAGCAGGATGTTTTGGTTCACACTAGCCCCCCCCCCCCCCCCCGCGCGATAAAACCCCCCCCCAACAAAAAATAGAAAATACCTAAACAATTAATAAAAGAAAAAAAATACCTATTAGAAGCAAAGTCTTCATTAGCTTTCACTGTAAGCCCCGCCTCCATATGCTGAGAATGATAACAAGAGACAAGTTATATAAGTAGCCAACTTTTTAGTTTCAAAAGCATAACCATCACAGAATATAGTATATATCTGTATGATGAACTATGTAATTCAGATAAATATAAAGAATAGTAATACAGGTAGTGACTTACTTGATTTTTTGGTATTGAACTTATATAGTGATCCTCATCCTTGAAACTTTGGGGCTTCCTCTTAGAACCACGAGCTGCTAAAACTCAAGTAACAGAATAAGAAATTAATCATCACATTTTGTCTTCCCCTTCTAGTCTTTCACTCAAAAAAATCCTAATAAAGCATACCCAAGTAAAAGTAAACCTTGAAATTTTATCTCAATTTTAACTGACAATTCTTACAATGACCCAATCTTAACTGCTAAGAAAGAAGTAATAGGGTTGAGGCACTATGTTCTTTCAATTGTGACACTAGAAAGACACTTGCTTGATAAAACATATTAAGCCAATGCCAACTAGACAGAGTTTCCATCTTCTAGAATCCAATATATTAAACTACTATCTGTTGTAGTTATAAAAATGAATTTACAGTTATAGGTAGTAATTTTAAGTGACTATCCTCAGAGGGTATAAGGTCACCTCAATACAGTGAAAGCAAGCAATTAATACAACCATCAGACAACTCTGCCAGCCTTGTTATTAATATTTCGGTAGTTCCTTTTTTGTCATCAATCAATTATATTCAATAGTAATCTTCAATTATTATATTCAATAGTGATCTTTTTCCCTTTTCTTTTGATATTTCTCTTTTGCTAAAGCCTATGACATGTTCTTGAAGTATAGAAATCACCTGAACCACATTTCTACATCTCTGGTTGAAGTAGAAACTAGACTGACCATGATTAACAAATAACATAAAACCAAGCATAAGACACTTGTTTAAATCAAGGGTATAAAATACTTCATGACGAAATCATTCACTTTACAAACTGAAAAATACAACGATCAAACTTAAAGAAAGTTCAATGACAATAAATGAAATAAAACCTTTTCTTCCTTTCTCCATGGAAGGACTGATTTCCGATTGAATTTCCTCCTGCAAGGAACAAGGTACAAACATATACATATCCCCAAGAAATGAATATATAGAAAAGAAAATCCAAAATAAAACCAACAACTAGATTGATCCCAATCAATCAGCAGAACAAGGCATGTTTTTAAAAAAGGAGTTTGAATTGTCCAAATCCAAATAACAGCAATAGCCACATACCTTTTCCTTATTACTCTCAGACTGCTGCTGTTCACGAACCAAATTTATAATATTCTCATGAATGGCTCTTTTCCTTTTCATCACATCGACCCATTGGCCAGAAGGGCCCTGCAATTATTGAGAATCATTTAGGTAAAGTAGAAAGACAACAATACAGACATGCACATCATATGGACAATGTATTTAGAAGTAGAAATCCACCTGTAACATTGAAATAGACCAAAATATGGAATTCTAAAATGGACATAACATGGATACTGTATTTAAAGTAGAAATCCACCTGTTGATGCTTTGATTTAGCTGCTTCCCCTTCAGCTTCCAAAATGGTCTGCTTTGGCCTGATATTGAATTATTAAAGTAGTGCAACTATAAAATATACAGAAAGAATGTAAGTGGAAAGGATATCAGCATAATTTACATAATCTTGCACTCACCTAAACTTTTTCAAATGCTCAGAAAATGCAAGTGCCGTTAACTCCCCTGTTTCCAACACATTCATGAACATTGGATGCAGCCCTTCATGAGGCAAATCCTTTACTCTTCTAATGGACTCCTTTGCGGGTAAGGGTTTTGTTTTTGAATATAAACGAAATGCATTTTTACAGGTTCTCTGCAATAATTCCAGTTCCGCAGAAGTATCAATAATTTCCCTAACTCTGTCTGAGACAAGGTCGATGACTTTTTGTGGGAAACGACCATAAATGGTTTCTCTATTTGCCATTGCCTGTTCACATCTGGACATTACTCCATCCATATCCTGCAAGAACTCTTCTTCAGTGGGAGCAGGTTTGATTGGTTTCGAAAGAAACAAATGAAGATCCAAAAGGTAAGCCATATCCTCAGGAGTCACAAAAGAATATGCAGTACCAGTTCGACCAGCCCTTGCAGCCCTTCCAACTCGATGGACAAATATTTTAGGCTTGGGGGGAAAGTCCCAATTGATAACATTATCAAGTAATGGAATGTCAATGCCCCGGGCCGCAACGTCTGTCACAATCAACGACATTGTCTTTCTAGCCCTAAACCTCGATACATGGATTTTGCGAGCATCTTGATCCATGTCACCATAACACACAGATGGCACAATACCCTCTTCACGAAACAAAAGATTGAGAAACTCCACATGATGTTTGGTGGACACAAAAATCAATGTCTGCTGATCAGAACCAATGTGCTCCCTAATCAAATAGAGCAAGGCAGAGTACTTCTCCTCCTGCCTCAAAGTGAAGAAGGCAAGCTTCAAGTCAGGGCTAATTCTAGTTTCCAAGTCAAGGCGGACAAGCTGAGGGTCTCTCAAACCAGCCTTGGCAAATTCAGCAAGAGCACTGGGCAGTGTGGCACTGAAAAGCAAGGTCTGACGGTTCTCCCCAAGCTGAGCAAGAATCTGATGCAACTGCTCGGCAAAACCCATGCCAAATAAACAATCAGCCTCGTCGAAAACAACATACTCGACGCTGCGCAATGACATGTCATCAACCTCAGACAAATGGTGCATGAGCCTACCAGGAGTGGCAATTATGATGTCAGGACTCTGAGCTAATTCCTCAAACTGACTCTCCATACTATCTCCACCAACTAACAAACTAACACGAAGATCTGATCGAAAGAAAAAAAAAAACAGAATAAAATGAAATGAAATCAAAGAAAAAGAAAAAAAGTTGAATTGAAGGTGGACCTGTGAAGTGGCCAAGCTCTTTGGTGAACTTGAGAGTCTGAAGGGCCAAGTCCCTGGTAGGGGATAGAATGAGGGCTCTGACACCAGACTGAGGGATATGCTGATTGAGGCGGTGAAGCATGGGGACAAGAAACGCCGCCGTTTTGCCAGAGCCAGTGCGAGCCATGGCAACCACGTCGGAGCCAGAAAGGATGAGGGGCATGGTCTTCCGCTGAATCGGAGTGGGCACTTTGTACCCTTTGCGCTTGATTCCCTTGAACACATTGGGATTCAGACCAAGTGATTCAAAACCCCCAGATTTTGCAATCTTATTCATCTTCTTCTTCTTCGTCGCTTCGCGTCCCATCTTTCGTCTTAGGAGCTATACCTGCAGGGGCGGATCCAGAAAATAAATCAAGGGGGGGGCACTCAATACCTTTCCATCCTAAGAAATTGCAAATGGCAAATGACAAAAATGAATCAATATATACCCAAAAAACAATGGTCAAACTCCAAAATATTATCTCAGTATAATTCGAATACAAAGCAATTAACAATTTCGGATCGCAGCATGTTGCAGCCAACTGCCAACCCCAAAAACACTATAATGGGAGAGCACATAGAGGGGTGACTGTTAATCTAAATTTTTCATATATATACACACACACATATAAATGCTGAAAAATCAAAACAGATTACTCTAAATTCATAATTAACAATAAGAAGTTGTACATCTTAAGCAAAACATGCAAGTATAGCAACAAAAGTCAAGGAAATAAACAAGTTTAAGCCTCTAAAACGAGGAGGCTGGATTGCACAGAGGCAGAGTGCCATGCAAGAGGTCATCCTTTCAAGTTTCAGAAATGACTAAAGACTATACTTGTTTTTCTTTAAGATAACCCTTATTTTACATGAAAATCCCTAAAGTATAAAATACTAATCTGCAATGTTAAAATTCAAAATTTTAAGGGCATTTGTTGGCTTTTGGGTGGACTACACTATCACGGCCACTTTCCGCTGACATGCCACAATCTAGAATTGAATTACCAGATCAACATTTGGAACCGAGACATGAAGTATATTAATAGCATCAGCATTTTACACACAAATAATAAGAAAATGTTTAGAACATGAAGCTGAAAAAGTGGTATTTGGTAGAAACCACAAAGGGACCAAACCTAACTTTCATGCTGAACCCCCATATTTCACAAACTCACCTATGATTAAAAAATACATTTATGCCATGCGTAGCATTGGTCCAGTCCCTCACAAATAATCAAAGAGAGGTAGGTTACATTTTCAGCCAAAAAAAAGATAATTCATTTCTTAGTTGTCTAAGAAGTTCAATCTCAAATAATGTGATTAATCTGAATTTCCCGTGGCATTCAAAATGTTTTTAATTAGGGAAATTGGCAAGAGAGTTTCATAATTCATACTATTGACCTATGGAGAAACAAATGAAATGAAACATCGCAGCAGTGAGTTTTGGAAGAACTAGCATCTTTAATCCATGATTACAGGGCAATCAATATTTATGTACATACATGCTCAAAAAAGTTAAAGCAAGCAAATCATGATGGCATCAATATGGACTTAGCAAGGATCTTTAGAAAAAGTCTTACATGGCTTAAATACAAGAGAAAGCAGGCAAATGCATATCATTATACAATACTAGCAATCAACAAGTACTGAATCATATTGACCTATATGCTATTGCTCAATGAGAAACATCTCTTGTATGTTTTTCAAAAGCTCAATGAGAAAGTGGTGTCACACATTAGATGGACAAAGCACCTTTGTTTCTCTTTTAATGTGACAAAATGAAATCACTCTTGGAATCTAGTCTTGTGTAAAATAGTAACATGCTTCAATTTGATGATTTAATCATTTGCACTGCTAGGTAGGATCTTTGTTTCCTAATATCAGTAAATGCTATATAAGTCGTTACATCAATAAATGCTTCCTAATGCAGGCTCAATTCTAGTGTAAACAAAATATTTTGCTTACTATCCTTCTCCAACACCAAAATAATAAAAGGTCTGTTAGTCTGTATGTTTCAGAGACATAGTTGTCAAAGAGGCACTATCTTAAATTTAATATTTTTTGTTTGTTAAATCCAAGTAAAAAGAAAATCTGTAACAGGCCTTATAAATGGCCAAAGCAAAAAATAATTAGAATGTGGACAAGATGTTAGTGCCGAAACCATGAGGAAAGAAAAGTTATCTAAAAAGTGGCTAGATTATCACACCTTTACAAGAAGTCTAGCAAATTGAAGTATCCTATAAAATTACAGTATTTGCTATTCCACTGAATTACAATCAAATGTGATTTGATAATCAGATTTCATCTTTTGTAAATTACAGACTTATTATTTAACATTTGTCCATTAACATACTTGATTATTCATCAACTCTTTTTCACTTATCTCTATCTCTTTGGCAGGGCATTAGCAGCACCATCAAAATATATTTGTCCATTAATATACTTGATTATTCTTCTCCCTAAGTAAAAGATATTTCCAAATTCCAGTTACTCAGAAAGTACACAGCTGGATCTAGCTGGTAAAGTCTTCCCAAGAGATAGACAGAGGAAAAAAATCTCTGACAGGAAAAATTGTTGGAAGACTATGTATTTTAACCTTCATAACCAACATGAATAACACAAAAACATGCATAGCCAACAGCCCAACAGTCACAACGTGTCTAACCTTGGAGGCTTGGAAGGCGCGACGAAGGTCGAAGAAGAAGCCTGGACGGAGACGGAGTGACGGCGCGACCCGCGACGAAGCCTGGACGGTGCGACCCGCGACGAAGTTCTGGAGCCTGGGAGCGTGATGAAGTTGGCCTGCGTCGGCTCTGCAATGAAGCTGGAAGCGCGATGAAGACGATGTGCTGCGGTGCTGCGTCTGCGCGATGAAGAAAGGGAAAACCTAAAACTGGCTAAGTGAACTAAAAGTCTAAAACAACACCGTTTCGCTGAGGGGAAAAAAATGTTGACCCGGTTCAGGTTGGCGGATTGTCCGCAACCCAACTGAGTCCTACGGTCTAAAGCAGACTGTTGACATGTCTGACCCGGAGAGAAATCCGACCCAATCTGATCCTCAGGTCACGATTGGATCAGTCGGACGATCCGATTTTTAATACTATGTTTTATACTATTCACATTCATTTCATCAATTTTATTTTATTTTTCACATATGTAATTGGTAATTATTTTTAGTTAACTATAAAAATTATATCAATGAAATAAAAATAATAACTTGAATAATTTTATATGTTATCTTGTAAAGATTTTCTCAATTGATTATCCTTATCAATAAATTTTTAATATTTTTTCTTTTTAAATTTGAAAATCTCAACATAAATAAGTTAATACTATTTATCATATTAATTTGACCTAACTTCAACTCAAATATATTTCCTTTTAATTTTATCTTATAGTTTTTTTAAGATATACTTTTTATATTTAATTAAAAATCTCAACGAAAATAAATTCTCATTTATTTTATAAGCTTACTCTAATCTCATGAAATACACTCTCTTTTAATAAATAAGCATAGCAAAAATAATTATATTAAAAATGGGAAAAATATAGAGAAATCGAAGAGATTGATTAATTATACATTTAATAAGTTTAATAACATATTTTTAATAATTTTAAAAAAGAAAACATAGATTCTTTTATTTCTTTAGAATTTTAAATATTTTTTATCTAAATTTTTCATTTTTAAAACTTTAACTTAGATAAACTGAAAAAAAGAAAATCCAACGACAACCTTATTCATAAGTACTGATAAGTTAAAAGGAGAGCAAAAGATACGGAGCGGTATTTAATTTTGATTTTAAAAGGGAATCAGATTTTAAAACTACTCATTTATTATTTTCATATTTAATTTTGCCAAGTAAACTTTGTATGTTGTAACTACCCATTTTTTAGATCAATATCAAGTAACATGGTCTCTTTTTAATTATCCATGAATACATTAACAACAAAATGATCACGTGTATATATATATATATATATATAAAATTTGTAAAATGAAAAAAAAAAAAAAACACAAGAATAAGACAAAGGAAGAAAAGAATAAAAGTTACAAGTGTGTGGGAAAAAAAAAAAGAAGGAAAACTAAGGAATTTCAAACTGAATGCATATTTCTACGTCTGTCACTAACTCAACCCTTATTGAGTTTACTTTTCATGTCTTTATTGGCCCCACAAAATCCAAAGTCTTCCCTCGAATATAAAACTTTTAAAAGATTTGCAGAAAAACCAATCTTTTTCTTAAACTTGGGGTTGGACTCACCAAATCAATTGATTACACTTGTAGTAAGAATCAGAGAAATTAAATATTTTTTCAGCATTAGCAACAACAAAATTATTATAAAAAATAAAAGTTAGATCAAAATTATTATAAAATATAAAATATATAAATGCTGCAGATATGAATGTGACGAATGAGGAAAATTCACTCACCGAATGAGTCGGTCACGATGAATCCATGAATAGTTAAAGGGTAAAATCTCTACGTATGCAAGGATTCTCTAAAGCCATAAAATTTCATTGTGAACAAATTCAACTCTGCAAAATTTGGCCACACAGCCATGAATGGGGAACTAGGGGTGAATGAATGGAAAAAAGTCCATTTGGGTGAAAAAAATACATTACATTTTGTGCAATGATAATCACAAAGGAAAAAGAAAGATGAAAATATATCATATTCAGAGCTTCTCCATTGACTCCGTCCTACTTCCATCTCCATAAGTTATCTTGTATGGGAAATGAGACTCCTTGGATCTACTCTGTTCTGTTCTCACTACTGTTTCGACATCCGCTTCCTTGGACCATGTTTTCTTCTCATCTTTTCTTCCCTGTAAAATTTGTGTATAAAAGTATATTTAAAAAAGAAAAAAATAATAATGTAACACAAATAATACTGAAATCTCAAAAAATGTCTTTTCCATTTTCATTTCTTTCACATAATCACTCACACTTGTGCTCGCATCCCTCCCTAACTGCAAAATTCAACTGATCATTCTCCTTCTAAATTCTTCTTTATTCCCCTCCTTTTATTTTACACTCATTCCATACTCTTTGTTGTAGCCTTGTTGTTTGCGCCCCTGCTTCTTATGTGTCATTTGTTTAACAAAACTATTCTTACATGATTTGTGTGTTTTGGACATATCCAAAAAAAAAATGCAGAACAATCTGGTTAACAAAAAATTTATCTATCAGGTACTAAAGAGAGCAGCAGATGCAGATCTTCTGATATTGATTGGCGTTGTACTTATAGACCTTTGTCCCTTGAGGAGGATGGGTCAATATTTTCAACAGTATATGGTAAATTGAAACTGCTTGAGCATGTGAGTGATGTTGTTTGCTCTCCTTGCCTGCTGCGTTAAAACGCAGTTTGACAATTCTAGTTTGGATTGATCATACATTGTTGTTATTTTTCTTATCCTTTATATATATATATATATATATATATATATATATAGGTAAGTGAGCATGATATTGGCTATAAAGACAGCTTGATGTTGTTTGCCAAAGATTTAGGACCCACTGCACAAAATATAGCTAAAAGGACATTACTTGGATGTGAAATTCTTACAGCATGCATCTACTTCTGCTCCATGCAGACCAGATACTTCTAATGGAAGGGAAAAGGTTGAAGGGACATTGAATGCTGAAAGAGAGAAAGACTGTCACAGGTGGTCCTTAGGGTGTCATAAAGAGTTCCCGAACAAGAGTTTCTGTTTTGATTCATCCTATTCGCAAGCTTGTGCTGAAGATTTTACTTACTCAGATCAAGGGTGCAAAGAAACTGGTAAGAAGTCTGGCAGGATGTTATTGGACAGATCAAAGTTGGTTAATCAAGAAAATCTATCAGTTTCAGTCCTAGAGAATTCTTAAGCTAGTAGTGTGTTAGACTGAAGGTTAGAAAACAGTTGTGTGCTTCAATCTCAACCAGCTGGGGCCATAGAAAGTACTGATGTTTCAGGAAACAATTTCATGTTTCGTTCAAAGTGTGTAATGGGTGATCGTGAAGCAACAAATGAGATTAGTTGCTCATCTGATCAGGCCATGAAATCAGACCAAACTGTGCTTCTAATTTTGTTTTCAATCTTCCATATTTGAAGACACGACTTGATCAGATACATTAATTCCTCAGAGCAACATAGGTTCTTACAACTGCAACAGGTTTCTAGTGACAAGATGAGACCCTTTTCTGCTCAAGACAACGTGTATAACTCCTGATATTTTTTTTTTGGTACAAAAAAAAAACACTCATGTTACGTTACTGTTAGGCATATGGTCCCCCATTTCACTTCCCTAGTGGCGGATCTTTTATAAGATGGGGGTCACGGTTCTTTTAAAAAAAAAAAATCATTATTAACATAATTATTAAAAGAATAAATATCTAAATTTGTCCTTTTATAAATTTAGTATAAGATACATTACTCTCTCGTAACATAGAAGGCTGATGTTAGTCTTTGAAAATCACAAAGGTATTGTTGCGATTTTGGTGGTCATAGATCGAGGATAGCATTCGGGCCAATGACAAAGTTCGTAATTGACTCTAATATAATGAATTAGAATGTATAGCAGAAATTGTGAGAATGAGTGAAGTTATCTATACGTGAAAGAAGTCCATATTTATAGGCGTAATTGGTGGGAAGAACTTCTTAAGTTCTAAAATAAATGTCATTTTTAACTTTTTAATGTAATATTAATTTTTTTTCACTACTATTCTTCATAAGTTTTATTTTAGTTTTCAATGTAATATTAATAAGATTAATTTTGTAAAATCATTATTATCTTCTATCTATTTATATATTTTTTTGGTCTGTGTAAATAAAGCTAAAAGACACTTATTATGAGACAAATGGAGTAAATTCATTAGGTTTCATGTAGGAGGACACGCAACTATGTGTTTGCATGCTCGATTACTAAGTGTGAACTATACGCTTATACTGGCATTTTTGGGTTAGTTAAGAACAAGTTTCCGTTATGAAGCCTAACTCTTTTGAAGCGATTTTGTCCTTTTATCCAAACTAAATAAGGAAAGTCGGGGTCATGAACTCCGCAATAATTGCTCCCAAAGTTAATACTAGCTAGGATAAGCAATGCTAACTTAGGTGTGTAAAGTTGAAAGCTATCTCATAACAGTTGTCTTCAAATCAGTATTATTTAGCATAAGTAATGTTGACTCGAGATAATTACTCCCAAAGTTAATATTGCTTAGGATAAGCAATGCTAACTTAGGTGTGTAAAGTTGAAAGCTATCTCATAATAGTTGTCTTCAAATCAGTATTACTTAATTAGCATAAGTAATGTTGACTCGAGGGTAAAGTTGAAAGCTACCACCACCATAACAGTTGCTCCTAAACCATGGAAACCCAAAAGCATTGTTGAGCGTGATGTGAGTCATTAATCTAATTGTCTTGGTAAGTTGAAGTGGTTGATGGTTCGCGATTGTGGTCTTTGTGGAAGAATTGTGGTTTAGGGCCTGTTTGGATGTTAGCTTCTTTAGAAGCACTTCTAGAAGAGAAAAATAAGGAGAAAAAAATGAAATGAGCTTTTTCATAAGTAAAAATAAACTTTCCATTAGCTAATTTGTAAATGTCATCTTATCTTTTAGAGAAGCAACATTGGTGAGCTTCTACAAATTAGCTAATGGAGAGCTTATTTTTAATCATGGAGAAGCTCATCTCATCTTTTTGCTCTTATTTTCTTCTTCTAGAAGTGCTTCTAGAGAAGCTTATCCAAACAGGTCCTTATTAACAAAACTTATGCATGAAAATTAATTTGTATCTTCTCAATATAAATTTAAGAACTTAAATTTAATTTCAAATGTTAATTAAATTTTAACAAAATAAAACGTTGTAATTAATTGTAACTCACAATAATTTATGAAAAAATTGTAACATTTTTTACCCAATTCTAACCCAAATGAGCAAATATCATTCATTCATCGGTCATCACTGCTCGCTGAACTGAGCTGTACGTCATTTTAGACTTTCATTGAGATTGAGGTTAAGGTCCAAAAAGAATTCATGGGATTAATGGATTTTAATGAGAGTAACTTCAATATCCTCGCATGTTGTATCCAAAATACGGATAACGTTCTTTTCATTATTATTGCATGAGATTAAATTCATGAATGATGAATGCACTTGCTTCTATTGATACATCTTCATTGAATTGATTTTATTCACGAGTGTTTCTGCGCTGCACCCCAACGAACGAAGGAAACACTAACCACCATCACATAAAATTTGCAGCCACTTGGTTTCGGCACAGGACAATTTGGTATATATGTAAAATAAGTAGGGTCATCCGTGTAAAAAGACCCACTCATATAGAGTGTGTGCCTTTATTTATTTATATTTTTTTCTTTTTGTTGACGAGTCATCAATCATGTGTGTGTGGATTTTTTTTCCTTATTATTTTTCCCCTACTGGTAACTGTATTTTCTTCTCCTAGCAGTTCTTCTTGTCTATTATTTCTGTTCTTAGTTCTTCTTCTTTCGCAGACTTGATTAAGGATTTTTTTTTTAATAAACATATCATTTTTGAAGTTTTTTCATATATTTATTTTAATTTTTTAAAATAATAAAAATCTAAAATAATTTAAAATTGGATCAAAATGGAAAGTTATTTTAAATAATTTTTCATAAAATCATTTTTTTCAATATGTAACAAACTCGTGAAAAATATATTGAAAATAAGGACATTAAACTTAAATCCAACTTATTCAGGGCTTTTTCTTTAATTGAGTTTATGTAAATTCAGTCTATCTAAACGTAAAGCGCTAATTCTTTTTCGGTTAAGTAAAAAATTATGAAAAAAAAGACATAAGAAAAATTCAAAAAGACTTTGAATTTTTCTTTTACCTAAATAAAAGTGGACATTTTTATTTTCATAAACAGAACTCAATGGAACTAAGTTGTCATTTTGTCATCTCTACGTAAGCTTAATTAATAATAGAACCCTTCATACGAGTTTACGAGATAAGACATAGACTTTTTTTTTAAGAGATTATTTAGTTTAATTAGTTTATATAAAAATATAAGAATTGAATTTGAATGTATTATTATTAAAAGTACACCTCTATTCATTAAATAATGTTATTATATAAAATAAAATTAAAAAACATCAATTACGTGGATGAATTTAAGGGGACCTATTGGATTGAGATTTTGAAAGATTATTTTGACATATATTTTGTTATATATTTTAAAATATAATATAAAAATATTATGATTTATTAATTTTTTTCAAAGACTTTTATGATTAAAATTTTATAGTTAAAATTTTAACATATTTGATATTATAAGAATTTAAAATATTTGGAAGAACTTTACTGTTTACAAATTTATAATATTTAAAAGAATTTTATTAATTTTTAAGAAAACATTCAAAATTACCAGAATTAATACAAAAGATAATAACAAAATGATAAGATTTATAAAAAGAAAAATAAAATCAATAACTTTTTTAAAACTTCACGGTCCTGTTCTTTTTAGTAAAATCAATAATTTGAATAAATAGTTTCATTATCTAATTAATAAAACCCTAATTCAATTAAATATTGAAATTCAGCACAATTGAAAGGACTAATCTGGTTTACGTTATCTCTTAAAGCATGTAGATTGAAAAATTGAAATTCAATAAAATATCGAAATTCAGCATACAATGAAAATCTTTATGCTAAAATCTCATGTTTCTGAAAAATTCTCGTTGCCTGATGATAGTTTGAATAATTGTTAATTTCATTGGTGGATGGAGAAGGGTTACAACCTTAGTGTGTGTGTATATATATATATATATATTCTAGAGTGCTGTGACTGTAACTTGGCACGGATTAAGGTTGTTTTTAAATATTTTTATAACATATATTTTAAATATATATATATATATATTAATAATTACTTATTAGTTATTGTTATCTATTATTAATAGTTGATTGTATATTTAGTAGGCTTTTAAAAAATACAATAAGAGAAATAATAATTAATTATTTGTTAAATGAGTTGGTAATTTAAATAATTATTGAAAAATAACATTGCAGACAATCTAAATTGAGAGTTGCCGATTATAATAAAAAATCAAAATTAAATATTTATAAAAAGAAATTTTTAATTATATATTTTTAAATTAAAACTCTAATTCAAATGCAGCATGTCATTCACAATGTTAGTTTCTGAAAAATTATATAAAATATTTTTAAATTTTAACATATAAGAATTTTAAGATTTTGAATTAGGAATTATATATAAACTAAAATTAATATTTTTGTGCTAAATATCAATAGTATATTATAAATAAAACAATTTCTAAGTTATTAATTATTATTGTGTGTATAAAAAAAATATTATCATGTAAATAGTCCGTAAAAAAATATCTTCAAACTTCAAATGATCATAACTTTTGATAAAAATGTCTGATTGAGGCGTACGATATATCAAAACGATTGATGCATTTTTTGATTGAATCCTAATTTCAAGCGTGTTTAATCCCTTTTGGGGATTTGTCCAGGGTTTCTTCTCTTAATTTCGAGCTGTTTGACATATTGTACGCCTCAATCGAACATTTTTATCAAAAGTCATGACTATTTGAAGTTTTGAGATATTTTTTTGTCATTGTCACATTTCGCTGGACTCTCTAAAGAAATATCTCGTGTCTACCACGTGTGCGGTCCTTGTTGATAACGTATTTCGCTGATACTTGTGACAAAATACGTGATCAACAAAAGGATGCCACATCAGCATGCATAGCTCGCTATACTCTGAAAAGCGAAATAACACGCGTTACATTATGTGAAATAACACTATTTACGTGGCATTTTGGCAAATTTGTTTTTGAAACTTTAGACAATGGTCGAGGTCTCTAAAATTGTTTGGATAATTAAACTCTTTAATATGATGAGGACAGTATGCGTGTTTTTCCAGTAATTAATAATATAAAGTATCGCCCTTGTCCCGGCCTCTCCGTCGCTTTTTCTCTATCTTCATCACATACACTTCAATCTTTTTCGCTTTTGTCTTTCTTTGTCCTTTGATTGCTGCCATAAATTAATTAATTAATATTCTTCCTCCCTCTTCACATCAAGAAGAAGTTAGAAGTCCATGCGGTGTCAGCTTGTGAAGAAAAAATGTGAGAAGGATCTTGGTTTACACCTGACCTGACAGTTCTAGTAGTAGAGTGCAACGGCTACTATCTAATCTAATGGGGTCCGAGCAAAATCGATTTCCTCAGCACGAAAGAGTATATTTTTCACTCACTCTCTCAATCTCATTCATCCTTCTATTACTCTTTACAAATTTCATTTCTATGCATTATTTGCGAGCGATACAAGGGATTTTGTGGTTAGATCTGAGGTCCCTAGTACATACCCTAACACTAATTTTCTCAGTTTTCGGTTGATGCTTGTTTATTGCTGTTGTTTTCGCTATTTTAAGCACTCAGATCTCACGTCAAATGATGATAATTGCATTTGTAACTTAGTTTACATGTTGGGCGCCGGCCATTGCTTTTCTCTTCTGTTACACTTGCATCTGTTTGTCTTCGTGAACATTATGGACGACTAATAATTCCCAATGTCCAAAACCTAGTGGGTCATTTCAAACCGGCCCAAACTAAACTTGGACGGATCTGATGGCTGAACTATTAGTTTTCAAAATCTTACCCCACAAATTAGTGACAAGTGTGGTATACTTCTTTTGGTGCAATCGGTCTTTTCTTTTTTCTGTTATATTCCCATTTTTCAGTCAAAACCTGGATCCATATTATCACATACATACACGCTTGTCTTTATGCTATGTTGTGTTATGTAAACCTTGATTTTGAAAAGCTCTTTATGTTGAAGGGTCTCATAATTCGTATGCAATAGAAATAAGAAAGTTAAACCCCTACTATTAATAACTATTTGCGATTTTTTGGTAGGTATTGAAAATATACCTGCCACTTATAATAACCAATAGAATGTTTGCTTTATTTTCTTTCTTTTAACAACCAGTATATTTTTCCTCTCCCCCTCTTTTGTTTTTCTTTTTTCTTTTGTGTGTGGGTTTGTGTCATGTCCTAATAGCCTGGATTCCCATGTGGATAATGTCAAACTCTCAAGTAGCACTTGAACTTTTACGATTTTACGATTTTATGATTCTAGTTAGAGAAAGCGAGCTAGCTCGTTGCCAAACTCTTTTTCCGATAAACTTGGATACACTCTTGAGTCAAGAAGCGAGTCGGTGAGTCCAGAGTGACATTGTTTTATCGGACTCAATGATTTGAAAAAAATAACTCCTTTTTTAAATGTTTTTACTTAAGTAACTTGTGTTTTTAAGTTTTATATGATTTATCATTTATGTAGTTTGATCTTATTTAGTACTAATGTACTATCATACTTTATTATTGTGGTTTGCTTCTCAGCTTTGTTATGAAGTTTAAATGTTGAACTATTGTACGTTAAAGAGTATTTTGTTTGGCATATATGTCATTATAGAATTTTTAATATTATTTTTTATATTGGGTAAACTCTTATGAGTTTTCGAGTCGAGTCCATGAGTTTACATACATTCTCAAGTTTGACAACTTGCCCATGTGGATATGGTAAATCTCATTATGAGATGGATGTTATGTCAGAAGAACGCCTAATTTTGTTCAGGCATGAAATGGTGGACCAGTACTGTTATATGGTTTATATATTTGTTCATAAGTAGCAAATATGTATGATGTAGATTGAAGCTAGAAGAATCTTATACTTTTAACATTTATTAGCAAGTAACCTCTATCATCCTCATTACTATACTGCTCTGTAACTTATTTGGCTTGAACACACTGCTTGTATTTTCAGGAATTATTTTCAGCATCTAGATCAGATTTGAGAATTGTGTCAAGATTTTTGTTTTTGTTTGCTGGACTTCAGTTTGAATCCAGTCTAACTTCTCTCTTTTTTTTTTTTTTATATTTTCAGGAATTATAACATATAATTAGTAATCTAAAAATAATATTAATAATAAACTAAATAAAGCATAATATGTAATATGATAAACTAAGCAGTAATATTAAACAAGATAGGATAGTTAACTAAATAATAATAGTAATAAAAAAACTAAATAAAGCATAAAAAATAATATAATAAATTAAATAATGAGAGTAATAAAAAGATTCAGAACAGCTGTCATCCTGCTAACGGCCAAATTGTTGTATATAAATTAAGGGTGAGATTACTAGAATCAAGTAGCCTAAAGGATACTGGGTCACTTAACTTTGGAATGTATGTGATGTTAATTTAGATATCCCTTTAACAGTTTTCATAAATAAAAAAATCACACATAAAAACTTAGATCCTAAAAGATATGTGGCGATTACCAAGTGTAAGCTCTTATCTTGGCATGCCTAAAGGTTATGTAACAATTTGACGAAATATTTATTGATGTTTGGGAGGTTGAATTCTTGTTAAATATTTAAAATTTCAAAAAAGAATTATCAATAGTTATTGTTTCATTTCAGATCTACCTGTTATTGATCTCCTTTTTCCTTTGAGTAATCTGTATTGCTTCACTTGCATTGTCAGCGAAAGAGATGGGGAGGATGTTGGGGTGCATTTTCTTGTTTAGGTTCACAGAAGGGTGGGAAGCGCATTGTACCTGCATCTCGCATTCCTGACAGTAATGGGCCAGCCTCTCAGCCAAATGGACCTCAAGTGGTTGGGTTGACCAATCAAGCCACGGGGCTAGCTCCGTCTCTCTTAGCCCCACCTTCTTCACCAGCATCCTTCACACATTCTGCCCTTCCTTCCACTGCACAATCACCTAGTTGTTTCTTATCCTTGTCTGCTAACTCACCTGGTGGTCCTTCATCCACAATGTTTGCCACTGGACCATATGCTCATGAAACACAGCTGGTGTCTCCTCCAGTCTTTTCAAATTTCACTACCGAACCATCTACTGCTCCTCTCACTCCTCCACCTGAGTTGGCTCATTTAACAACTCCCTCTTCCCCAGATGTACCTTTTGCTCATTTTCTCTCATCTTCAGTGGATCTCAAAAACAGTGGCAAGGGTAACTACATCACTGCAAATGATCTTCAAGCTACATATTCACTCTACCCTGGAAGTCCTGCCAGTAGCCTTATATCTCCAATATCAAGGAACTCGGGTGACTGTTTATCATCTTCTTTTCCTGAACGAGAGTTCCGTCCACAGTGGGATTCATCATTATCTCTCGAGAATGGAAAATATCAGAGAACTGGGTCTGGGAGGGTGTCAGGGCATGACACAAATGGTGTCACTATGGCATCACAAGATACAAATTTCTTTTGCCCTGCTACCTATGCACAATTTTATTTGGACCAAAATCCTCCATTTCCTCATAATGGTGGGAGATTAAGTGTTTCAAAAGATTCAGATGTTCAATCTAATGGCGGAAATGGACATCAGAGTAGGCATGCTAGAAGTCCTAAGCAAGATGTGGAAGAAATAGAAGCTTACCGAGCATCCTTTGGTTTCAGTGCAGATGAGATTATAACTACCAGTCAATATGTGGAAATCTCTGATGTAATGGAGGAGTCATTTACCATGTTGCCATTTGCGTCTGACAAGTCAACAATGGAAGAAAGCATAGAGCCTTCATTAATGAAAGGATTCAAAGCTCAGGAGACGCAGGTGGCATTGCAGAGTCTGAGAAGTCTTAGATCAGATCCAGGTCCAGTAGGCAAGGAAGCACATAATCAGGTCCCTATATGTCCAGGATATGAAGGTATGCTGTAAAATACTTGGTATAATGTTGATTTGTTTCCTTGCATCTTGAGAAATCATGGAAATAAAAAAAGAAAATAGAGTAGCTCGCTTCTAAATTAATTACAATTTGGTTTCAATATTCTATATAATATAATTTCTATAACTAGAGCCTTGGTGCGCTGTGCTGTACTGTACTTTTAATGGGTTAAGGTTATAATTTTTTTTTGTCCGATGAGATGTAAGGCATTATTCATATTTGTATATTATCTGGAAAAGATGGAAGGTAATTTTGTGAGTGATTGTATGCATTTTAACGAGTAGGATGTTCTGTCTTTGCTTCTACTTTTTTCATGCCGTTTTCTTTATCTACATGTAAACAAATATGCTCTTTCTTTCATGTCAGATCATATATCACAAGGGCATTGTAGCAACAGCTCTGGATTAAGTACACCAGAGAACCGTACTCTCGTAGATGATGATGATATATTCTCAAAAATGGATTCTTCAAGAATCTGCAGGAAATATCAGATGGGGTTATCGTGCTCTGATGCTGAGGTTGACTATAGGAGAGGAAGAAACTTCCGAGAAGGAAAGGGAATGTGATTTTATGACTAAGAATTAATCAGTTGAGAACAGATTGTCTGTTATCTGTGTATTAATTTGTAGCTTCGTTAAAAAAAAAAAGAAAAAGAAAAAGAAACTCTTTACTTGGGGTTGTCTAATAGATGGAAATGGAATGACCTAACTTAGATCTAACCGATTCTGTCTCGTGTTTGACCAGATCTTACTGATCAATGATTATAGTCTCTCGAGTTCAGATTAATGTTTGAAGTGAATGAAGTTTGATTTTAAACAACGGGCAGTGTATCCACCTGCATATGTTCCGACTATAGAGCATACAAACTTTACACAAACCTCAACTATTTTTAACATATTACTGTAGCCAAGGTAACTAAAAAACAATCTGTTTTGACTAGATTTGGATATTTCTTGATTGGTGAAAGCGGGAAGGAGTTTGAGGATGTAATTACTTTCTTCGTGCAGTATCTGTGGTAAAAAAATTTTATTGAAAATGTACTATTATTATATTCAAACTAGTGAGGCGGTGACCATTTAAAGAAAAATGTTTCTTTGATAATCTTGAATTATGTACAACTAGAGAGAAAAATGAAGACATAACTGATTGATTTGGTTGATATAGTGTGATAGGAAGAGAAAAAAAATTATTGATCGAACATTTGAATTTTTTTGTTGTTAAAATATAATCACTTTCACTTAAAATGAAGGGACACTAATATCCACTAGATCATCAAGCAGCGGTATGTTTCATTATATCGTTATAAATTATTTTTGATGACCAAAATAATTTAGCTACCAAAAGTTTGAACATAGAATTCATTTTCTCTCATACAGGATGATCAACATGTCATAGGCTCAAGTAGAATTGAGTTTAGTTCTTTTAAGTAAAATTTTGTATGAGTCATTGTAAATGTAAAAAACGTGATAAAGAGAAATTTTAATAAAAATTGTTGGTTAGAATTTTATCATATTAAACATATTAGTAAATATTATACACAATGTTAATGAGCTTAAAGATACATTGTAAGATGAGTAATTACATCCTCAAACTCATTTCTCCTATGAGTTCATTTTCTCTCACAAATTAACTTCCTTCAATAATTTTAAAACAGTTTTTCACAATCATTGAATCTTACAAACGGGAAAACAATAAAATAGAACATTAAAATTTCACTCAAGGTAAAAATTTTGACTAGTAACCACCAAATGAGATTTGTGCTATAACAATCTATAAAAACTTAAAGTAAGATACCAATCATAACCATTTTAAAATCATTTAATTGGTTTTTTTACTAATTAATCATAAAATAAATTGGACATGCACTTTTTTACTAATGACACATTTGATGCTAATTTGTATGTAATCAATTGATTAAATGAGTTCGAGATAAAGTTGTGATTTGGTCTAACCTAAAACAATAATGTCAAGGACTTAAACACATAATGGGTAAATTTTCATGATTTAAGAGACTTCTTCTAACTTTTGTTGGGACTGGGACAACAAAATTAGCAAAATAATATTATTTTGCATAAATCCAAGAACTAAAAAAAATCAAGATATAGAGGAGGGTTTTCGAAGAAATTTCGGTCAGTTTTTCAAGTAAGTATATAAATGAAATTAAATATTAATGTAAATTAGAATCCCATTTTAATGTAAATTAAATCCATATTTGAAAAACTAACATATATTAATAAAATTAATTAATGAGACTTTAACTTTTTGAAATATCTACCCAAAAAAATCAACAAATAACTATTGAAATTAGTGTAGGCTTGACATTACGATCAGGAAATTGAGCGTAAACTAGAATTAGGATCAAGTGCGTAATTGTGGTGTTTTGAGGAATAGAATGGCATAATTAGTAGTAATTCTTAAGAATAGTTCTTTAATACAGAGATTTGACTATAGAATGCGAAGGGTATATGGCTGATGCCTATACCGTTCTTACCAGAATTCCCTCAGCAAAACGTAGAAAAGAGAAACGAATGGATGTAGATTCCTTTCTGATATTACATGGCTGCTTTAATGAAGTTGAGGGAGCCCAGCAAGTTGTTGTGGAAAGGATCAGAGATGTGATCAATAAGATTCTGTACAGGACCTTTGCCCGTCAGTGCTGCCTGCACGTAAAAGCCTAACCAGGCAACCATTGCCAAGCGTCCATTTTTTATTTCCTTTACCTTCAGCTCTTCAAAAGCCTCAGGATCGTTGGACAGATTCAAGGGATCAAACAAAGCTCCTCCAGGATAATTTGTATCACCAGGCAGATATATTCCTAGAGGCTCCAATGCCTCAATCCCACAATATCTAGCATATTCTGGTCCAACCTGTTTAAGAATCTCTGATTAGTATAAATGCCATCCATTTGCAGACGTCAATGACTGTCCAAAAAGAACATGTCGTGTAGTCAAGCAGCTTCTATTATTTGAAACTTTTGATTTTAGCCAATATAAAATGTGTAGGAGAGGAATTTAACTTTCAAATTTCATGGTTGCATTATGTTATGTCTCTTGACATATGAAGGATTACAGACCATGTTCCATTTCTAGAATTAAAATGGAAAAGTTCATCCAGTACAACCTAGTTGCAAATCTGAAAACATATATGCTACACCACTCACCACTTAGTACATTCGAGCTAAAAAACAATGGAAGGCAAATATCGCTAGAAATAAATGTTATTTTTTATAAGCACAAGAAATAAATGTTAACAAAGCTCACAAAGGTGTATAGGGGATACAAGCATTACCATAAGGAGTGCTTGGCAAATAGCAATCACGACCACTCCCTGACTTCCAGCAAAGTGAAGACCTTGGATGCCAAGGTAATCTAGAGTATCTCCCTGTTGAAAATTTGAAGACTCATAAGCAAGGAAGTGTCAATTACATTTATTACCATTATTTTTACATGTTTAAATTGTTTAAAAGGTAATCTATAGTATCTCCCTGTTGAAAATTGAAAGACTCACGTGCAAGGAAGTGTCAACTTCATTTATTACAATTATCTTTGTAAGTTTAAATTAAAATTGTTTAATCAATATAGTAATAACATGATCATATAGTGTGTATAAAGTGAGAGCCTATGATGATATTATTAGAGTATCTTCCGGCCGGTTGAAAATTGAAAGACTCATAAGCAAGGAAGTGTCAATTACATTTATTACAATTATACTTACAAGTATAAATTGTTTAATCAATATAATAATAACATGATCATATAGTGTGTATAAAGTAAGAGCTTGTGATGATTTATTATTAATGATGATATTATTATTATTATTGTCATCATCATCAATACCAAAACACATTGTCAATGAGGCGAAGAAAAAAAGGAAAAAGACAACATGATCAAACTATTACAAGATACAAAATATGCCAAAATCTATAATAACCATTTTTAACTTCAAAGAAATTTATCAGGACCCATCTGGGAATATTCATTTGCCATTTAGCCATGTCTAGAGCATCTGCACCTTTATGGAGAACAAATTGTTGACCAACATTTTCAATTAATTAATTAATAGATTCAAGGAGTGGGTAATGAAGAATAATTGTATATTTAATAGCACAAACTTCTGAGTGATAAAACTCAACAAATTGACAAACAAGACTGCACGAAAGATGGTTAAAGAGACAGGACATACTAACCTTGAGCTTTGAATATCCAACACGCCACCACACAGGTTCTACAAAGTGAAAAGCTCCCAATAGGTCTAATATTTCAGGAATCAGAGCACCGACAGATGCAAGCATAGCCCACCGAGCATGCAATATCTCAAAGCTTATTGATAAAAGAGGTTAAAATTATCATATACAAAGCTTCACACAATATAAAGATATCATTAATAAACATTTTCATTTTATATAATATGTTCTGTCAAAATTTTGAAAACAGTCACATCAGGTTATTGATAAACTATTTAGAAGAAACAGGAAATTATTGTCCACGGCATATCATAAGAATTAACATATTTTATATTTTTTATAGGTGTAGAACATAAGTAAATAAAAATCAAACATTTCATCATATGAAAAATGATCATACATGACAACCAGCAATAATACATGCGTAATGGCTTCCATTAAAAAATAAAAAATATGACATACTTGAAGTATTTCTGCAGTGCCACAGGATCCTGGCCAAGCCCAGCAATGTCAAAGCCGTAATCCCCGGGCAGTTCCCCAGTAAGATATGATGGGTATTCATATGAAATAGGACCAAGCCAACGAGGCCGATCTTCTCCATACCAAAAGCTGAAAATTTGTGAATGTTTAACGAAATAAGCATAAAATTTTGACGCACAAGCAACAATGAGAATAATAATCATGTAATGAAATGACAATCTGAAGCTCTTTTTGTCTCTCAATTATTTTCTAGTACAACTCTCTGATAACAGAGCCAGAGATGAATTACATTAGTGCTCAAGGTATTCAAGAGATCCTGACCTCTCCCCACTCTCTAGTTTCTTAAGAGTACAAACCTTCCCCAAATGATAAGATTCCCCCCTCTCTCAACCCCTTTTCTTATTTATAGGCAACATGTCTTCTTCAAACTATCTCATTAATATAAGTTATGACTAAAAGATGGGTAACTAACTACTAAAGGGGTTTACCTAACAATACTCCCTCCTTCCCGCCTAAGCATTCACCATGTCCTTGAGGTGAATAGTGATGACAGCTACAAACAAAGTTCCATCAGGTTCCAACTGGTAGAAGCCTGATGATCAAGTCAATCACTGCCTTGCAGCCCAAAATAGCCTCTATCCGTCCTGGGTCAAACACAAACAAGTGAGTGCTTCCAATCTCTTCCAATGCTCTGTTATCTCCTATAATTTTAGCCCTATAACAGAGCATCAATGCCTTTGCATGGCTAACAAGAACCCAAGGCACCATTGAGAATTGAACTATTGAAATTGGTAGAAGCTGATGATCATCAAAATCCTTCACTACCTCCTGCTACTTCTAACCTTTTATGTTAGTTAGGAAAGAAGCAGTTTCAATCTGGTTGGGGCTTGGTCCATGAGATCAAAAAAATTATCAAACTTCTGAAATCCCAATTGTGTCCCTTCATCCTTCCTCTATTGCCCGAGCCATCTTCTCTATTTCTTCATCTAATTGAGATGCAAGAGCCCAAGACCCATGCACCTCCATGGAAGTATCTATGTCTTGCAGTTCCGGCAATGGTAGTGAACTGTTCAATTTTTTTTATTTCTTTTGTTGAAATACACAATTTGCTAGTCAGGTTACCGTCTATCCTCCCCTATTCATTACCCAAATGGTGCTGCATATGTTTCTCCTCCTCAAACTGAAATCAAGCCATCTTTTTGTCTCAACCTCTTTTTGTAATGTCTGCCTACGTTTCACTTCTAGTTCTTTTTTTTAAGACCTCAAACTCTCATTCATTAATCACGGACCAGAAGCAGCCAAAAAAAGCACTGATGTCCAAGTTTACAACAGCACTGACTTGTGGTTCATTTGAGATTACTAACTTTTGAGGTTGAGTTAGACCTAAACCCAAATTCTAAAATGATGTCCAGACCATCTTCTTTCTTTTAGATTCCTTGCACAAAAGAATTGGCGCCAAGTCCGTCCATTCAAACAAAGACCTGTCCCCAGACAAGGACCCAACAGCTGCTCATATGTTGTGTTCTGCTCTCACCTCCTCCCTAAGCCCATTCAAGAAGACTCCCCAAAGGTAATCTTGATCTATGAGGAGAAGTGGTCCAGCAAAAGCCTCAAATTTCTCCCTGTATTCTTGCATTGAGACTTCTTGTTTCAGATCCAAGAACATATGGTAAGGATTTTGGATTACGGATGACTGAAAACGCCTAATTTAAGTGTTCCTAAACATCATCCGAGTCGGGTTTGGAACTCAAGAATCCCACCAGTGAAACCATGACAGAGCATGTCCTTTCATTGTCGTTGTAACCATTTGTATCCTCTCCCTATCTGAAATCCTTTTCAACTGAAAATACTTCTCAACCTGGTTAACCTAGTCATTAGCATCAATTACAGAGAACAAAAGAATCTCTAATTTCCTTCAACAGTCTTCTCTTGAGTCAATTCACCTACCTGCCTCTACCCATCTCTGTGTCCTCCATTTTCTAAGTTGTCCAATGCATTCCACCCCTTTGCCAGAGAACTGGGTCAGATTTTCAAGAAGGTCTTCAATCTTTTTCACTCTCGCTTCTTGAATCACACTGCAAGATTATTGGAACTACAACTCCCTTTCTGCTATTCTTCTATCTTCTCTCTTCAAAGTTTATAATCTTCTATCCATGAAACCTAATCTCCCCTCATTCTTTGACTGAAATATGTAAATGCTCCCTCTGGATCAAGGGAGCTATATACTTGTTGATAGAACTGGATCAGGATAGAGCTCCTTTTGGGCATGTTTGATTTACTTGTCAAGTTTTTGTATTTAAAAACTGTTCTAATATAATCTTATGTTATAAGTAAGTATAAATAAGTAACCTATTGTAACTAACTACTGATGGGGTTAACTAACACAACACATGGTTGCTGGAATCAAAACCATACCCTGAAGGCCTGAACAAAAGAAAACGCATATTTGGACTTGTCGTGTATCATACATACAGTTGCTTACCAGGGAGGGATTACCTCTCCTTTCGAGCCTTGTCGGCTAAGGCCTTGAATGTAGACGAGTTTTCTACAGCAAATGTCTTTCTCTCCTCCATTTTCCTCTGAAGCGACTCCCCTAGCGGACTATTAGCTATAGCTTTCACGGCAGTGAAAGGAATCGCGGAGAAAAGTAAAACTCCCGCGAGCTGCTTCAATCGGAGCATAATCATCGGATGAAATGAAACAATGGGAAATAGTAGAAAATACGAAATGGAATGGAATGGTACGGACCTCTTGCCACGAAGCAGTAATGAAGCTGCTTCTTCTTCGTTTCGGGGCAGAATTTACGGAGCATCTGAGAAAACGGGAGGATGAAGAGGAAACTGACAAAGGACACGCTAGTGTTAGTGTCTGTGGATGAAGCGAAACCATGGATGGCCCCTCACGTCAATTGCTTCTTTACCTTCTAGTTCTACACTTTAATGACTCAATGCCATATACTAATATCGTCACTAATATTTTTATTATTTTAATTTCAAATTTAAAGTAATTTTTGCCATTTTAGGATTATATCCACAGGTTACATATTTGAATTAAAATTTGTAAACATAAGTTTGAATTAAAAGTATGTTGTAAACCTAAGTTTGATATAAAAAAATGAGTTTATCATAAAATGATTTATGTTTAAATAGTTTTTGTTTAAAATATGTTGATTAAATGAAACTTAATGGATAGTATCAATCAAAAAGTATTTTGACTTCCAAGTTTTTATTCAAATACTTAATCAATCTAATTCAAAAAATTGTTGAGAAGGTCAAGATAATTTGAGATCACTTGGTAGCTACTTAGAGTAAATAAAAAGTCTTGTTTATATCAAAGACGTCGACCATTGGAGTTCAGTGGAGAACATGTGTTTTTTCATTTGGCAGGAAGAATAAGTTTAATCTTATATTTATAAGTCCTTTTGAAATTTGAGAGAGGATGGGACACGTGGCCTATCGCTTAGCCCTCCCACCTGATCTATCTAGTGTTCACCCATTTTTTCAATTGTCAATGCTTCAAAAGTATATTCACGATTCCTCTGACTTTATTCAGCACGAAGGTTAATAGTAAGACAAATGCATGGAGCATTTTACGTTCTAAGGATGTTGTGTCAATGAAGGTGATTTGGCAAAACCAATCAGTGAGGAGATACCCAAAAGTTGTTATGCAAGAAAAACACTGAGACTCAAGGTTAATCGTAGATTTAAATTCAAGGACAAATCATTAAGAGGGGAAGAATGAAACGCACAGTTTCATTAATTTTTTTTTAAAAATATCCTTTTTAATTCTATATAAAAATTGTTCAACCATATATTGATCGGACAATTTTTTATTTTGATTTTACTTGTTTTTGTTATTTATTCTTCTACTTTTTTTTCAAAATCTGTACACGCATTTCAATGCTAACGTTACGTTACCAAAATAGACAGAAAAAAACAAAACACTGGATGAAAAAAAATTGAAGACGAAAATACCATAAGAATAAAAAATTTGGGGACTAAAAATATAATTATCCTTAATTAATATACTTTATATTTATATACAATAAATACTATTTTTAGTTTTTTACCCATAAGATAATACCTGAATTTTTATATTATATATATATATTGTTTTATAATTTCAAACATATTTAAGTAAATATTTTTAATTTTATTCTTAATATTATATCAAATTTAAAATGTAAAGTATTTAATATATCATTATTAGATGAAATTTCTAGTTACCCAAAATAGGAATGAATATATTTTGCTGGAAAGAGAGAAAAGGAAGAAAAAAAACGTATTTATTTTCCTAATTTGCTGTTTAGGAGGGAGGAGGAGGGGAGCGGGATTTGAAATTCAAAAGGAAGGCAGGCAAGTGTCCGTTGCTCAACGGGATTCGATTTGTGATTTATTTATTATATTAAAAAATGTTGCAACGGCCTTTATATTGAATTGAAGAGCGAAGAAGGATTCAATTGAGAGAGAGAGAGAGAGAGAGATGGAGAAGACAGGAGGAGGAGGAGTGTTATCGGCGAAGGAGGCATTCGAGAAGCTTGAAAAGGTGGGAGAAGGGACATATGGGAAGGTGTACAGAGCAAGAGATAAGGCCACTGGGAAGATCGTGGCTCTGAAGAAGACTCGTCTCCACGAGGACGAAGAAGGTGTCCCTCCCACCACTCTCCGTGAGGTTTCCATTCTTCGAATGCTCTCTCGCGATCCCCATGTCGTTAGGTTAATGGATGTCAAACAAGGTCAGAACAAGGAAGGGAAGACAGTTCTCTACTTGGTCTTTGAGTACATGGACACCGATCTCAAGAAATTCATTCGCTCTTTCCGTCAAACTGGACAAACCGTTCCACCCCAAACCATCAAAAGCTTGATGTACCAGCTTTGCAAGGGCGTTGCTTTCTGCCACGGTCATGGGATCTTGCACAGGTACCCTAGTTCCCTTTCCTTTCTCTCACACCTCCTTCGAATGTCAACTGATGAATCTTTCAATCTTTATTATTAAGGGACTTGAAGCCTCACAATCTCTTGATGGACCCAAAAACCATGATGCTTAAAATTGCTGATCTTGGACTCGCTCGAGCATTTACTGTGCCAATTAAGAAATATACACATGAGATACTAACCCTGTGGTATAGAGCTCCTGAAGTCCTCTTGGGTGCTACACATTACTCAATGGCGGTGGACATATGGTCCGTTGGCTGCATATTTGGTAAGCTTGTATGTGAGGTAGAGGGTTTACTAATGTTATTTTCATCTCAATTATGTGAATTTGAGGGTTCACTAATGTTATTTGCATCTCAATTATAGCCGAACTTGTCACCAAACAAGCACTCTTTCCTGGTGATTCCGAGCTGCAACAACTCCTGCATATATTCAGGTGACGCTATGATATATGTTTATTATGTATTGTGTATGTCACTTGTTTAGTTTGCTTCATTTTGTTTATAATTCTACCCTGTTAGTGCAGGCTTTTGGGTACTCCCAATGAAGACGTGTGGCCAGGCGTGAGTAAACTAATGAACTGGCATGAATACCCTCAATGGAACCCTCAAAGTCTGTCAACGGCTGTTCCAAGTCTGGATGAGCTTGGACTGGATTTGCTATCTGTAAGTTACTCCTAAACTAACTGGGCATCTGGCATGTAGTAGATCCTGCTGTTTTTTATTTCATCATATTTTTCTCTTTCTTTTCAGCAAATGTTGAAATATGAACCTTGCAAGAGGATTTCTGCAAAGAAAGCAATGGAACATGCATACTTTGATGACTTGGACAAGAGGCACCTTTAGAAAAACAAATTGATCCAAGATTTGGACGTAGTATTTTATGACTTCCAATTTACTCTATGCTTCTCTCGAGCGTGTATCCTAATCCGTTTTAGGAGTGATTGACCTTGGGAATTATTTCATAGCTACTTCTATGTTTTTTAGTCATTCTAATGAAAATATCAAGGTGTTTTCGTGTGTCATTCTAATGAAATCCTCTCCGCTTTTCTTACCAACTAGAACCTTAGAAATCCACCACTATTATCCTTATGAACAATTCTTGATTATATTAACAGAGAAGGATGGTCATTTAAAACATGAAGTTCAAAAACGATGTATGGAGACCTAAAGTTCATATACACCTAAAAGCTTAATAATATAAACTAAACCTTAATAATCGTGTAATACGTTTTAGAACGATTAACTTTGCTGTTTTATTTTTCATATTCGTGGAAGTATGCAGTTGCCTTGCTGCGCCTTGGTATTTATTTCACAGTTACTTCTATGTTTTCTAGTCAGGTGTTTTTCGTGTCATTCTAATGAAACTTTTAACTAACCTTGGAAATCCGCCAATATTATCCTCGTTAACAGAGTAGGATGGTCGTTTTATTAACAGAGTAGGATGGTCGTTTATAGCATGTTTGGGATAGTTACCAAAATTGATTTTGATAAAAGAGAGAAAAATTAAAGCGACTTATTGTTTTGACTTTCAACTTGATTTTGAATTGATTCTAGAAAAATAATTCTAATTCAAACATGCTAGAAAAATAATTCATAAAATACTCTTTCATTTGATTGTAATTCTATTTTTAAGGATCTTATTTTCTTCGTGATATCAAATTTCAACGAAAAATAATATAAGATAATATTATTTTTATTTGAGATTAGTAAAATTAAATAATTTCAATTTACTTTTAAGCGGCCTAAAAATAGTTATTTTTGCTTATATGAGTCTATAAACAATATTTAGTGCACAAAATAAATTTAATATATTTATGGTATTTAAAAGAATGAATCTTCATTTTAATCCTTCAAATAATAAAATAAAGTTGACCACTATATTAAAAGATTATACTAAAGAATTTTTTTTATTGTATTTAACAAAATTAATTTATATGTACTATATAAAATTTACATTTTAGATATACTGGTTCATGTGATTTAATAAGTGTTCTTTAATTACTCAATACCTTAATCAAGATGATCTGGTAATCACAATAACTCGTTTTGTTAAAATAATGTTAGATGAAATGAAGAGACAATTTTCATGGCAATTAAAGAATTGTGATTCAATAATATAAGTTTCAAGGTAATAGGACCACTTTTTTTGTTGTTGTTTAAAACAACAAATATTCTCTACTGGAGATAATTCTGATTGATTGAGTATAATATTATTGTCATAAAGCTTTCTCTTTGAAAATTTAATGCAAAATAGGACCCGTTATTTTTAAAATAATAATATCTATGTCCATTTTAGTCATTAGGTTTAGTCCATAAGAAAGAAAAAAAAAACTTGAAAATGTTCAGAGCAAAAAGAGTCCATCACGATTTTAGTTCCTAATATTATGAAAAAACATAAATTATAAACCATTACCATTAATGATAATGTCAACCGATGAATTTGAGAATCTATTTTACATGACAAGTAAACAACTGTCATAAACTTTTAGACTAGTATTTAGACTAATATAGGACTGAATTTCTAAATAATATTTAGACTAATAAACTTTTGTTCTTTTATGTTTTCCAATTATATTTACTTCAATTCTTTATCTTTCAAACAATTCAATCATTCATGTTTTTAAAGTGAGTCAAAATATCTTTCTAATATAATTTTGAACATTTTTATGACTAATTAGGGATGTAAAACTAGTCCCATTAGATTTATATATATGAAAACTATAAAACTTGTTAAAAAATCATAACCAAAGTAAAAATCGAGAGAGAGAAAATGAATTTAACAAACATTTAAAAAAATTGAAATATGATATGCCGGGTTTTTTTCCCTGTTGCTGGTGAGACGGGACACCGACATGGGGTGGTCCAAGGTCATGGACAAATGAGGACGCATGGTAAGGTATCCATCCATTCCTCTACTCGGATTTTTCTCACGCATTATTAGTTGGAAATCTCCAAATTTATATATTTTGAACGAGTAATTTGGAAAAACTCCAATCTCTCTCTTGGAACATGTAATCAGTCATTCATTTGATTCTAGCCCTTCAACTTTATATTAATATATATCCAATAAATATGATGGACAAGTTTTGACAAGGCCAGTGTTAAGAATCTCCTAGCACTTAGATAGTTGAACATGTTATTGGCAGTGGTAGTTTCCATTTTGTCATGCAATGGACAGAAAACAGTATTGATTTCCAAACCTGTACTGTATTGTACAAGTAATCTGCAAAAGCTTACCTATTTCCTTGCTCTTTTCAATAGTAAACGCAACGAAAAGAACCCAAGAGCAAAAGTTTGCCAAAACCATCCTCTTGCATTGGCAGGATCCACCCTTTTAGCCAGGTACCAAGCATAAATGGCCTCAGCAATATGTGCAGCTGTAGCCAGAAGAAACACCAGCCTTGTCACCCACATTGACCGAAAGACAAATAGACATGTAGCTCTAAGAAGGGACATGATCACTATGTCAGGTAAGAAAGCACCACAAAACAGTGAGATCATTCCAATGACACAAAACAACCACGCGTAGATTGTTGGTCCATCCAGAGTTGTTCGTTTCCTCTCTTGCCAGTAAGATATGGTCAAAGCCATCCCCTCTTGCGAGGTCACCATGGGAACATAGCCAATCTCCTCTTTGGCTTTAAGATAAGAGAAATAATGGGTCACTCCCACCTGTTGAAAAAACAAATATGTAATTACATAATATAGCATTCACAAATCATGATAGTTGCTCTGTCATCTATGTCTCCTCATTTAAAACACATGAAAAGGACTGAGTGACCTTGTGAACTTCAGAGGGAAGGATGAATGGCTGTGGAAGCCACCACCGATTGAGCCATGGATACAGGATTGTATAAGCAGCCCAGCAAATCCTCCCGAGAACAAGAGCACGATCGACTGGTAGGGAAGTCTTTGGCAGTTCACAATCCAAACTCCTAAGTAGAGGCTGCAGGAATTCAAAAGAATTGACCGGTGAGCCTGAAAAAGAAGACTCACTCAGAAGTCAGACTCAGTAAAGCTTGTAACTTTGTTAGTAGAAACATAACCAAATCGATTACTACCATCAGATATAAAATAGGCCTGGCCAGCAGCTACAGGGCGTTTTCCCTTGCTAAGATTGTCATCCAAAAGTCCGATACTCGCCAATATAAGAGCAACGACAAGGTTATCCACAAAAATCCAATCCGATTTTACAGTTTGGTCGCCAATTCTGAACAAAAGGAGACCCAACCTTGCCATGGTTACGATCCTTGGAAGGTGTCTGTCTTCACCCGGTCCATAGATTGCAGCTGGACGAACAGCACAAGTGTAAAGACGATGATTCCCGGAGGAATTGTTCCTTGATGGGGTAAAGAAAGGGGTATCATTCAATTGAAGACAGATACTAGGTTGTAATAGAAATGTCAAATAAATAAGATAAAAATAGTAAGTGTGAGATTTACTTGAGAGTGCGGGCATTGTTCTTAAGAACCAACTGTTCAGCAATTGATTTGCTGCGGCCATATGGATCGACATGGTGATCAATTGGGAAATAGGGCAATGTCTCATTCCCGTTGATGATCTGTTGACCGCCAAAGACAACATTGCATGTGCTACAGTAGACAAGCCTTTTGATGCCGAGGGCGAGGCAAGCGTCGATAACATGGCAAGTACCATTTATGTTGACTTCATCGACGCGACCAAATTGGAGCATCTCCTTGCCTGACATTCCGAAGGCCGCAAGGTGGAATACACAGTCGGCACCGCGGAGGGCCCTTTCAACGTCTTCTTTGCGGGAAACATCCCCTTTGAATTTGTTTATTAAGTTGTTCAGTCAAGCGCAAAGGCAGAGACAGCTAAATAAATAACAAGAAATGAAATTGACGCAGCTGGCTAACCTTGGATGCAGAGGACTCCCTTGTCCTTGAGAGGACGCCACCAAGGAGAAGAGAGGCGGATGTCAAAGGCTCGCACCTCTATGGCACCTCTTCGGATGAGCTCCAAGCAGAGACCAGATCCTACGAATCCGAGTCCACCGGTGACCACGAAGGTCTTCCCCTCTATCCCTTCGTTCTCGCTCAAGTGCATTCTGATTAACTCGCCCCGCCTCGCCTAGCCTCGCCTCCCACTAACTCATTACATCACATCACATCTCATTTATCCATATACAGTAAACCTCTCGCAAGTCGCACCAGGCATAGGGACCACTTTTTTTTTTCTTCGTTTAATATGTTTTCTCTCTCTCTCTAAAATACTTAAATTTCGCTCTTAATCCTTGTAATTTTTTAAATTATGAGACTTTTTTATTTATGAATATGTTCTCCAAAGATGAAAATTAAATTTTTGTTTCTGAAAATAAAAAAAATGAGACACAAATTTATTCCTTTAGGTGATAGACGGAAGTTAATAGATGAATGAATTTGTCGTACATTTTTTCATTTTCAAAGACAAAAATTTAAATTTTCATCTTTCGAGAATGAATTTTTCAGCGCTCTACATATCTAGAGATGAAAATAACTATTTACCCTAAGTTTAATTCTAACAAAACCTACGTGGTGATGGGTTGTGCAACATTTGTCACTCTCGTGGGCTACATCCTTTGCTGCCTCATCCAACACACATCTTCTCCTCTGTTCCATCCATGTCCTCCATCTACAAACACATTTCTCTCACATGCATGTCACCCCCAAAAGTGACAGGCACGTTGAATTGTGTCACCTTTGCCGTTGACCCCCCTCTTCGTCGCTCCACCAACACCATTCTCACACTCGACACGTTTAGTGTACACTTTCCTTGAGAATCCACCACTATCCAACATAACCTCAAATCCTCGCCAAGAATCTCACAAGCTTCCTCGCTATGTGGATACTCGATCGTTGTCATCACCACCTCATTTTGATCAAGAAACATCAATTCTAAACGACGAGCACCGAAATTAGTTGGACTTCGTCTCCATATTTGTCTCTTCCTTCTCTCCCTCATCATTGTCATCTCCTGCCTCTAACACCACCACCACCAACCTTATTCGTTTCAAAAATCACCAACCAAATCCACCCCATAAAATATCATCTTCGTCCAAATTTGAACCCAAAGCGCCCAAATTCAACCCTTCATTCTCATTGTTCGTTTCTCCCTCACTCCTTCACGAAGCATTGTGCCTCTTTTGCCAGTCATGTCACCATTTCATTCCTTTGAGGGATTTCATTTGAATTCTCATTATGTTTCTAACTCATGTTAAATTTAGTTGTTTTATTGATTTTTTTAAAAAAAAACTTTGATTCATTGGTTTTGTTGTTGAGCTTCATCTGGGCTTTAATATGGAAAAAATGTGATTCTTGCAATTTAGATTTTTTTTTCTAAGTTGTGGCAATTTTAATAGTCATCAAAACCTAATTTCGAATGAAAAACTAGTACATTATAATTTTATATGGGTGAAAAACAGAAAAAGTAAATTGGAACTTAGATAATTTTATAAGGATGAAAAAATATTTTAGCATTTTATTTAAGAAAAATTAATTCTTTCAAATAAACCACCAAAAAGGAATAAATAAAGTCAATATTTCAACTATATTTGTATTTTAAAAAAAAATTATAATTGACTATAAAAAAATTAAATATGTAAAGTAAGAAAAATATTCTATAAAAAATGTTTTTTGAATTATCTAAAAATTTGTAAAAATATTCATAATGGTTGGTTAACTATTTCAAATAATATGAATGCTAACAACACTTCATTTTTAACACACTCTTTTTAACATTCTCTGCACAATTATTATAATTTAGTAAAAATTATGAATTTTGATGAGACCTATATTTACTAATAATTTTTTGTACAACTTATATATTAATAATATATAAATATCAATGAATATAATAATCTTAGTATATATCAATGAATGTAATTTTGATAAAACCATATTGGGAACATATATTCAACTTGGTCATTGTCTTATTGACAATTGATAGGTTTAGGTCCTATTTGGGGTGGTTATGAGTTTTTTATTTTTGATTTTAAAATACATTTTCAATAATGAAAACATGTTCAACTAAAATACTTGAGTTGGTTTTTTCTTCTTTCCAAGATGGATCTCACCTTATTTCAAAAACAATAAAAATATGCTTCCTCTTTCTCGTTTGTGATTTTAACCTGACCCTCACACTTCTCCCTCCATGTATCCTCTTCTTCACGTTCCTTCACGATGTCGGTTAGCCACTAGCGACTTCAACAACAACTGACCTTAGGTTACCACCACTGGTGGTGATGTCATTGGACGTTGCAACTTTGCTTGCATCCTTGTCACCCACCACCACCATCATTTTCCCAAGTTTTTGGTCTTTTACCAATTTATTGACCTGAACCTCTTCTTGTTCTTCTTTTACCCATTTCTAATTTGCAAGGCTTCTAAAAAAATACTTTAATTAAAAACTACAACTGGATTTAGTTTTTAATATTTTCAAAACTAAAAACTAAAAATCACCCTGACGGGACCTTAGTGTAATGATGGTTATGCGAGGATTGTTTGTTGCTTCCAGTTATGATAGTTGTTACAAAAAAATAAACAAACAAAATGGTCCTTGATTTTGTAAGCACTAAAGCTCATATGTGCAATCATGGTTGACCCTTATCACTTACTAGACTTTACATAATTTTTCACTTATTAACAATGTTGTTCCACCGTTATTACCTTAGGAGAATGTTATTGAATGCATGAACGCAAGATCTTGATTTTTCTTCTTCTAAAACACAAAAAAAGATTGTTCAATTTCCACATGTTTGTTCAGGGTGTGGAGGTGGTTGGGTGAAAGGTATTATGTGATGGGAGTTAGGAATTTGATAAAGGAAAGGGAATAAGGGAAAATTTGGAAGAAAAAAATTAACTCATCACATGCCAATCATGCATTTAATTCTATTAATTGACAAATGTTGTTTCAGGGACAAAAGTGTTTGGTGTAACGAAAATGAAACAATGAAGGGGTTTTGGGTAAGTTCAAGAAAAATAGGGGTATTAGATATAATATGAGTAAAACTACGATGTGCACGTGAAATTTGTTCAACATTTTAATTTTAAATTAAATTGTATCAATGTAAACATATAGAATGACATATGTAGAGAGATAAATTTTCCCTCAATTGACACTCTACTTCCTTGAAGGATTAGTTCTATAACTTTCGACTGTAGGATATATTGCTTTTAGTAAAAAAAAAAAAAAGCATTCATTTTATTACCTTTTTTTTAATGTTCATATATATATCCCAATTGCTAAAGACATTAAAAAAGGTGGGATTCACTTGTCAGTTCAAAGCTTGGTGGAATTCCTATCACTGTTAGACCATGCTAAGTTGCTAAAGACATCATCCCTTATCGATCAAAGCTTTCCAAATGTGGGATGATTTAGGCTTGAATTTAACTATGGGAATATAGAAATGCCACAATTGTTTGTATCCCTAAGAATGCACACCTAAAGGGAACTTTGACTAATAATCAAAGACTATCCCAACTTTAGAAAGTAAGTTTGGTTAAGAGTGTTGATGTTTATTAATATGAGACCACCATGTTCTTTGGGCTTTCAAATAGTCTCCCAAGAGACAAGGTGAATTTGCAATTGTCCCCATTATTTTCCCACACAAAGTCTCTACATAGTTTTTTAATATCATAACATATTGAATACACCAAGAAATAAGGTTTAAAAGATAATAGTCTACCAAAGTAAAGTTGCCATCCATGGATAAAGATATACCTTTTCAGTTACAAAGTTTTTTCCGTAGTTATCAAACTCGACCGGACTTCGACTCGGTCGGGTACCGAGTCACTGGGTCAAGATCAATCCAATTAGTCAATAGTTGACTTGCATGACCTGGTGTATGACAAGCTATATTAAATTCTATGATGATATTGCACATATATATTTATATTTGCTATCATTTTACCAAATAATCAACTAGGTCAAGTGGCAGTGATGCTTTTTCATAACCATAGTGTGTTAGGTTTGAAACCCATACATGCTAGTGTTAACTTGTTTTATTTTCTTTTTTCTAAATGATTGTGTATGTTTGTTTGTGTGTTGGGTTTCGCCAAAACTCGGACCAGTCAAATCAGTTTATAGCGGTTTAGTTGCATAATCGATTGAATTAAAGCCTCAAACCGGTAAAGTGACCAATTCCTGATCCAATGGGTTGTGCCGGTTTGAGCCAAATCCAATAACACTGATTTTTTCCTTACCTTGTCAACTAAAATTGAGAAATGAGCATAACATTTTTTTATCTTATGAAGAACCATGACCCCATATAAGTGTTAAGGTCATATGTGGAAGAAATGTTCAACTTTTGGTTAAGGACAACGACTTGCGTTTGAAAAATCTAAAGAAAAAAATTAAAGGGTAAAAGAATCCAAATAATACATTATTAATAAAAAATTACCAATTTATGACTGTTTTGAAACATTTTACAATTTTGGGACAGAGAGACATGCCCAAATTAGGTGTGAATGCCTAATTTAAGTGTGTCTCCCTGTCCCAGAATTGTAAAATGTTTCAAAACAACCCCAAATTAATAATTTTTTTATTAAAAAAATATTATTTGAATTCTTTTACCAAAACTAAAGATTTAACTCTATTTTCATGTTGACTCGAAATTGAGGCAAAAAGGTTAAAAATTATATTAATCTCCTCTCCATTATTGTTTGTAGCTTCAACCACCGGACTAATATCGTCAATGAAAAATAAATGGAAGATCTGCCCTATATTCCCTCTTCTAAAAGGGGAGGATTTTCATTTATTATTTTGAATGAGTCTTGAATCATGTGAGTAAGTTTTTTCAAGCATAACACAAATAAAAACGAAGAGAGAGTTTCATTGACGTTAAAATAAATTTAAATGATTACTTTATTGTGTTTTAATTTGATGGTCTACCCGAAAGTTTTCAAAATTTAAACTATAAAAAATATAAATTACTAATAAAATAACAAAACTCAAGCTTTAAAGTAAAGTGAAAGAGTGAATCTTGTGTAAACCAGTAACTTAGGCACCTAATCGTATTCAGAAACCTGGTTTCCCGCCTAAACTTATACAGCACACAAGTAGAGAGAGACACATAGCATCTGATATTGTTGAATCTGAAGTGAATGGAAAAGAAAAAAAAATGATCTCTGCATCAAATCCTAACCCTAAAAATATGTAGCACATCGGAGGTCTGCGAGTGGAGTTTTCCTACCAACCATATGGGTCTCAGTTTGCGTTTATGGGTAGAGTGATTTCCACCCTTAATCTAGCTAGCTCAGAAAGAAGGCCATTGTCACGCGTTGCTTGAGTCTCCAACCGGTACTGGCAAGTCTCTCTCGCTTCTATGTCCCTCTCTCGCTTGGCACTTCGCAGCACCACTATCAATCTCAACAACACCACCTCAAGCCCGCGCCGGAGGCAACCGCCGATCCTCTGGCTCATGGTGGCGGATTTGTTCCCGAGGATGTTTCACTTTCTTCTGGTAACTATCTCTTCTAATTTACGATATTTCCTTTATTTGGTTTCTGTTGTCCTCAACAAACTGTCCTGCTTCTAGTTTCAGAAATTCCCGACCGTACGCAAACTGAGTTCAACAACAAGAAGCAGAAGAAAAAGGAAGCACCGACTATATATTATGCCTCGTAGGTGTTTTTACAATCAAGTTATGATTTGCTTCGCTTTTTTTTTTTTTTTTGTTGCATAAGTAATTAATGGTTATAAAATTGAGTACTTTTGTTATTATGGTTTCAAGCAATTAGCATTGCTGAATATTGTAGAGATCATTAGATTCGATGGTTTCAGATTTTCAAGGTCCCTTTCTATATCTTAAAATATGGGCATCATCACCTAACTAGGCCATTTTTTGTTCTATTGTATAAGGAGAACGCACTCACAAAATTCTCAAGTGGTTCGTGAATTGCGGAAAACCGCATACAGGGTGCCTATGGCTGTGTTGGTAGGTTGAATCTATATCTTTGATATCACAGTTTTTTTTTTTTTTTTTTTTTTTTATCTTAAACCGTTCAAATTTGTTGTTTTCTGGTCATTTTTGGATTCTCCCAAGTCTTAATTTACCTTTTGCTTTGCGTTTTTAACCAATGTTAATGAGGCTAATGCAAAATATCATTTCGTTTGGTATCATTTTGGAGAATGTGATTATTCAGCACTTCTCCTCTCCAAACTGAAGTGTTTATTGTCCCCACCTTGAATTTTTAATTTCCTTTGCTGTTATTTTTCAGATTACTATTTAATAATCTGTATATATATATATATATATTTTTTTTTTTTTTTGGTGTGAAGCATATCATATGTTAATTTTAAACCATTGCTGATGAGATACCAATCAACATCCAACTTATATGATAAGGATTTTAATTTAGCAAAGGTGTTAGTGAAACTGAAAAGTCAGTGTGCCTTATTAGTACTCATTCTTGGATATGCAAAAAGATATGTTACTTTCATTAAATTAATATGGATTTGACTGAGTATTTTTCCCTCTCTTATTTTGCCAGGCATTGCAGAAACATTACTGTACAAATAAAAACATAATTGGCAAAGAGAACATCAATGACGAATGGTTGCTTTTATCTTGACAATTTTTAGTTTTTGATAATCTTTCTTTTTTTCTCCTTTGATAAAATGTTCTCATCTAAATTCCTATGATTAAAGGGTTGCTTTAAGCTCTATGTACTTCCTGTGATTAAATTCTTTTTCCTCTGTTGCGAACTTGCAACTGAATTGATATTTTGAAAAATTATTTAACCGTTGTGTTCTCTGGTGGCTAGAGCCTCATAAAATAAAACCCATAACTTGTGAATTATATCTGGGATTTAATGACATAAGCTTTCTATATGTATAGTTGGACTGGTGCTAAGGCTTTAAGCGAGCTTGAAGAAGCAAATATTTCAAAACATTGTTTCCCTATCTTGCTAGAATGTGCTACCAAGGTATCTCATTTGTTTGGTATTTGTATTATACTATTATTCTTATGTTTGCAAGCCATTTATCTACTTGATAATTAGTTCAAGGCAATCAAAGTTGCTACAGACTCGGAGACAGATGCAATGCATATAATAAGTGGCATGTCAGTGATAACTTTGGAAGTTCTGGGGTTATGGTTTTTATGTGTGACTTGGCTCAAAATATTTGTTACTACCAATGATATTTATTGATCTCATTTCAGGCTTATTCTCACCACTAACTTATTTCTTGTCAAGAAATGGATCTCACATGTTGGATTAACAGCTTGTTGCTGCTGATATGCCTTTAGCATATAAAAGTTTTATATTAAAAGAATCAAGAAATCAATCATAATTTATTAATAAATGTTAATATAAGTAACAGAAAATCAAATAAAGAAGATTTGAATTAAAGATTTCACAAATATAAAAAAATAAGAGAAGATTTTCACACCCTAATTATAAATAGGGACTTAGGAGAGAGACAGACTTGCACAACAAAAACAAGAAGGACAAACATTCTAGAGGGATTAAATTTAGGTCAAGAAGATTAAGATTCAAGATTGAGGGATTTAATTATTCTTCTTCTTCTTTAAGATTTTTGATATACTTTTATCTATTTTTATCAAGGCTAGACATAACTATGTCTAGCTAATCCTTTTTGTAGTTAAGGCCACCACCTCATGTGAACTTCTTTGATGTTGGATTGAATTCTATAATTCTTTTATACTAAATTGTTTTGTTGTTTCACCTTGTGTTGTATGAATTATATATCTTTATTGAAATTGATCACTTTGATCAAGTTCTGGGTTCACAATAGGAATATTAGGGTTTTAATTTCTGACAAAAGGTGGAATAACAATTGATACATTACCTACAGATAGGGATGTATGATTGCAGATTAATATATGTATTTTCTTAATGCTTAATTTATGAGAGATCAGTAAAGAATTAGGGTTTTGATTGGATTAAAGGGTTAAAGTCAATAAGGAATTAGGATTTAACTAGTTTAACAGAAAAATACATTATCTGAATAATTAGTATAATTGAATATAATAATTAATCTAATTAGAAAAGTTGGGATCAAACGGTATGTGCGTCTTGGTTACAATTCTTTCTTATAATTTTCCCAAAATTCAAATATTATTGTTTTTGAATTCATATTAATTCTTAGTTTTATTATTTAATTTCATCACATCAAGATATTAAAACTCAATATTATTAATTCTTTTTCATCCAATTTAAAGATAATAGTTGTGATAAATTTGGTGACTCAATCCCTGTATATACAATACTCTACTTACACTTTATTACTTGTAATGATCGGTACACTTGTCGAATCCGTAACACTTGCTATTAAGCGATGTTAGAAATGATACAAGTAAATAGTTGCAATTTCAGTCTAACAATAATATCCAGCAGAATCACAAATTACATGGTTTTGATCCATATAGAAGTGAATGGAGAATGGTTTGGATATCTTTTGGCACCGTTAAAACGATCGAGGTCTTACAACTTCGTCCCTCAGCCGCATGCTGCTCTATATTATTCTCAAAGAACAACTAAGGGTGGCTTTTTGATTGGGGAAGCCTCCGGTGTGTCTGATCCGGCACAGGGGTAATTAATCTTGATTGTCCCATTTTTTTATTAATTAATCTGAACAAAAATGGAAGTCCAGTACGTCTAGAAATTGGGTCTGATTTTGGCCACACAAAGATTATCTTGTACTAATGCTCTTTCGTATTTTGTTTCTGTACACCTGGTTTTGTTGACCAAAGGTACCCTAATACAATGATTGTGGAGACTCTGACCCTCAAGCATTGGGCATTCACATGGCTCAGTGATTGAGTCAACTGGGCATTCTCTATATATTCACTTGATTGAGCCAAGGATGGTAACACAATTCCACAAGAAGGACTTTGATGAAACCACATGTACGCGCGTCCTCCCTAGCACCAATTAGGAAGGCATTCAAAGACGGGACTTTTATTGTGGCTGGTGGTTACGATAGGACTGAGGGAAATGAAGCCATATCCACTGGTGCTGCCCATTTGGCCGCTTATGGCGTCGTTTTTCTGGCTAATCCAGATCTCCCCACAAGATTTCACCTCGATGCTCACTTAAACCAACCCGATGTCACCACCTTTTACACACATCATCCTGTGCTTGGATATACGGATTATCCATTTATTCAACCCAACCCCAAGTAATGTTATTTTGATCGATTACAAGCTAGCACTCTGTCTTGCACTATGACAATCCCTCCACTTGGACTTGTATAATTAATTAACTGCCATCATCTTCTATTATGGCTTTCCTTTCCCTATTCAAACCATATTGTGTTTCAGTTAAAATTGTGTTTAATCACTAATTACCATTTATGCTAAGATCCAATAGGCTAGGAAGTATTTATGATTTTCTTATAATCTCATAACATGATGCTTTTCTTTCCACCCAAAAAAAAAATGAAATTGGAATTAGGACAATTTGCAGAATTAGAAGCTTTTACCCAATTCGCTTCTGATCTCTTTTCTCATTCAATGCTCGTGTGTGTCTCTTACTTTAATTGTTGTGTTTATTTAGATATATAGAGAAAGGAAGAAATATACTTATTAGAATAATATTACAGTGGGCGTTTTTTTATAGGGGACTATACAATCGTCAGTAATACATTATAATGAGTTTGTCTGTTATTATATTATAGACGATTTTTCTGTTAATAATAATGAAGAATTACAACGAGTTGTCCTCAATGAGCAATTCTGCGACTATATGTGAAATAGGAAATATTAATTTTTGTTGGACTAAGACATTAATTATCATGATCTTTCTATTATTAATAAAAAAGCAGTTATAGTGAGTTTAACCCACTGTAACTGCATTTTTTTAAAATCATTATATAGCTTCCATTCTATTGTCTTAAATTTACTTATACGTAGGTAAATAATTTAAATCTATATAATTCTTATATACAATACATATATATTTTGATAGTATAATAAAAATAAAGGAATTATAGTGGGTAAAACTAACTCCACTCTAATTACAGCCAACTTTACCCACTATATCGGCGTTTTTTTTATCAGAGATCGAGGGTTTTACCCACTGTAATGATACTTTTTAAAAATATATATAATTTTCATTTTATGGTGTTTTATATATATATATATATATGATTTTTATTTATACAGATGTTATAATATATATATATATATTGTAATAAGAAAAATAAATAAATTACAGTAGATTTTATTCATTATAATTACTTCTTTTAATACTTTAATATAATTATTTTTATCTAATATCTATATAAATAGAAAATATTACAATGTGTAAAATCCAACGTACTTAATTACAGTGGGTTTTTCAATTTTTTATATTAAAATTCAAATTATAAGAGTATACGTACATTTGATTGTGTTATTCGTTTTCTAGACTTTAGAATTTGTTTTATAAAATATTTTTTAGATAGTGCGTAGTGACACAGTGGCGGGTCCAAGTATGATTGAGGGGTGCATATGCGAGCACTCCCTAACTTTGAAAAAATAGTATATACCTTTTAATTACTTTCTATTTTTATAATTTGAACATGTTATTCTCAATTTTCAGTTTTATTGACTAATTTTTTTCCCTATGTCTAATTCTCTTTTTAGCTCATCAGGTACTTTTATGTTTTATTTACTTGGACATTTCATTTACTTTTTAGCTCATTATATTTGATTATAATATTTATGTCTTTAATTTCATATATATGATAATGTGATAATTATAATTTTTTATTTTTCTACATAAATTGTTTTCGCTGATTAAGGGTCTTAACAAAAATATGAGTAAACAAAAATAGAAAATAGAAAACTAAAACATCTTTAAAATACTTTGTTTTTTATTTTAAAAACTGAAAAAAGTAATATTTTAATAGAATTTTCAAAAACTATTTTTATGAAACAAGTTTTTTATTTATTTATCAAAACACAAAATAAGTTTCAAGATTATTAGGAAACAAACATGTTCTAAGTCTTGGAAAATTAATTTACTTAATAATTTTCTCTAATAAATTTAATAGTTAAATTATATGATATATATATATATATTAATGATTATGTATGTTAAGTTTTAGATAAACTAAACCTTTAATTTATTGATATATAAAGTTGTAGAGGATATTTTCTTATATATTATATTGAGAAGCATATATAGTATATGTCAAAATAAAGTTAATTGGTAAAATATAAAATAATATTAAAATTATATATAAATTTGATATGCTTGATGAAAAATCTCAATTTAGAGAGAGATGTAAGAGGTTAGCTTAAAGAAAGGAGAAAAGAGTTGCATAAAGGTGGTAATATGGATATATATAGTTAGTCTGTTGCCCTTGTCATGCGGCTAAATTAGGTGTTCCAAATATAGCGTGAAGAGCAGATATAGAAAGGCAGCTTGTATTTGATTAGTTTTTAATGGAGGAGAAAGGTTAATTGAATTGTGAGGAGGAATAGGGATTAGGGAGATGAGCTGCTTTTGTACTTCTCGTTCTCGTGGGAAGGAAGTGGGCGTTGTTTTTAATAATTTAGGTTTAGGGTCGTCAAATAAAGGCAACAAGAAAGCCTCAGCGACGAGTTTCAGTTTTCGGGAGCTTGCATCGGCAGCGGGGGGTTTTAAGGAAGTGAATTTGATTGGGGAAGGAGGTTTTGGAAAGGTTTACAAGGGTCGTCTTTCTGCCACACTTGGCGGCCAGCTTGTTGCTATAAAACAATTACGTCTTGATGGTGAAAGTCACCAAGGTAATCGAGAATTTGTCACCGAGGTTCTTATGTTAAGCCTCCTTCACCATTCCAATCTTGTCAAATTGATTGGCTACTGCACCCATGGAGATCAAAGGCTTTTGGTTTATGAATACATGCCTATGGGTAGCCTCGAAAACCATCTGTTCGGTATGGAGTCAAATATTATTCATTCATTTCAAAACATTATACGTCATGTATATATCGTGGTAATTTAGAACCATGCATGCATGCATGCATGTGAATAAGTTATTAATTAATATCTTATTTCAGATCCTAGCCCAACAGAGAACAAAGTAGCACTAAGTTGGAAAACTCGACTGAACATTGCTGTGGGGGCTGCCCGGGGTCTCCAGTACCTCCATTGTGAAGCGAATCCACCTGTTATCTATCGGGACTTGAAGTCTGCCAACATCTTATTAGACAAAAATTTAAAACCGAAACTGTCTGATTTTGGGCTTGCTAAACTAGGTCCTGTTGGAGACAAGACCCATGTTTCCACCAGAGTCATGGGAACATATGGCTACTGTGCCCCCGAGTATGCCATGAGTGGCAAATTAACTCTTAAATCTGATATCTACAGCTTTGGTGTCGTCTTGCTAGAGTTGATCACTGGACGGAAGGCAATGGATGTCAATAGAAGACCCCGCGAGCAAAGCTTGGTTGCATGGGTACGTCCGTAAATGCTACCTTTTTGCATTATTCTCCTTTGTTACGTGGAACATTTTAATTACTTAATTAGCATATATGCCAATACGTCTGTTTCTATTTCTTAAACTTTTGTGTCTTGTGATTCCAGTCTCGCCCATTCTTGAGTGACCGGAGAAAGCTTTCGCAGATCGTTGATCCTCGTTTGGAAGGAAACTACCCCTTACGTTGTTTGCACAATGCAATTGCTATTACGGCAATGTGCCTCCAGGAGCAACCGAATCTTCGTCCATCCATTGGTGATATTGTTGTGGCACTGGAGTACTTGGCCTCTGAAAGTGTTTCTGAAATCATCAGCCATGGTGTGCCCAGCCAACCACAATAAGAAACTGAAACAGATAGCAACTAGAACTAAATATATCTGTATTTTTACCTATGTAATCTTTTTTAAATGATTTTTGTAAAAAACATATTCTATTTTAGTTTTGTTATTTTGTTTTAGTCCCTATAATATATCTATTTTTTATTTTTATATTTGTAACATACTAACATGTTAATAATTTGCTTTTAGACTTAATTTGTTTGATAAAGAAGAAATTGGAAAAAAGGTGGAGATCGATATGGAAATTATTTGCTTTAATTTGTTTGATAAAGAAGATTAGAATAGAAATAATTTTAAAATATTTATGAGACCCTATACTATTTCACATTTATTTTTATGATGTAATCATGCCTTATGTATTTTTCTCCTCTTCTTCTTGACTTGTGAAGGTCCTTATCATTGTATGCTCCTGATCACATGTGACCTCAGTTCAGCTCAATAAAATTCATTTGCCTTAAAAAAAAAAAAGCTTTATTTCTTATTTATTTTTGCTTGTCCCTTTTATTTTCATTCATCATATTCCTCTCTTTATCAAACATGACATTAATTTCCAGCAATTTATTTCTTCCAAAATTAATTCAAAATAAATTAAATATATATTATATAATTAAAAATTAAAACTAAAAAAATACATATATATAATACATAGACTAAAACAAATTTATCAATATCATTTAAAAAATTATAATATATATTACATAAACTAAAACATATTTAAACCTACCCAGAAGCTAATTCTCAGGAATATTGAGTTCAATTTCTGTCCATATAATTTTGGATACAAGTCTCATCAGTTTAGGCAATGTTCGTAAGACGCTAATTTTATACTTTTTATATTTTCTTTTATTTTTATTTTTAATGTATTTATTTATTTTTCTTGTTATTTTTTCAAATAAATAATAATTTTATTATTTTTTAATCATTTTATACTTTTTAAATATTTCTAACAAACAATTTTAGCAAACAATTATAATTTAATAAGATAATTTTTTAATTTTCAACTATCTAATTTTACTTAACATACCTTTTTTTTAAGTGGACAAAATAATATATATTTAATAGCTGGTACTAGTGGTACTTAAAATTCAGATTACAAGGCATGAAAATAGGATATCGTTACCAAGCATTAACTTCTAATGCTTTGAAATCAGTTACGCTAATCCCACCAAATATCACATTAAATACAATATATTCTGTCCCCCAACATATAAAACTAACTCTCACAAAAACTTATCACACTGCCGTCATAACATGCGTGATAGGAAGAAAAGATTCGCACATCTCTCTTGAAAGCCGTTGATTTCTCGTGCATACTGGTTTAGTAGAGGAGAAATTCTTGGGTAATACAAAATCAATACCTCATATCCTTACTCACAGTCAATAAAAAAAATTAGAATTAATAAATAATAAAACAAATAAATTTAACCTGTAAAATAAAAAACTAACATTTAAAACAAATAATCAAAACCCACTATTTTTGTATATAACCGTCTTTCTCCTTCCTTATATTTATATATGAAAGCCTTTGTAACGTGTGTCTCCAATTTCATAGATCAATACTATAATATCTTTGAATTTGTCTAATAAACTTTGACATTTAAAATAAATAAATAAAATTTAACATTTAAAATTAAAATTATACGTGAACTTCATCATGTAAAAAATGTTAACCATTTTTTTATAAAACCATTGGAAAATGAAATGTTTATATTATAAGCTATATTATGTACATTACAAAGTTATTTTAAATGGCACACTCTATTCAACTAAATTAGTTATTTTATACAATACTCATGCATCTTAATCAAGTTAGGCTTTTCTAATATTGTGTTCAATTTTTACGAATGAAAAATGACATATTAGCTTAATAATATGATAATTAATTATTTAAGTTATCAAAATAATTAATTAATCAATGGAATTATGAATTAGCTTTTAATTTTTTTTAAAAAAATAATGGATAAGCACGTAATAGAAGAATTTAAATATATTTATAGATTGTATAAGGTATAATAATCATATGTATTGGTTTGATTTTTATATAATATTCATGTGATTTTCTATTTATTGTATACGAATGTGTGTATTGTAAAAAAATTAAGTAAAAACAAAAAGATTATATAGAGAGAGAAGGAAAAGGAAATACAGTGACAGTCTAACAGAAGAAAAATATTAATGTTAATTTTTTGTTTTAAATGTTAATTTTTTTTACTGGTTGGATTTTTATTATTATTTATTAATTATGATTTTTTTCTTAGTTGTATGTAAGGATGATGTGTTGGGTTTGTGTCCAACAAAAGAAAATATTCTTAGTTCAGCATCCTATGATACACGCCTCCAGGTTAGATGCCCATTGCAAATAGGAAAAACTGAAATCTGCATATTTATTATGTAACCAAGCCCCCCTCCGCCACTTAAGCTCCCATTGCCACCTTTCCCCCCTCCAACATCCCATACCTTCTATAAGCTCCTCCTTTTGCTCCAAGATTAAGTACAATCTCGGATATAAGTTTGCTAAACTATTTCCACTAACCCATACATCTTTCCAAAATCTACACTTGTCTCCTCTTCCAATCTTCCATACAATATTCTCTTCAAACCATATGGATTGTCCAAAATCTACACATGGATTGTCCACCGCCCTCCCACAAAGTTTCTTCAAATCCTTCCACCAAAGAGATTCCCAAGATAAAGCACTATTTCCCATTAGACCATGCCAACCCCCATACCCCCATACTTAGAAGTAACAACTTGACTCCACGTACAAACTATCCTTTTGATGAAATAAGTTCCATTTCCACTTGCCCAAGAGTGCATCATTGAATAAATTCAAAATTTTCACTCCAACTCCACCCTCCTTCTTACTTTTAGAAATATTTTCTAATCTCACCCAAGCTATTTTTTTATTCTCATCATCACCATCCCCATAAAAATTTTCTTTGAATTCCTACTATTTTCCTCCATACTTCCTTTGTCATTTTGAAAAAAGAAAGATAAAATAAATAAAAAATTACAAAATGGAGTTGATTAAGCAAATCCTCCCTCCAAATTGCTCTTTTGGAAGTCAAAGCACTATTGCTGTACATAAATTTATTATCAGTCACAGCAACAGTGACAATAAACTAATTAATTCTTATCCCATATATATACACAACAAGGAGTAAGGCCAAACCCCTCTCCAAGAAACAAAAAATAATATATGAATTTTAATTTTTTTTATGTAATAATATGATCTTATAACTTACCAATTTAATTATTAATTTTTATATATTAGATTGGAGTCTTTTATTCTTGATTAATATTCTCTTCCTCAGTCTAGTACATCACTCTCATACATTAAATATCTTTGTCATTTTTATTATTTTTCTCAATACTATTATTTATATTTATCCAATTCTTTTTTTTTTTGTTTGTGAAAGCTGATTCTGTTCATAGAAATATAAAATATCTACAACATAATTTTATTTTTTTTGAGACATACAACATAATAATATTAGCTATAGCGACAAGTTTTTTTTTTTTTTTTTTTTTAATTTATACACGAGGCTTAAAATCTAGATTTTCGGTAAGAAGAGTCGTGGAAGTTGAACAGAGATTCGGCTACTCAAACCTGTTATCTGTTACTAGTCATATGGCAGCAATTCTAACCACTGGGCCAAAATTCTCCTTTAGTCAGCGATGACTATCATAACTGACATTATAAAATTTTATTTGAAAAATAAATGAACACTAAACCCCAAGTGAACAGAGAATCATGGGACGTCCAGGTCCTCATCCTTATCACAATGGACATATAGTATTAAGTGGACAAGTCAAGAAGTCGAGCAATATACAATATAACAATACTGTAATAAAAGGACCAGTCCTTTCAACTTATTACAGTGCCACAAACTTCTCACTTGTTCCTACATCTGCAACTCTTAGAAGCTAGGGTTTCCACTACCAATCTTAAATACTTGGCTTCAAGTTCAGGTGAGATGCTATCTTTTGTCCAAGTGAACGATCAGCCTGCGTAGCAATTCCATGCATGAAAATCACATTAATCAGCACCCAAATGCAGATTCACTTTTTATGCTTTGAGCCTAAAAGTCTATAACTATTTCTTTTAGTTCGAGGGACCTACCACTGGTGTGGTCCCTACGTGTGAGTGTCCACAATGGGCCAAGGGAGAGGAGGAAGGGGTATGGGTACTGGGAAGGGGACAAGAAAGCTGAGGATCAAACCATTACACTCTCTCTAATGTCCCATGACTATTGTCTCATGAAATGTGTCAAGGGAGCTCTTGAGCCCATAGTTATTGGAGAAGTTGAGTAACTCAGCTTAATATGTAATAATAATCAATAGTATTATGCTGTTTTGAGCTAGAATTTTAGTTAGTCTTTTTGTCACCTCTATAATAACTTGTAAGCTTTTGCTTACAATACGATAGTCATAATACAGAAACAGATCTTCTCTTATGAATACATGAATTTCTTCAATAGCTTACAGTGGCAAATAGCTTATGTGAAAAACTCACCTGAGACCAGTATGATATCCATATGCTACGGATTTCATGGGTGACACGTGGGTCAGACAAAGCATCAACCCATCGGCGGATAAACCTTTCTTGCCTGGAGAAATCAGAAAATAGCAAAGGACGCCCCATCTTTAGACAATGCCAAAAATATCTCATATTGATCATATCAGTAATTTATGAAAGGAACCTGTCAGAGGGCCAGGATCGGTATCTCTCCCCAGGTTGCTTGAAGTTGTTCTCCTTCTCAATCATGCACTGTAATAAGTCACATTTCTTCACTAATTAAAATGTCTTTTAACAGTTTTATAAGCATTTTTCTAAAATAATTTGTTGTATAGAAACATAATTATTAAACACAATCTTAACATTGAAACTAATTTAGGCCTTTGCTTTATTAACAATGGATAGGTATTTAACATACCAACGTATAGATTCTAATTAATTTGTTTCCTCACTTGTCAGATCAAATTTTCATTGTATTTGCTACACAACATTATTTATCACATTAAGAAGAGAATACCTAATAAAGATATTTTCTGACTCCGTGTAATATTCATTGCCTTCTACAGAAAGTGAAATGATCAAACAAATATTTTATATCTTGGCCACTAAGAAATCGATCAAAACTAACCTTTTCACGCTTCCCACCAAGGATACGAGGAGGAACGGGGACCCTTTCCGCATGACGGACAGGATCATACCTTGAAGGGAAGTAATTGACCTATAAACCAGTAGCAGTCAGTGATTAAACAACTAACGCATAAGTTAGTCAATTAACCAGCTTCTTAATTAATCTAGACAGGATAGAGGGAGAATTTACCTCTTCATCCCTGTGCATGAAATTCATGAAACCATCATGGTGATTGTTGTGATGGGCACACTTAGGAGCATTAGCAGGAAGCTGCAGATAATTTGATCCAAGTCTGTGTCTCTGGGTATCAGCATAGGAGAATACGCGAGTCTGAAGCAATTTATCATCGGAGTAGTATACACCAGGTACAATAATGGCAGGGCAAAATGCAAGTTGTTCATTCTCGGCAAAGAAGTTGTCAATGTTCTTATTCAAGACCATGCGGCCAACAGGCTGGAGGGGCAAAACGTCCTCAGGCCAGGTCTTAGTTACATCAAGGGGGTCAAAGTCAAGACTGTCTTCGTTTTCAGGATCCAATGTTTGGATGTAGAGTTTCCACTCAGGATAGTTTCCAGAAGCAATTGAATCGTAAAGGTCCTGGGTGGCATGACTGTGGTTGGACCCTCCAACCCTGATGGCCTCGTCGTCCAAAAGAGACTTTTCGCCGGAGGTGGTCTTCCAATGAAATTTGACATGGAGTGCTTTGCCGGCCTTGTTGATAAGGGTGTAAGTGTTGACACCGAAGCCATCCATATGCCTGTAATCTTGAGGGATACCAACGTCGTCGAATAAGAAGGAGAACATGTGAAGGCTTTCGGGATGGTGGGAGAAGAAATCGAGGATCCTCCAATTCTCCTGGATGTGGGACTTGGGGTTGGGTTTGAGGGCATGAACCATGTCAGGAAACTTGAGGCCATCGCGGACGAAGAAGACAGGGAAGTTGTTTCCTACAAGGTCGAAGTTACCCTCTCTGGTGTAGAATTTGACAGCAAAACCTCTGGGATCCCTGAGGGATTCGGGGCTGCCACGCTCGTGGATAACAGTGGAGAAACGGACGATGAGAGGGGTCTGAACTCCAGGGGCTCGAAGGAAATCGGCACATGTGAGGTGAGAAATGTCATGCGTGACTTCAAAGAAACCCTTTGCGCTAGCTCCACGAGCATGGACAACACGTTCGGGGATCCGTTCCCTGTCAAAGTTTGCAAGCTTCTCCACCAGATGGTAATCCTCCAGCAGAATTGGACCTGCATGCCCCAATTCAATTCCCAATAGTAGTATTAATTAACCTAATTCAATTCAATGAAACATATTAAATAGCATACCTCTAGATCCAACAGTCAGCGATGAGTTATTGTTCCAGATGGGAGCACCGGAATTAGTAGTCCAGAAGGGAGAATTGAAGGCGCTTGATGGCCGATTCTTCATGGCAAACAAAACACAGTCAAAATAACAAGCAAGTTGAGAAATCTTATCGAATCTAATCTGTAAAGAAAAGAAGAGCAAACCTTGTAGGGATCCATGGTTTTCTGACTCCGCAGATTGATTTTGGTTTGGTAAATGGTAAATCACGATTCACGAGTGTGTCTGTCACTCTATTCTATATATTTCTATGGGCTCAATTTTATTTTATACTATACAGTCACCCTCTTTTCCTTGTTTCCACTTCTAGTACGTATCTTCTTTTCTAGTTTATTTTTTGTCCCCGCCTTACAAGGATAAATCATGAATGTTCATCTCTTACCCTTTCTTTGGAAGGGCTGAAAAGTAGGAGAAGAAAAAACGGTGATGGAAACCATGTTTATCGAAAAACTCTTCCTAAGTCCTAACGAAAAATTATTGTGGATTTTATATAGGATGGCACACGACGACAAATGTCTTGATCTTTGTTTTATTATTTTTCAGTACTTAAATATATTTTTTAGTCCTTGATATATATTTAAATTTTATATTTGATTTCTTATAAAAAGAAATCACACATGCTTTTTAATATTTTAAAAGTTTTATTTTAGATTTATATTATTAGTTAAGTGATAACATGTATGTTAAATATTTGATAACGTGGTTTGTAATGACTCAAAAATCATTAGAATTTGTTTTTAAATCAAATTTAAAATGAATTTTTCTCTTTTTCCTATTTCATCCTTCTATTTCACCTCTCTTTCTCTTTCGCCCTCTTCTCTTTCTTCCTCAAACAATTTTAGAAATCCACCCTCCTTCCTCCAACACCTCTTCACCAAAACCCTATCCCAAACACACCATGCATATAATGCAAAAAAAAAAAAAACAAATTTGAGAAAAGATTTTTCAGTGAAGGGAGCGTGGAGAAATCACGCATCAAAGCCAAATTTGTAGGCTTGCTTGTGGTGGTGACCTAGGGATCGCAGTTGGAAGTCGCAAGAATGGTGGGACAAATAACTGTTGTCCTCTGGTCAAGAACTCAGTTGTGGCTGACCTCGAACCTTCCCAAACCAAAACGGTGACGGAGCTAAACCTACCCAACAAGAAGCTCACCAGGAAGAACATCAACGGAGAGGAAACACACTAAGAACAACAACGTTGCTGCAACGCGACGACCCACCTCGATCCCCTTCACGAAGAATTGCAAATCCACCTTCTATTGGAAGTGGTGGAGCTCAACGAGAATGCATTCACTGGAATCATGAAGTTGTGGTTCTTCCTTTTGTCGTTGCTGTAACAAGTGGACCTGGCCAACAACACCCTCATGTGGGTACAGATCTTGAGGCCAATAATGACGCATGGGGGAGGCAACAATAGCAGTGGCAATAACAATCCCATCACTGCAACAAGCTGAAGGTTGAAGGGAAAAGAAGGTAGGTAAAGGATTGGTGGATGACTAGGAAAAAGATTCTTAATGTTTAATTATTTATTTTTACTTTAATTGATTTTGGTGGTTTTTAAGGGTCAGAAAAATTAAATTTGATTTTGAAACAAATATTGGCAGTTTTTGAACCGTCACAAATCACGTTATTAAATATTTAATTGACAAGTATCTAAAACAAAAATTTTCAAATTCAGGGAGCAGATGTAAAGGAAAAATTTATCAAAGATCAAATGCAAAATTTGGGTATATATCAAGGATCAAAAACATATTTATGCCTTTTTTCAGCTATATAACAAGTTATCTATTGGTTGTTGCTTGTTTCTATCGAAGCCATTAGTAGCTTTGAAGATTTAGCTTGGAGCAAAGGAAATGGTATGCTTTGGGAAGTAACATCATCAGAATGACATTCATGACAATGGTGGTTAGAGAGAGAGGGTGATGAGAGATATGGTTTGGGTGGAGAGAGACTGGACAATGAGAGAGAAAAGGGCAACTACGAGAAATTGAAAGAAAAAAATCATCCATCAATTTTAAAATTATTGTATCTAACAAATCAAAAGAATTTTCTTATGATGTGAGACATTCCTAACCTCTACCTAAATTGGGAGATGTAGAAAGAAATTTGGTTTCAAACTTTCACTTAGAGGTGTCAAAGTAAGTTAGAACATGATAAGTCACTTCATGGGTGTCTTGAAGTTTTTTGAAGAATATGTGAAAAGATCCACTTCATGAGATGCATCAAGTTCTCAAATTACATCTACAATTAAATCAGATTTCAATCTAAAGCAAAATCAAGGAACATAAGAAATGGATCCATATTTTGTAAGTTAATCTACTTTTTTAATTTTTCCTATTTGTTAGTTTATTATATAATTTATTGTATTTGTTAATTTATTTTATTTATAATGTCATAAGAATATATCAATTATGTGAAGCCATACTCATTGAAATTATACTGATCTATTTTAAAGTTTGTCAATTGTTATCTGTTAGAAATATTAAATATTATAGTTTGTTAAAATTGACCTTAAATAGTGATTTTAAATAGTATTTTTAATAAAAAAAATATGACTCTAAAATTAGTTGTAATGGTAATATTTTATTTATTTAATTGTTGAAAAGTTTTGGACATTAAATGAAATGCCGCTGGCAACTGGGCCAGAATGGGCCGAGGGGGTAGCCAGTCCAGTCCAGAAGGACTCGTGGACGTCTTGTTGCCCATATGACGACTGACGAGGAATGAAAACTTTGGAACGAAGGCAGGTGTTGTGTTTATGCATCGGTGATTAGTTGATCAATTAGCTTGCAGTAGCATCGTCCTCTTCTCGAAAGATCATATTCATATTCCAAATCCAGTCCATCTGCATCTCCATTTCCAGTGAGTCACGGTGAACACTTTTTTTTGTCCCAATCTCTCTGCTCTTTTCTTTTTCGCCCAAAGCTCTCTAGAATCTTCTAGACGCAGATCTTACCACCTCTTCTATTTCTTTTTCTCTTTTTCACACTAGCCACGCGAACTTCCTCTATTCAACCTAGGTACTTTAGTTCCCTGTGCTCAATTTATTTCTCAACCTTCAATCGCACTTTCATATGCTATTCCTAATGTAATTATGTATGCTACTCTTTTTATTATAACTCAGAATCTCCCGATTCATGTGTCAATTTCGTTTCAATATTTCATAGTTGTTTTCCACTGTAATTGACTATCAAAATCTGACTAATCTTTCAGGTTTTTTTCATACCTAATTGCTTTAATGAATCTCAAATAAATTTTGTATCTTTGTTGGTTTTCGCTTATTTTTATTTGATATAACATAGCCTTTTTGGCGTGTCTTGATTGCATATGCATCAGTCAACATTATTGTGATGGTTTCTAGATGTTTTTATGTTTGGATAAGTGTATCATCAAAATCTGCTAGTGCCCAAAAACTTTATTTGTATGTCCAATGACACTGAGCTTCTTTATGACTTATGAGTCGTTTGGATGGATAAAGGGATGCATAGTATAATCATATATTCATATTTATATTTGCAATACAGTGATAACTTGTTATTTACTGGATTTACAATTTAATGGCTGAATATGAAGAGTTACCGGGTTTTACATTGCATATCTTCTCTTTATTCAACACATTTAGCATAAATGAGAATGTTAAGGTGGATGTGTGGTTATACGAAGATGGATAAGTTAAAAAATGAGGATATTCGACGAAAGATAGCAGTAGTTCCGGTATGTGAAAAGATGAGGGAGCATAGATTAAGATGGTTTAGACACGTTATGAGATGATCACTGAATGCTCCTGTTAGAACAAGAGTTTGTTACCAAGAGCTCGACACAAAGAGAGGTAGAGGTCGACCAAAACTCACCTGGGAAAAGGTAGTTAAACAAGATCTAATAGAGTGAGTTATGGATTGACGGACGGTGTGTCTTAGGATGGAATGGAAAAAAACTATAAACTTGGTGGAGGGTTAAACCTATTAGTATGTCTATGTTTCAGTCGTTCCCCTTTTTTTTAGCTCTTTTCCTCTTCATTTCTCCCCTTCTCCTTTCATCCTTCTTTTATTTTAGCTTATTTTTCCTTTCTTTTGTTTTATTTTTCCTTTTTCTTCCCATCTCCCTTTCTCTTTCTTTGTCTTTTTTCCGATCTATCATTGGGTTCATCTACTACCGACCTTAATTAACTTGGGTTAGAGGTGCTGTTGGTGTTGATGTTGACTGATGTGTTAGATATGTTGCATTACTGGCCACACAAGCATAGTGTGTTATTGTGCTGTTTTTACTGCATAGTCCTGTTTATGGTTATAGTAGAACACAATATAAAATATTTGCTACATGCTTTGGAAGTTCTGCTTTAGGTTTTCTTCTGATGCCTCAATGAATCTCTTTCACTCGTTAAATGATTATTATGGCCCTACATCTGCATTGTTTTGCAGTTGCAGCTACTTTGGTATCTTATTGTCTGGGTTAGTTCTGTTGAATTCCTTGGTCCAAGACTTTGCAGCTGAACCAACAGCATGGTGGGTCAGTCCTCCAATGAAGGCTCCAGTACTGGAAACATTTCAGCAGAATGTTCAGATTCAACTGTTCAGCTCAATATCAAGACTCTAGACTCCCGCATCTACAGTTTTCAAGTGGACAAAAATGTAAGCCATAATATCTATTCCTGACTTTCTTGTGTTTTTTGAGTTCTGTTTGAGGTAAATATACGTAGGTTAGGGTATAATCCTAAAACTTGTCTTCAAAATCATTTCAGATGCCTGTTTCGTTGTTCAAAGAGAAAATTGCAAATGAAATTGGTATTCCAGTTAATCAGCAACGACTGATATTTAGAGGAAAAGTCTTAAAGGATGAGCACGTTCTTTCTGAGTATTGTATCCTTCAAATTGTAATTTTTTCCCATCAGCTTAATTCTTAATGGACCTAGTTTTTTCTTAGTTTTAACATAATTTGTTTTATCTTGTAAGTGAAAGCATTATTTATGTTAAGTGTCTTCTCTTTATTCAACACCATTATTGGTTTATCTTTTAAAAATTGGATTGCTAGACAGAAGGAAATGCTATGGCCTGTAGCAGAACTTTTCATCAATGGTGAAATGAGTTAGTATTTGAAATCACACTGCGGTAGTCATTTATTTATATTATAACCTAATCCTTAACCATTTAAGATGTTGAGAATGGGCATACATTGCATTTAGTTGAAAGACAACCAAATCAGTCGCAGGCTTCTGGTACGAGTTCTGGTGAGTCAACTAGTACAAGTGGTAACCGAGGTATAACTTAAGGCTGCAATGATGGTCATTTTTTTCTTTTCCCTTCAGATTTTAATCATTTTTTTTAATATCAGACATCTGTTGTATGTTACTATGCTAATTATAAATTTAATTATTTGGAAGGACATGATGTAGGCTCAGGGGCTCCTCGTAATCACGTTGGGCAAATTTCACACAGTGTTGTTCTTGGAACATTTAATGTGGGTGAACAAGGTGAAGGAATTGTTCATGATCTCACTCGGGTTCGTTCATGTTCTTTGTATCTATCTTATGTAGTTCATATCATGCATTCTTTCTATTCTGTTTTCTTGTAGGTCTTGGCAATAATGGTATGATTTGTATTGCCTAAGGATCATTATGTATTGCTGTGTTTTGTTTTCAGGTTATTGGGCATGTTTTAAACTCTATTGGAAACGGTGGCCAGAGCACAATTAGTGGTCCTAATGCTACACAAACTTCTTCAGTTAGTACCATTTTTGCTTGAATAGATGATCATGTATTGTCATATTTTCTATCATTTGTGTGATTTACTGGACTATTGTATGTACATTGTTAATTTTTTTTAACCATGAGGGACTGAATTAATTTCACATCCATTTTATTGTTTAGATTTCTCCTTATTTGAATTCTCCTTGCAACATTGCATAGTTATTTTTGCTTGCCTTTTTTCAATTTCATCTTTTAGATCATGAAGCAATCACATGTTATGGTATCTATTTCAGGTGGCTTGTGTTTCATAGTGTACAAATATTTTATCTATTTTCCTAATAGTGTCAAATCTCAAGTATCTTATGAATGGTTATTTATCTTAAATTAAGGAATCTTCATTTTTTTGGTTGAATGTATAGATATTTATTTTTCCTTACAATAGTAACATGGCATTGTTAAACTCTTTTAATTATTATCATCAATTTAATTTGTGAATAGAATTGATACAGAACACAGACTTGTACTTATGTACTATGAAGTTAGTATATGTTGTTTTGCTACATGCATTATGCACTATATATCTATCTTCAGCAAGATCTTTGGCTTTCTAATCCATGCTCTTTGCATGTATTAGCTAGCCACGGTTTTGATCTGTTTTGTTTGATAGGTTGTATATTTTTATATGCTATACTTGTAATTTTTTCATATATATATATATATAATATTATCTTTGCTGAGCAAAAAGAAAAATTATGCACTATATATATATATATATATATATATATATATATATATACATATATATTATATCCTTTAAAATAGGTTGGTGTGTGTATCTAAACTGGGACCCAATCTATTTGGTCAGGTTCACCCAGGGAATGAAACTGAAGGAATGCATGCTGGAAATCAAAACCCAGCCGGAAATCAGGCACCATCTGGACAGACATTTCATGGTCCGACATTTCAATCTGTATCTCATGTTGTTCAGATTCCTGTGGCAGCAGGGGCCATACCCATTCCTTCTCTCAATGCAGTAGGAACATGACCTCTCTTTTGGATACTTATTTTTTTCTTGTGGAAATTTAACACATTCTCGATGATGTTTAACTTACTTTCTTTCCCCATCATTTCAGCCAATTCCTGATTCATTGAACACACTGTCTGAGTTTATGAATCGCATGGAACAGACACTAACACAAAATGGTGATGATGTTGAAATTTTTGCCCTTTTATTTTGAATTTGAATGAAAATTGAAATATTTATATTTGCTTAATGCTTATGCAGGTTATCAATCAAATCATTCATCCGCTAACCCTGGAGATCAGCGAGTGGAATTGCCTTCTAATGCACAAGGGTTGCCGACACTTGAAGCATTAAGCACTGTCTTGCATTCCGCAGAACGGTTACTTGGTGGTCAAGCTGTTGCTGCACTATCTGTAATTAACACATCCCATTTACTAATATTCATGTTCCCCTTAATGATAAAAATATTTTTCTATTATCTGCAACTATAAAATGTTTATTATAAGTATAAATACATTATAGAATTATTAAAAAAATAAGGATGGATGGAAGTTGCATAGGATAATCCTAAATAATTTTAAATTTTGGGCAAAATAAAATTTCATTACTCTTTTAATCAGTAGTACCTTAAAAGCATGAATGAGCTATGTATGTGTTTGGAGGAACTTAAATGTCATTAAAATGACTGGCATTTTGAGTATGCTCATTTGAGAGGCTGGTGGCGAAATTTTTTTATTTGTGGACTGAAAATAATTGGGGAATCTTCCTAGTCTAGGGCCTTTATCTGCAATAAACTGTTGATTCTAACTAAACCTTTACTTCGATGTTGGGATATTTACCAATCTTAGCAGGCCTTGGTCTTGGTGGATTGTGAAAAGACATGCAATTTTTTCCATTGTGTCATTTGATCAATTTAGGGATGCCCAAACACATATTATGCTGTCAGTTAAACCTTCTTAATATATCTTGGATACCTGGTCAAATCCATTTCAGATTGGATATGAAGACAACTAAGCTATGTTTGGATTACTGTTGTTTTTCCATTGGAGGGTGCTGAAGAGTGGAGATGGACATCCTTTGTATGTTTTAGTTTGAACATACTTCTAGAAGGTTTTCACTTCACAATGGTAATCCAAACATGCACTCAGTATTTGAGAGATGTATTCATTGCATACTCTCTTGTTAAAAAACCTCAAGTCTTCGATATCTTAGTGTCCATCCTTGACCGTAACCATATAAGTAGATGTAACGATACATTAATCTTACTTCTATTTAACCCAAAAAGGTTATGATGATGAAGTGCATATTTCATTTTTAGGATTTGTTAGAATTTTTTTTTTTTGATCGGCCAATGTTAGTTGTTAAATGTTAGTTTTTTGTTAGTGGAGGGATTCGAACCCACGACCTCTCCCTCCTTCCCTTCCTTCCCTTCTTTTCCTTTTACCACCCAACCAACCTTATATCTCCTAGGATTTGTTAGAATGAACTAGCCTCACTATCTTCTTCCTTTATCTTATCTGATTACGTTTTACTTGTAATTTGCGACTCTAGCATATTGCAGGGCGCTTGGAAAGAGAAGGGACTTCTGCTGATCTGCGCATAAGGGGTCAAATACAATCGGAGTCAGTACAAATAGGACTTGCTATGCAGCATTTGGGTGCACTTCTACTTGAACTTGGCCGAACAATGTTGACGCTGCGTATGGGACAGTCTTCTGTAGGTTTTCATTCTTTTCTTGGCTGATTTGGTTTACTTTATTGTGTCACATCATTCATGTTCACTTTCAAATTTCAGGCAGAATCTGTTGTTAATGCTGGACCAGCAGTTTACATCTCTCCATCAGGGCCAAATCCAATAATGGTGCAGGTTTGTCAGCTAATTTGATCTATTCTGATTACATTAATGGTGATGCCTCATGTCAAGTTTAATTATTTAAGCATTAGCTGATGTTTTAAACTTTCAATCAAGTTGTTTGACATTCAATAAACTATATATTGTTGATATTTCAGAACTGGAAACTGTAATATATACATGATTAGCATGGTTTAATGATAAATAGATTGTTGATAAAGGGTTGAAGATTGAAACAAATTGATAACTTCTGTAAACTCTTCATATTGGAAAGTAAATTTTATGTTGGACACCACATATATAAGAAGTTAAATTTAGATACACTGTCAGTATTGAGTTTTTTACACTGTCAACCAATTTAAAATCACCCTAGATATGACTTAAAAGTAATTATTACAGAAGTCAATAATCTTATCATACACAGCAATCCATGATTGGATGACAGTGTAATATATATATGTGGATTGTTGATAGTTTACATATACTATTTCTGGTTCTGATGAAGTTGTGCTTTTTTCAGCCTTTTCCACTTCAGACAAGCTCCCTCTTTGGTGGTCCGGTTCCCCCCCCAACTCCTGCAACTTTAGGCACCATTGGTATTGGAAATGCTCCTAGGAACGTAAACATTCATATACATGCTGGTAAACAAAACTAATTGTACTTCAACCCATGAAATATTCAACTTCTATTAATTTTGCTTCATACCAGGTACCTCTCTTGCACCAATTGTTTCAGCCATTGGTTCTAGGGCAAATAATGGAGAGGGGACAAGAAGTGAACACCGTAATGAGCCTGGCTCTGGTGATTCAGGTTCAACACGGGTATTACCTGTTAGAAATGTCTTAGCAGCAACTATCCCATCACACCCTCCTGGTGTTGGAGTCTCTAGTAGCACACAAACTGGGTTTGGTATTTCTACTTCACAGCCACCTTCTGATTCAGCTTCATTGTCATCTGTTTTAGCAGAAATCAATTCTCGCCTTGGAAACGTTGTTGGTAATATGCAAGGAGATAACACAGTTCCATCAGGTAATTACCAATTTATTGTTTCATTATATGTAGTCTTGATACATTAGCATTTAGTTTCAAAACACTTTTTTGTATCCACTCAGGTCAAATGGAATCAAACAGCAGGGACTTGTCTTCTGGATCTGAATCAAGACCTGCTACAGTAAATGAACAGCAAGATACCATGGACATGCATGGTTTTGGGGCTACTACTGCTTCCTCAGTTGGGTGCACTTCTGAAAGTGAAGTACAAAAGGTAATGCTTTTGCACATACTTGGTGATACATCTGTCTCCTACATGCTTAGTTTTTAATTGACTAATATCTACCTCTCAATCACCACTAGCTCCAAACTGAGGCAGTCCAAACCTCTAGTAATGATGAGAGAGATGTTTTGGTTGACAAATTTGTTTCAAGTTCTTCCAACCAAGATTTACAAAGTTGTTCTAATGGAGAAACAATAGTAAAACCAGAAAAAGAACAAGATGTTCCGACTGTAAGTGAAAGACAAAATGTAACTGAACCTGCCAAAGCTGCTCCGCTAGGATTGGGTGTGGGTGGTTTAGAGCGCAAGGTAAGCTTACGGTTATGATTTTGTGAATTAGAAGCCAGAATTTCCCAATTGATGTGTCATGCAATGCAAATAGACTTGTTTGTTATAATGTTGGAACTTGGAATGGTATTTTTCATTTAAAAGCCTGCTGGATCTTTTTGTTCTCTTCAAATTCATATATTTGCCTCTTGAAGTTATATTCTATTATCATTTTGCAGCACTACCTATGTGAGTATTTTACTCAGTTAAGTGAGTTAGAGTGTGGAAGTTAGTTATCCAGTTGTCAAAGACAGCTGACAACTAAGTGATTAGAAGCTTGCTGTGCAAGCCTTAGAAACTTGCTCTAACATTTTGTATTACTTGCTCTGCAAGTCTCATAGGTCTATATAAACTACAGTGTAACTGAATCCATTTGGGAATGATATTAGAATTCTCAATTTCACAAACTTTTACTCTCTTTTTGTTGATCTCTTTCTGATTCTACCATCCCTCTATATTTTATCTGTCATCACGTTATATTATCCAGTATTTATTGCTACGAAGTAATCAATTTGAAAATATTTTTAAAATTAGCACAAGTAGCTTATAGGGCTTAGGATTTGGATATTGTGTTATGCAAGGCCGTAGGCTTGTGTCTTGGCAATTGGATATATATATATATATATATATTATGTATTAGCTAGAAACTGAAATCATTTAGATTTAGAATTCGGTTCTTTTATGACTGGTTCGATCAGATGCCTCATTAGATGTTAGTATATATAGTTTGATGCGTCCCTTTGACTTTTTGCTATGCATCCCTTATACCCATTCCTTTGGCAGGCATTAACCTGTTGATGTAGCCTAGCCATGCTGCTGCTTAAAAGTGAATTTTTTCATTCTGCTTGCATAATTGGATGTTAATATGCAGCAATTTTAAAACATTCATTTGACAAGCTAATTTTGAAAAAAATGCAAGGCTGTATTAAATTTAATGTGTGGGGATGCTATATATAAATTAACTGAAATTTTAGGGGCCATTTGGTTTGAGAAAATGTTATCCATTTTCATTTTTGTTTTCACCTTGTTCTCGTTTTGTTTTGTTGTCAAAGATTTGTTTTAGGAAACAATGAAAGCAACTTTATTGTTTTCACTGTTATATAAATTTTTAAAAACAGGAAACAAAGTAAAAGCAAGGTGAAAACCAAAAAAATCTCTCAAACCAACAGTTTGCCATGATAGGGACGTGTTTACCGTGCTGTCCACCCTATGAAGATAAAGCATCTGTCCTGGCATCATCCGCATGATGGAAGTGAAAGTATCCCCACTCTACTGTTTGTGTGGGGGCTTGCCTGGAAACATTTGATTATATTTTAGATATTTTACTCCCAGGGGTGTGGAATGGCAATATTGATTTACTTGTAAATTGTAATATATGAAGTTATGACCACGTATTTTGATGGTGGAAAACAAGCCATTTGGAGGCAGCAACATATTGTAAAGAAAAAGCAAAAGTAATGAAATTTTGAACTGTCTGGTGTTTACTTAAATTGGCACATTATTAGCACATATACCGGTTTAGCCCCTGAAAGATTTGAGGACAGTCACATTAGTCCCTGAAAAATGAAAATGTTGATCAAATTTACTCCTTTTCAGGGTTAAATTGTTGTGAAAAGGTTCTAAATTGGCCAAACCTTTTCAACTTAAAGGGATGAAAAGTTGATTTTCATCTTTTAATGACTAATGTGACTGACCCTAAATCTTTCTTGGGACAAAATTGTATTTTAATCCATTGTCAGCAATGTATTGTGAACATTAACACATTTGTGCACTAGCAGAGACCCTTGGTTGTCATGATTAGGAATTAGGAATTCTATATCTCTGATCTTCATTTTGTTAATCACATTGCATAACTATATTCTTGACTTATACTTCCTAAATTTGCATGCCAAAACAGAGGCGAACTAGACTTCAACCTCCTGTAATTAAAGGCTCTGATGATGGATCATCCAGTTCTTCTGCCAATCAAAATCAGCAAACCAGAACAGATGGTCAACATATATTGCAAACTCTTGCAAGTCATGGATCTGGTTTGAATTCAAGAAATGCTAATGGGCCATCCCAGCGGCCCTTGCCCTCCAGTGATCGTCCTATTGATGTGGCGGGTTTAATGTCTCAGGCTTTACGTAGTCCTGCCTTGAATGGTTTGTTGGAAGGAGTTTCACAGCAAACCGGAGTTGACTCACCTGATGGCTTGAGGAATATGTTGCAGCAGTTCACGCAGAGCCCACAGATGATGAACACGGTTAATCAAATTGTCCAACAGGTTGGCAGTCAGGATGTGGGGAATATGTTTGCTGGAATGGAAAGAGGGCAGGGTGGTAGTATTGACATTTCAAGGATGTTTCAACAGATGATGCCCATTGTATCTCAAGCTCTTGGTGGGGGAAATCCTTCCTCGCTATTCTCTGCTGAAGAAGCTGAACCCTGTGCACCCTACCGTGATGGAGCAGTTAACAGAGATGAATATACTGATAATCAAAGTTTACAGGTTTGTATCCATTTGCTAAAAGAAAGTCATTGGCTGTATTACTGCACTTCTATGTTTAGTAATTTCTGTGAACTGTTAAGAATGATATATTTTCTTTTGGCTACTTATTTTGGCACTAGATGGAAGTCCTAATGGAGGCTATAATATATTAGATTTTTCCCCATTTATGGGGTGAGCTTTAGTTTCCTCTTCGACAGCAATTTAAAATGAGAATACATGGAGTATCATTAACATGTTGCATCTTTGTGACAAGTTGATGCTGTATCTTTGAATTTGTTCTTATAATTTGTGCTCAAAGTATTACTTATTAGTTGACATTTTGTTATAGTGAGACTCACTGATAGGATCTAGGGCTAGGATATGCTGTTGCTGTTAGTTAGTTAGTTGGGGAAGTTAGTTAGTTGGGGAAGGGTGGGATATTATAAATATCAGGGAATGGCTAAGTAGAAGGGAGCTTAGAAGCTGAGAGTTTTGGGAGGTTGGTGACCTCGAAATCACCATTGTACACAAGCTGGAGCTAGTCTCCAAGAAAGCAATAAAGATTCAATCATTTTCATTCTTTCTTCCTCTTCTGCCTTGTCCAGTGTTTATCACTGGTATCAGAGCTCCTTCCTGGGGCTGTGAGGTTGTAAATGGCAGCGAAAAATAGCAACAAGATGGAGGCACTGGAAAGGGCCATGGAGGAAGCACGTGAGGCCAGGGAGGTGGATCGGGGAATCGTGGAAGCCAATCGGGTTGCAATTGAAACCCGATTGAGCGCGATGGAGGAGATTTTGCAGAAATTAGTCGCGCACATGGAGTCGCCAATGAGGGGGGAGGAAGCTCCGACGAGGAGGGTGAGTGGCAAGCATCGCGAGGACGAAGAGGTTGGGGATCGTCAGTGGTGGCAAATCGAGATGCCCGTTTTTACGGGTGAAGACCCGGTGGGTTGGGTTGCGCGGGTGGAAAGATTCTTTAGGTTGCAATATGTGAGGGAGGAAGAGAAGCTGGAAAAGCTTTAGCATGGTACCAATGGTGGGAAAGCTGGAGTCCGAATCGGTCCTGGGAAAATTTTAAAGCTGCTGTAATTCAAAGATTTCAGAGCACCAATCTTGGGAATCATTTCCAAGTTCTGCTGGATTTGAAGCAAGAAGATTCAGTGAAAAATTATATTGGGCTCTTTGAGAAACATGTTGGGGCTGGTAAGGGATGGGATGAAAATTTCTTAATGGAAATTTTCTTGAAGGGGTTGAGAGAGGAGATTGGAACTGAGGTTAGGTTACATGAACCTAAAACATTGATGGACACCATGATGAAGGCTAGACAGATTGAAGAGAAAAACAGAGTTATGGGAAGCCTGGGCAGAAGCTATAGCCATGACTATCAAGGTCAGAAATCCAATTGTGCAGACCAGAAAATTGAGAAAGAATGGCAGCAGGTAGAAGGAGATCATGGCTGAAGATACATGCTGTTTTCATCACCTGGACCTTGGGGACAAGGTCCATCTTGAAGGGGAGGGTATTGATAGGATCTAGGGCTAGGATATGCTGTTGCTGTTAGTTAGTTAGTTGGGGAAGGGTGGGATATTATAAATAACAGGGAATGGCTAAGTAGAAGGGAGCTTAGAAGCTGAGAGTTTTGGGAGGTTGGTGACCTCCAAATCACCATTGTACACAAGCTGGAGCTAGTCTCCAAGAAAGCAATAAAGATACAATCATTTTCATTCTTTCTTCCTCTTCTGCCTTGTCCAGTGTCTATCACTCACTTGTCTGAATGATGGTAGCTCAACACATTTTGGACTATGAAAAACATTAGTAAGATCTAGCTAACTTTCTGTAAGTGAACATAGATTGCTTCTTAGAATAAACACTTGTGTGCTCTTTTTTCTTGGGGAATACCTCAGCAATATTAATATTTTATTTTCTAAGCTGAAATGCTATAACAGTAGTCCTAATGTGACTTTTTCCTTGTCTTCTCCAGCTTGACCTTCAACCACTGGTTGAGAGGATTGAGCACCTGGGTCCTTCTACCGATATTTTCCGTGCCATAGCTGAAAATGCTGTCCAGCTATCTGGCAGTGGAAGCACTTCTAATGATCTTCTGGATGAGTTGTGCAGTAATGAGAGTCTTGCCAGGGTAAGTCGTTTTAATGTTATTTGTCCTTTGCGAGCTGAAAGTTGTTTGTTGCACTGCCTTTAAATGCAAACCACTTTGCTTTTTTCTTGATGATTTGTGCTCAGTTTCATAAAAAATTGACTTTCTTGGCTGTGCAGGAATATATAGATATGTTGCGATGTGATGTAAGTAAGCTGCTCGAGGGACATTCTGAGACGAACAATGTCTAATTTTAGCTTGTATGAATACATATATGCTTCATTGCTTCTATTGTGTCGCAACTCTTAACCTTCCTGAAAGTCCTTCTAGAGAATGAGTTTTGGCGTGTTGTGCCCTGAATAATTAATTGGTCTGTGGATCATTTTGACGGACTTCCAGATCATGTGAGAAAATTAACATACACCACATGCCTGACGGTTGTTTCAAATGTAGCATTGAGGCGTTTAATGGCCTTTCATTGATATATTTTTTTATGTCCTTTCTAATTATACCCTCGTTTGGGCTTAATTATCAAAATAGTCTTGTACATCTAGCGCTTCCATTATTTTCGGTGCTAAATGACTGAAATTGAGATTAACATATTCATTTTGCAAGTTAGTTATTACTTTTTTTTTTTGTTGTTTGGGGGGGGGGGGGTTGAATTGCTCGTTCCTTAGATAAGTAACATAAGTTTATGAATTGAATTATGTTTCAAAAACAATTATTCTGAAAATTGAAGTATATTTTGAACACTGTGGACTCTACCAAGAAAATATTTCAGCACTTCTGTAGCGTGTACTAGTCTCATTAACCTCAGGAGTTTTTGTATGTATGATTATTTGCCATTTTAAAAAAAAATGAAAAATTATGTAACACTAAATGTGACGAGTAGGCAATACTATTGAGAATTTCGGCAATTGCATTATCAGCTTTGGTTTTGTGTTGCGAAGATATGCAAGACAACGAGTGTGTTTGTTTTCACCTGTTCAATACATTTTCAAACAGTAGATTGGTAAAGGAAATACGACACCCTAGATTATTGTGCAGAGGGTCTACACTGTTCTCGCAGCGAGAATCGTGTGTTAACATTTACCTATTTCATTAAGATTTATAAGGTGGTTAATTTAGTTAATAATAGTATGTTTTAAATTTAAATTTGTATCTCCTAATTTTTCAATACAAATTTTTTATTGCATAATTTTCCAATACAATTTCTTTTGACAAATTTTTTCCAATACAAAAGAGTATTTTAGTCGAAAAATAAATTAATGCAAAAAGAAGTATGAAATAGAAATATAAACTTTTAAAGTTGAAAAGTTAATTGATTATGGTCAAAATAATTTATAAACTGCTTGAAAGCTACTTGAGTGACTTGCCAAAAATACATTAATGTTGTAGATAAAATGCATCTTACGACTTATGAGGAGACATTACCTTTTAAACATGATTAGCTTTTGTTCATGACATGTGTCCACCAGAAATTCATTACCTAAGCTAAAAGACCTTAGTAAAGAATGTTTAGCTTAATTTAAGGTTGACTATATTTCAATAATTTTAAAGACTCAAAGATTACATTATTGTTGTGCTAGTTTAGACCATATCAATCTAATGCTTCGATGGACTTATGTATTGTACACATGAAATTGAAATTGCTTGGTAGAATTTTGGATCATTCTTTATGAATCTCAATATTGATTGTTTTCTAGATTTGATTTTTTTTTTTTGGTTCTCATGATTTGTCTCTTTTCAATCTCTTCCATGCTTTCTTTCTCATGAAAATTGAAAATGAAGAAAAATGATTTTTCATTTACCATTTTTTATTTATTTATAAGATATGATTTGGATAATATTTAGAGTGACATTGACATATGACAAAAGAAATAATACACACATATATATATATATATATATATATATATATATATATAAAAATAGATCTCATGATCAATTATGACAAATTTTTATAATTTATACCATAAAATATGTTTTTTTTTATTCTTTTAATGAAACAATATAAATTTTTAAATGCCAATTTAGAGAGAAAATATTGGGTTATAAGCCAACTAAATGGTTAATATATTCGTATTGTTTATATGGATGAAAATAAGTTAAAACACTTGACAAAGACTTATGGTTTAGTATACATCAAACTCATGTCAGGTTAGACTTTTTTTTTTCAAAAAATAGGTCAGATCAATGTTTCTAATAAACATATTTAGTTAAACAGGTCAAGTTCCATGTCATTCAAAAAGTCTTTTAGACCTAACAAGTTGCCTATTTAAAAATAAATTTATGTTTTATTTAATTTCTTATTGCAAAATATATTTTTAAATAAATTATTTTGAATAAACCTTAAAAGTATATTTATATCATATAAATAAGTTAGATTTGATTTTTATATAACCTTAAAAATATCTTTATATCATATCATATAAATAAATTAGATTTGATTCTTATAAATTATTATATATATATATATATATATATTTACCTCTATCTTAGTGTTAAATTATCATAAATGATGTGCCTAAATAAATTTATAGGCTAGACCAAACTTTTATATACGTCACACTCATGCCTTTAAATTTTTTTTGATGAATATATAGGTTAGATTTTTAACTTAGGTCAAACTTGACCTAACAAAATTTAGCATGATTTAACCTATTTTCACCCCTAATTATTTACAAAATAGCTGGAACTAGGATGACATAAAGGATGAGTTTGTTTAGCTTTAAAACAAGTGCTTTTAAAAAATAATTTATTTATAAGTGATTCTTATAAAAAGAGAAACAATTTTATGTTTGGTTACAATTATAAAAAACACCTTTTTAAATAAAAGTGATTTTAACTTGTTTGGTATGACAATTGTATAAGTGCTTTTTTTATGACAAAATTACATAAAAGATCTTATAAGCATTTAAAAAAATAACTTGTTTAGAAGAAAAAAACACTTTATAAATGTTGTATCTTATACCCTGTATCATATAGTAATCGAACTCCATGTAGCATAGCAATCTCGTGAGTCGTGAACCCTTCACACCTCCTAAGCATCAAAATTACTCCAACTAACAACATCATAGATAAAGATACACGCCCCCAATACCATGAATCACATAATAATAAGTTGCTATTGTTTTTTAACATCATCCACAAACTGCTAGACACTCTTCATTGAACAGAATATATACACAAGCGGAACAGATCTGCTATAAACATACATCAGAACTGATACAATAAAGAAGTAGCAGAACATATCACACAACTTCTCAAACTGCACTCAGATCCTTAGTTAAGGTAGAAAGAAGAACACAAAACTAAAATACATCATCTTGCCTACAACAGCATAAAAGCTAAGTTACCATCACAGTTTAAAAGGCCAAACATATAAAAATACATCATAACAAAACTAACAAGCATCAAAGGTGTAAGAAATAGAGGCCGAGTAAGTGGCATCTCATTTATAATGCACCCTCCTACACATAAAACAACAATCATACAAAGTATTCACTTGAAGCTTCACGTTGGCAACATATCAATAATCTCCCCAAAACCAACATATTTATGAACCCTATACTTCCAACAAGTATTTAATGCTAAGTGCTTATCACAAATCCTCTACTTCCAGCAAGTATGTATACCCCCAACAAAAAGATAGCAACACCCATATTCTCATGCCAGTAACTTGACCCAAAAGCACCAAAATGCCACCAACAACCCACTGACCTCAACATGCAAAAATCCCAACAAAATGTGCCTTACTCCCACAAAATTGGATCAAGATCCCACAAACAGCTAGAATCCCCCAATTATCGAACATCAATCGTGACGAAAAAAATTAGGGGTTTCATTCTAATTAACCAACACAACAATTAGGGACAAACCAAAATCAAAATACAGAATTATGAACTAACCTGAACGGGGAAGGAGACTGGTGCTGAGGGAAGAAGAGACTATTGCGGAGGAAAGAAGAGAATCGTATATTAAAAAGAAGGGTATTTTTGTCAATTTTTTTTTTTTTTTTTTTTATTTTATTAAAGAGGCTTCTATATATTGGACAAAACTGCTTCCGCATCTACCTATTTTGATAAGCCACTCTAAGTATCTTATCAAAATAAACAAATATTAGCTTTTTTTTAACTTGTGCTTTTTTAAAATATTTATCCAAACATGTTAAAAATTATAATAGTGCTTATTTCTAAAAATAAATTTACCCAAACTCATATTGAAAGGATGGAGTAATTATGATTTTATTCACTACTAAATATGTATTTAGTGTACAAAAGATATATATAAAGTACAAATGAATAACAAACTAAAAATTATCTATAACTTGAATGTAAATTATAACAACTTATAACTGTTAACTCTATCATATCAATAATGTAACATGTCCCAGCAACATGATGGTGGTAAAGATAATGTCAATCTTATTCATCAAAACCAACATATGCAAACTTAATCATTAAGTTGAGGTCATAATACAAATTTAACATCTTAAGATAAACAAACATGCTTAACCACCATAAGACAAAAGTAAAAAAAAAAAAAAAAAAAAAAAAAAAAAAAAAAAAAAAAAAAAAAAAAAAAAAAAAAAAAAAAAAAAAAAAAAAAAAAAACTGAACCACCATAAGACATAAGTAAGAAAAGGCTTAATCACTTGAAAAATGCATAAGCAAGAAAAAAGTTTAACCATCCAAAAAAGGTAAAAACAAAATAGTTTAACCAACTAAAAAAGTATAAACAAAAAGACTTAACCACCTAGAAAGATAGAAACAAAAATGACTTAACCACATAAAAAACAAAAACAAAAAAAATGACTTAATTATCTAAAAGACAAGCAAAATAATTTAATCATCTAAAAAGATAGAAACAAGAAGGCTTAACTATCATCAATGATTCACATGGAATACATGACATAATCCTCTTTATTTATATTTGAGATAGACTAAATAAAGAGAAGAAAAAAATCAATTTAACTGTTAAATTCTTGATTCTATGATATCATATTGAAAAAAATAGAATAATTAAAATTTTATTTATTTCTAATTGTGAGTGTAAAAGATAATATATATATATATATATATATATAATTCAGAGAAATAATAAATTTAAAATTATCCATTAAATTATCTAAATTTAAAATATAACAACTTCACAACTAGTTATTTTATCATATTAATAATCTAACTCGCCCAAATGCCAACTCACGAAGTAGGAGCCAATTCTATGCGTGTGATTTGGCAGAATCTGGACCGAGCAAAAGCATGAAGCCTGGGAATTGGGATGATTAATTAGTCTTAGATACTAACATGACTTGATTGACTATTTTTTCTTTTTCCATGTGCATCAGTCGAAAATGGACCCAACCCAACACATTGGAGTGTAAATGCTCCCAAATTGCGTTGGATTGAAATGGAATGTTCCTCCTATCCAGCAAACAAACTAAATAGAAAAAGCGCTTTACACAATGCGTAGTGTACATTAGGCTTTGAAGGTTAGGAGCGCTATCTAATCTTGTTTCTTTGCTAGTGGGAAAGCTGTCTTTCTAGTTTCTAATGCTTCATTGGTTCATTGCTTGTTACGCACGTCTATTATTTGTTTCAATTTAAAGCTATGGCACACAAGTTTTAAAATATAAATTATTTTTATATGATTTTTTTATTAAATTATAAATTATAAAATCAATACATTTAGTCATTTCAATAAATACTTAGTTCGATTCTTTAAAAAAATCATTAACTCAATGTAGTCTTAAAAAAAAATCAAATCCTTCTATTCCATCCTCCTAAAAATTCTCATAGGACCTTTTGTGACAAATTTAATTTTTTAAATATATTTACTTTTCATTCGATAACATAAAAGATTATAGTGAACTATAACCAGAGAAAGTAGAAGCCTTTATGGAAAAATTGTAGCAGAATATAGCTCAAAAAAATGAGGCGTGATAGCGACACTATGTGACACTCTCATGTTGATATTATTTATGTGTTTAATTGAAATTTATTAAAAATCATCAATTTTGGTAAATTTTGTATATTATTTAATAATTTTTTTTATTTAATATGAAACTTATCAAAATTGTTAATTAATTTTATCCAAAAAGATATGCAGATCAACCAAAGTTGATAATTTTTAAAAATTTCAATCAATCAAAGAAAATATATAAAAAAGAGTGTCCGATAGAGTATTGTTAGCACTCCTCTAAAAAAATTATAAAATAGTTGCTCAAAATTGTAAATGTAGGATATTAAATGGAGTAGTTAAGAAAGTTAGTTAATATAATTTAATTCTACTAATTACATTTAAGAATTTTTTTTATAAACTGTCTTTTATTTAAATTTGATATTAATAAAAAAATTGTTAATAATAGAATCTCAATTAATTAGTTGAAGGATATTTTTAAGATGATATTATTAAATAGGATAAAAGTAATTAAAATTTATTTATATTTATTTGAGTCCAAAAAAATTTATATACACAAAAGATATAGTGTTCTTGCTTGAGTCTGACTATATATATATGTGACAAATCCTTTTTTGGTGAGTAGTATGTACAAGTACTGGGCGTCGAGCACAAAAGGCTAACTGGGGATGAATCACATTTGCAATGCCATAGTTGGCATGTGAACTTTCACCGAACTGTACCTTATTTTCCAGTACATGACCTACTCACAAAAGGACAGATTGAGATATAGATAATTCCTAATAATATGCGCCTCTTCTTGTATTACTTGGCTCACACAAACCAGACATGTGCATTCAAAACTTCAACACACGCACAAACCTGTACGAGAGAAAATATAAGAAGTAATTACACATTATATATATATATTCTTCTTTTTAATGTCCGTGAAGAGTCATTGTTGTTAGTTACCCGTGTGAAAAAAACAAAGTAAGAAATAAAGTAAATGAAATTAGGAAAGAAAAAATAGAGTAAAAGGAAATATGTAAAAAATAGAGTAGAAATATGAATGTTTAGTTTAAGAGAAATAAAGAAATAAGAAAGAGAAAAATAGAAGAAAAAAAAAATCAAGTTAACTGATTGTTGCAACAAACAATCGATTGTAATGGGTGAAAATTCAAAATCGAACAAGCCAGTAAATTAAAAAACTGTCGCTAATTGCATAATTTCTGGTTGTGCCTAACGGTGAAAAAAGGGCCAATCAAGGCAAATAAACTACTGATAATATACGGTTTATGGCCATTTTTACTTGTCAGAAAATGAACTGCGATGAAACGTGTGAAAAGCATATTTCTAGCTGCAATTGTGTGTATATCACCGAAGAAATAAAAAGATTCAGGTCCCACAATTTTTTTCATTTCTCAGGTATATCTTATTTCTCTATTATTATACTGTTTCTACACTATAAACAACCCTGCAAGACTTCAATCCATCACAACCGGAAAGAGGAAGGAAAATGGCTAGCTAGCCACTGGCCACTGGATAATAATTTAAGTTAGTGGAACATCTGGCAACGCATTAGGTTGCTAGAAGAAGATGCCAAGAACAATAGTCGGTAAATAAGTATGTATCTTTGACTTTGAAGAGTATGCATATTTAATTAATTCCTTCCTGCCCAAGGAAAATCTAAATAAATATACCTTTAAAATAGCTAGGTATGACTATGGACTACGTACTAGCTTGGTTGATGAAAGGAAGCTTTTAGTTGTGAATTTATTTAGCTACATGTTTTTTTTCTTCCTTTTCTTTTGGGTAATTGAAAATTTTACAGAGAGAAGGCTATAGGACTCCCCTTTGTAGTACATGATGATTTTCTTTACTAACTTGTTGCTTCTGTTAGAGTTAAACTTGAAGAGATTATTGAAAGTTGGAATGCATATGATCCGAATAGAAAACGATTGAGAATACGAGGCGTATAAATTCGTCACATGTGCACTGTCTTTTTTAGACGCGAAAACATAACCAATTAGGAGGCACAGTTGTAAGCACAATCACGAGGCCATGTGGGTTGGGATGGACCGGGAGACAACAACACACAATTCAAATATTCAGCTCATCCGAGGAGTGGCCCCCGCCACCGACACCCATTTCATTCCATTTAACTAAGCAAAATAAATAAAATTACTGTATACAAGAGCATTATTAGAAGTATTTTATATTTTTAATCAATTATTCAAATAAAATCTTAATTAAAATTAACTATTTTATAATAAAAAAGATTGAATAATTTTATTTTTCATGTGAAAACTCCTTTATACTTGTTGATTTGGTGTCCAGGAAAGAAAGAGTATTATCATGGCCTACCTACTTTCCCTCTAATTTGATTTTACCCTTTACGGCTATATTGACAGTAGCCTTCTCCACTCTGTTCCACACTTGAAGTGTGTATTTGTATCCATCCATCCATTTGTACATTACAATCATTTCATTTCTATAATCAATCTCTCTCTCTCTCTCTCTCTCTCTCTTCTCTCAATGACGCTCAACATAGCAGCTTTGGCTGTGTTGTGTATTTCTATCTTTGGCATCGCCGTGGTGGCTGAAGATCCATATAGGTTCTTCACCTGGAATGTTACATACGGAGACATTTATCCACTTGGTGTTCGCCAACAGGTCTTTCTCTCTTCCTACCCAGCTTGTTTCATCTTTTGCCTGATCTGATTGATTCATAGAATAACCTTTGCTCTCTCTCTCTCTCTCTCTCTCTCTCAACACACACACACAAACAGGGAATACTTATCAACGGTCAATTCCCAGGTCCAGACATTCATTCTGTTACCAATGACAACCTCATCATCAATGTCTTCAACAGCTTGGACCAGCCATTTCTCCTCTCCTGGTACGTACTTTACATTTTCAATTAATTTCTAAGCATAAAATGAAATGAATAATGGATTAATTGCTTGAGATGAGTATCAGATGTGTGAGTTTAGCAGTACATTTACATTTTGGATGTTTGTTGAGTCACATGACCTGCAACTCTCAAATGTCCACATCTAATCCTACCCCTACTGGGGGGCATGGGTCAACCCGCCAATTCTACGGACATCCATCCAGATCTCAAATACTATATATTATTAATAAATATAATACTATTATTTAACATTAACATTAATATATATATATATATATATATATATAAGTATTTTACTTCTGTATTACATAGAACAAATATTTATTTTATATAACTAAAATATATAAATTATTATTAGATTTAGGATAAGTACTAGTACGTTATATTGATAAGATGTGGTTTTTAGTTATTCATAATCTTAAAAAAATATTGAAATTCAAGTTAGAATTAAAGACGTTGATGACTTGATGTACTAAAAAAAATTAAAGATATTAAAAATAATAGGTTCAAAAAGATAAGTGATTAAAAAAAATCCTAAAAATATTATTGTCAAAGAAAAAGTAGTTAAAGATGCTCTTATTGAAGAATAACTCATTCAAGTACTCTAATTCAAAATAATTATTTTTGTATATAGATAAAAAAAATTTGACAATTTTTTTAGTATACTTTATTATTAGTTATTAGAATTTGCAAATTTTTGTCACATTTTATTTAATAAATCTTT
>PYAF01001516.1:1404763-1428983 GCA_007407185.1 Glycine tomentella | reverse complement strand
CAGGAGGGAACTTCACATACATACTTCAAGTGAAGGATCAAATTGGAAGCTTCTACTACTTCCCATCCCTTGCATTCCACAAAGCTGCTGGTGGTTTTGGAGGCATTAGGATTTTGAGCAGGCCTAGAATTCCAGTTCCTTTCGATGATCCTGCCGGTGATTACACTGTCCTCATTGGAGATTGGTACAAGCTCAACCACACGGTAATCCCTCAATTGTTAATTTGTTACTATTATACTATTATATTTGCCATGCTCACTTTAATATTCCTCGATCCCTAGCTTTTGTTGTCTGTCGAGATGATGGGGCCTATGAACAACTAACTAACACATTACTTCTTACGTGGTTGGCCCAGTGGTTCAAATCCCAACTAATTTTCTCAATACCCATTCACACACGTAACTAATGAGTAATGAGAAAGGAAATCTGATCTGCAACACAACTATTTTTTGACAAAATCGGAATACATTTAATTTTAATTTTAGGTTGTTAGTTAATGCTCTAAGGACATGTTAGTTAATAAACTAAAAATAATATTTATTTAAGCACGTAATCATAAGTTTGATTCTCTTAAATGAATTTTAATATTTCAGATATTAGTCTTTGACTTTTAATCAAAGAATATCTTGATTCATAAAAAAGTATTATTTATTAAAAATTGTGTTAACAATAAATTATAATTTATGATAAACTATATTGATAATATTATAAATTTTTTAATTTCTTCATCGGTATTAATTTAAATGAATTTTAAAAATAAAAGTTAACAATGATATGTCTTATTGTTTAAACAAAAAATAATATACGAGATTAAATGTTTATTAAAAAATCTCCTCATCAATTCAACACATAAAAATGAATTAGATATTAAATATTTTTTTATTAACATATTGAAATTATTCTTTAGCTGAGTTCCTTTTTATTTTTATAAAACATCAAATAAAATTTGAAAAAATTGAATTGTTTTTTTAAAAAAAGCTAAAATATTAAACATAATTAATTAGTTACTTCAGTAATATATATTTTTATTTCCCCAACTAATATTCTAAAAATACTTACTAACTAATTATTTTCTTCCTTGGCCATTACATGTTAAATACATTTTTGTGGTAAAAAAATTTAGAAAAGAACATAGTACTAAAAATAATTGAAAAATGATTTAGTAATTAAGTTCCTTAATTAATAATTCATCTTCGTCATAGGACTTGTTTGGATGTTAGCTTCTCTAAAAGCACTTTTAGAAGATAAAAATAAGAAGAAAAAAATGAAATAAATTTTTCCATAAATTAAAATAAGTATTCCATTAACTAATTTGTAGATGTCATCTCATCTTTTAGAGAAGCTACATTGATGAGCTTTTACAAATTAGTTAATGAAAAGCTTATTTTTACTTATGGAGAAGTTTATCTCATCTTTTTGCTCTTATTTTCTTCTTCTAGAAGTGCTTCTAGAGAAGCTTACCCAAACATGCTCACAAACTTACAACTAGATGTTATTTTACTTTTAAAACGAACCAATAGAAGAAGAAAAATTAGTTGGATGTCACATAAAAGACTTAAATATGCCCTGGGTAACCTGATTAAGAAAAAAAGAGAGGAGAGAATAGATCAATATGGTGATTTGCCTTTTTCCAAGGAATTAACAATTTATGATCTTAAAATTAAAGAAGTTACTTAAGGTAAGCAACTTCACTAAAATTAAAAACAGGATCAAGGGTTCAAATCTGCGAAACCGAATGAAGTTATTAGCTGTTTCTATTAAAAAATGAACCACCGCATGTAAAATTTGAATAAACATATTTTAAAAATAAAGTACAGTAGTCTTCTTAGAGTTTTGTTGAATTGATTTTTTATTTAAGATTTATGTCTCTTAAACAAATCAATTTCTTTTGGTCTTTCAATAATTTATTAAATGTCTTTTTTGAAATTTGAGTAATCGTATTAATTGGAATAATTGGATATATCAAGAGTGCTGACGCTTTTGTTTGTCTTATTTGATAGGATTTGAAGTCTCTGCTTGATAGCGGTAGGAAGCTGCCTTTCCCTGATGGAATCCTAATCAATGGTCGTGGCTCTAACGGAGCATATTTAAATGTGGAACAAGGTATCAAATACCGAAATAATTAATTAATTGATAATTTGAATTAGCTTGGCTCATTCGTATATTTTACATAACCAAGAGTAACTTATTAGACAAAAAATAATGAAATAATATATTGTTTGCCACAGGAAAGACTTACAGGCTTAGAATATCAAATGTGGGGTTGGAAAATTCGCTGAACTTCCGCATACAAAACCACAAATTAAAGCTGGTGGAAGTGGAAGGGACACACACCCTTCAAACTACGTACTCATCCCTTGACGTCCACGTGGGCCAATCTTACTCAGTTCTGGTAACTGCGGATCAACCTGCTCAGGACTACTACATTGTGGTCTCCACTCGATTTACCTCCACCGTTCTCACCACCACCGGAATTCTGCGCTATAGCAACTCTGCAGGCCCAGTTTCAGGCCCACCCCCTGGTGGACCTACCATCCAAATTGATTGGTCTTTGAACCAGGCCCGCTCCATCAGGACCAACCTCACAGCAAGTGGGCCTAGGCCCAACCCGCAAGGCTCCTACCATTACGGTCTCATAAACACAACCAGGACCATCATACTGTCGAGTTCACCGGGTATAGTGACTGGCAAACAAAGATACGCAATTAATAGCGTGTCTTACGTTGCTCCGGACACTCCTCTTAAGCTCGCCGACTACTTCAAAATCCCTGGCGTTTTCCGAGTCGGAAGCATTTCTGACAGGCCCACTGGCGGTGGCATATACCTTGACACATCTGTGCTGCAAACTGACTACAGAACATTTGTGGAGATTGTCTTCCAAAATGACGAAGACATCATTCAGAGCTATCATCTCGATGGCTACTCTTTCTTTGTGGTTGGGTGAGTCATCAATCATTATAAATAATACACTTAAATATATTTTTCTGTAAAATTTGTTAGTAATATACATATATATATATATATATATATATATATATATAAAAGATAGTAAACTGAAAAAAAATAAGAATATATTATTAATCTTGATAATTCGTTAGGTGATAAACTAATGGACTTAGAATAATAACGGATATCAAAAATAAAAATTTGAAAATGTTATTTAATAAAATAAAATAAAAATATTTTTAGGTGGTTAACTGAAAAGAAAAATATTATCTGTGTATGAAATATATATTTAAATTATATATATATGGTTGGTCAATTAATTATTTGTTTGTTGACCTCAATCCCAACATCACATTTCACTAAATGTTATTGGATTTTACTTTTAAATATTTAAAGCTGTGAAACATTATTTCTTGTATGTGTAGTATGGATGGAGGACAGTGGACACCTGCTAGCAGGAACACGTATAATCTTCGAGATGCAGTTTCGCGGTCCACAACTCAGGTGGGAATTTTAAGTATTGTGTCTTAAGTAACAATATAGTGTGTTGTATATATATATATGTGTGTGTGTGTGTCTGTGTGTTACTGAATGCCCACAAGATTAGATTTTACAAGTCATTCGAATAAATATTTGATGATTGGTGCAGGTATATCCCAAGTCATGGACTGCTATATATATTGCGCTTGACAACGTGGGAATGTGGAACTTGAGGTCTGAATTTTGGGCACGGCAATACCTTGGCCAACAGTTTTACATGCGCGTTTATACAACATCGACCTCAATCAGAGATGAATATCCTGTTCCGAAGAATGCACTACTTTGTGGTAGGGCAAGTGGGAGACACACTCGACCCCTTTGAGCTAGCAAGCAAGCGCCTTTGACTATGAAAATTAAAGCAGTTAACTTGTCTGCTTCTGATTTTTGAATTTATTTGTTTCGGTGCTTTCAGTTATTTATGCTATGCTCCGATGAACATGTATGATTTAAACTACAAATTAAATGACCCCAGCTCGAGGTCACATTCTTTCCCAGAAAAGAAGAAGAAGAAAGAAACAATATATTCTCATTGTAATTTTCCGAAATTTACTATTATTACATATTAATGTCGTAAGAAAGTTGCCATTTAGCACTTCGCAGAGCAGTGTCATTCATTTAGCATTGATAGTTTCTTCTCTAATTAGTTAATCTGAAAATAGTTGAATAAATGCTAGTCCATATATAGATTTTAGCTGTTGAAACTTGAAATTGAAGGACACAACTTTGATTTTAACGGTTTTACCCTTCTACTTGACAACTTGGGTCTTTTCAACAGCGCTATCCACACGTTTCTCCACATGTTGAATTGGTGCATAACCAAACATGGGGTTAGACAGTTCTAAATCACCATGCAGCTTGAGAGAGTTGATCTCTTTGGTCATCTAAATGCTATTCTAGGAGCAGTCAGAATTTAATGCTATTCTTTAGCTGTGGAATTTAATGCAGTCGAAAGTGTTGAGTAGTACTCCTATTGCTTTGCTTAAAGGCCCTAATACAGTTTATTGATTTCTGCACAGCTTGTAATTATGTTTTTGAAAAAGTATTGCCCGGAAGTCGTGTAATACCATTCCCTCATGTTATTAGATTCCCTCATGGCATAAAATTCTTTTTGAGATGTGGTCATGGCTAAAACATGTGAAAGTAACTTTGATATATCTTTCCAACAATGACAATTTAATCCAGAAATTACTTTGGCAATCCGATGAGGAGTAGTGTTGGATCATTTTACTTCTTAGAGTCTGTATCTTCTCATATGCATATCTTTAACTGCATAGGTCAAGCTACATTTTCTAATTAGTGGAGTGATTTTCCAAGCTATGACAACACGTTATTGGTGGGGGGCAGTTTATTTACGCTTTGATTTATTGGACTGCAGTAGAGATAATCCAGGCCTATTCCCTGTTTTTAAGCTTTGTGGGCTGCCTCCTATAACTCTTTTAATACTTCCAGCATGGTGCATTTCTTAATAACTAGTAGTACAAGATAATTATAGTAACTTTCATTTGTCCAAGGTTTATTAAACAGTGTCTTTCTTTCTTGTGAAACAACTTTGTCATTTTAGTAAGATGAGAGGATTTTTCTCATCCAAGCTTGCACCAGCATAGAGATCAGGCGTGGTGTCGTTCCTATGAGAAGCATCTTTTGACGGTTAAACAAACCAACCAAGAATTTGCAGTGTTGGACTGCCACGAAAATTTAACACCCTCACACTCATAGCAACCGTCACTATATCATCAATTAATGACGACAATTAACGAGAAAGACTAAAAATGTTAATAGACAAAAACATTAGTTGCTAACATACTAGTAAACTTTTTCATTAGGGACTAAAAGTAAAACTTTAAAAAAATTAAAGAGTACAAATATAATTAATCCTTTGTAATATTTGACATATGACTATCGAAACCATGACATAGAAATAAGGTGTTGATTGATGATATATTTATATCTATGAAATTTAAGCATTTTGTGCATGCACAAGCTTGAACCAAATTAACGGTGGTAGACACTAATTAATTACAAAGGCAATATTGATGCAACATAAATTATTGGATCATGTTATTATCAATCAAATTTGTTTTACCAAAATGACACTTATAATAGACTAAAATTATTTCATTCAAATGATATTTCAATGGTTTAGAGGGAATATTTAAAAGAGAATAGTACTTATTTTAGATTCTAATATTTTTGCGAATACTATAAATATCTTTTACAGAAAATATTTGTGCTCAAGTTGGATAGAATTATTATCAGTCGCGGAACCAGGAAATAATTTTAACCCATGCCAATTATTAATTTTTCAAGTGTATTAATAAAATAACTGTATACAATAAAAATAATTATAAGTGTATTAATAATTTTAGCCCATGTCATGGCCATTGCTGACTTGGGAATGGCTCTGCCACTGATTATTATAAGTAACAATTTTTGCTCTAAGTATTCAATATAATGAGAAAAATGGTTAAACTTAAAAAATTGACACATTTATTCAATCACAATCCATCATGTATGATAAATTGTTGATTTTTAAAATAATTGTATTAAAATAATTTAAATCGATGATTTGTGATTGAATGACATTATAAAACTATTTTATATTATTAGCACATAGGTACTAAACTCTAATATCATTGTATTTTCAGAATCCAAACTCGAAATAATAATTAAGTTAAAATAATGTTGTGTTAATTCATGTACATGTAGGTATTTATTTTGTGTTTTAGTCCATTTAATATTTTTTATTTTTGTTTTGTTAATTATTAAGGTATTTTAATCCCTTTATAAATTTGATGATTTGAATAAAATATGAGTATTAATTATTATTTTCTCTAAAGTATCTTTCAAAAAATAAAAATTAAAAAAGATAGGAAAAATGAAGTAAAATGAAAAAAGAAGAAAACGGAAAAGGGAGATCCAAAAATAAGTGAAGGCGCTGGCCACAGAAAAAAAGAGTAGTGCCGCCCTTGCATCCCGCAACATAGGAACAGAGTGTTTGTTGAGTGGAAAGCGAAATGGAGTTTGAACAAGTGGTGCGGGCTTTGCCTTCGGATGCTGTGAAGGAGTTGTGGTCGCAAGGGGTGGGTTCGGTTCGGTTCGGTTCGGTTCCTTGCAATTCTTCTCTTTCTCTTCTTCTAACTGCTATTTCACATCTCATCACAGCTGCATCTTTCGCCACTTCAGCCTCCAAGGCCGCGTCTCCCTCTCTTCCCTCTTTGCCACATCACAACACGATTTCCTTTGCACACTTTGCTTTGGGATTCTGCAGTTCACATATTATAATCTTCAAAACCACAATCTCCCACTTCTCATTGCTGACATGGTTAAACTACACTCCTTTCAGTTCGATACCTTTTCCCTTCAAGTTTCCATCCCACCTATCATTCTCGATAATCATAACTCTCTTCGGTAACTCATCTTCTCTTTTTCTTTTTTTTCTTTCCATCTCTCCTTATTACTACTCTTTCATTATCTTTCTGGTTAACATGCGTTTGACGGTAAACGGTTTCCAATCAAACTGGCGGCTTTGGTCCAATGTTAATAGCTATGATTTAAACGATATTACTCAGTCCTATTGCACTAAATATTATAACTATTGTTAGACTTATAGTGTAATTTAATTACTGAACTAGTAGTATCATTTATATTCAAAAGATAAGCTTTCGCATTGGTCAAGAAACTCACTCCACGAATCATGCATGAGTCACGACCACAACTATCTGAAACATGGTCATAATTAAAAGACTTGAAAAATTATACCCCAATGGCCATTATCAAGATAGCCGGTACTCTACCCATTGGTATAACAGAAGCAATGGTTTCAAACGACTGGTTTGCAGATTCCGATCATGCTCAGTTCATGTTCAATTAGTTCAATTTTTCCAATTGAACCACAGATGAATGGAAAAGAGTTCAATGGCCATGTTTTTCAATACAATATAGCAAAAAGCATAACTGCATAAGGCATCCTTTTATTTCAGTTCTTGAATGTTCAAGGGAAGCTAAAGTAGCTCGATTCAAATAAAAAGCATGCATATACAAATACCATTTTGCAACACAAGGTAATTGTATAAAAAAAGAGTGACACCAGAATGGTGTTCTAACTTTATATGGCACTATGACCCCTTACGTATGTTGGCCACCAAATGCAGTTCCTTTCCTTTCATAGCCTCTTGCTGTCAGGAAAAAGCATTATGTTTTTCCTTCCTTCCTCCAACTTATGTTTGAATAGGCTCCTCCTCTATTCAATCCAATGTGCGTCTAACATTTTGGCCATGAAACTGTACCGGTCAGCAGCTTCATCTATCTGCGGTTAACAACTAATTTAACTTAAAAACGACACTACAACAATCAACAATGGAGAAGGGAAGCTAATCTATTACCGTTTTCTATGTTGGACGCCCAGCTCCATGCCCAGCCTTGCATTCAATGCGACCAATTATAGGTTCGTTTGCGGACTTTTATCAAGGCTAGTAACGAGGACATACTGCAGGGTCTGAAAAAAAATAAAAATGAATAACATGTTAAAGAGTGCTGCAGCAGAAACCAAACCAAAATCTTGATTATGCAAATAGTGAATTGATAACTAAAGTAGCTTGTGAGTTGTAACAAGTTATTTTGTAGTTTGCAAAATAATTCAATAAATCAAAGTTGGAAAGTTAAGAGAAACCAACTAACCGTCAATAGCTTTAACGAATACAATGGCACAACACGATCTTTATGATCAGCAGTCAACAGCATTGTTGATGGGTACTGAATTGACTGATTAGGATGATGCTGTTCCCAAGGTCTCCGGACGTTATGCAATGGTGAGTACCTAAACACAATGTATTCAAGAAAATCATATCAATATTATGGGGAAAAAGTTCCCGAGTGATAATGAGAATTCTCAACTATAAAGCAGGAAGGAAATCTAAATAACACGTGCTCATGAAATCATATTAAAGTTAAAAGCTACTACGCCTAGCAATCCTCCAACTGACTTGTTATAGCTCTTAGAAACGGAAATAACTTGAATATGTTTACGATGGAATGAATGTGTTTGAGCTGGGTTGAGTACAAATATTTACCTATTCATGAGTCTATTTATGTATCTAAATTAAGAGCAATCTATCCGTAATCCATGTCCACCCACTACACTTTCACATAAAGCATACTGACAAATTATCAATCCATTTTTATGGTCCAAAACCTGCTCATTCCATGGTTATCAATGTCCACTGCAGTATCATTACTTACAAGCAATTTTTTTACAAATCATCACTAAAATAAAATACTTGCAGAAACTACATATATGCATTTATGAAATATAAAAAACATCATTCTTATATTTCATGATCGGTTTGTCATACTTGATTAGCCAATGAAATTCTTCCTCCTTGTCTGAACAACCATAATCTGTGGTCCAAGCATGACCTGAATAACAAAATTAAATCAATAATGATACACAATACCAATTTAGTAAAGAAAACAGATCAAAATAAAACAAACGTATTGTAAATTTGTGGAACCGTAACATGTCCATAACACCAAAATGAGCCAGGGCACAACCAAAAAGATCAGGTCTCTGTTCACAAATTGGAGTCATAAATACAACAAACTCAATAAAAAGGCAACATTACAATTTACAAAGGACCAGACATGAAAAGTATCAACCGAAGAACCCCAGTTGCAACTCCCAAATAAATGGAAAATGAATCATACCTGATTTATGCAAGCGCCAACAAGAAGTCCACTGTTGTTTCCACCATCAATACAGGACTTTCTGGGTTGGGTATAAGCAGCAGATACAAGGTATTCAGTTGCTGAAATGAAGTCATCAAAGCAGTTCTGCTTATTTGCAAGGGAGCCAGCTTTATGCCATTCCTCCCCATATTCTCCACCACCACGAATATTTGCTATGCAGAAAACTGCACCTAAATGTCTCGCCAGTACAGTACGACTGATGTTGAAATATGGTGTAAGACTGATGTTAAAGCCGCCATATCAATATAACAGATAAGGGTGTGAACCGTCCAAAACAATATCATTTCTGACAACAATGAACATTGGAATCTTGGTACCGTCTTTACTAGGCACAAAAACCTGAAATGTTTAGTTACATTAAGGAATAAAACAAACGGATAAAACAACAACACAGATTCTAAGAGACAGCAATAGCCATACTCATAAAGAGTTAATGACATTTGAAAGAGAAACAAATAATGTGAAGTTTAAAATATGGTAACAACTTATCAGCATCAATGAATCTTTATTTTACCTGATTGACATGAAACTCAGAGCGATCATGTTAAAATATAAACTTGATTTTGGGCTTAAAATGTTTATTGTACTAGTAGTCCATATTTGTAGTCCAAGATCTAGAAAGATCTTGTAAGTGGTAGTAGTCAAAGTCTCTAGAATATTGTAGTAAAATATCTAAATCTAGAATGATCCATAACTACAGGATACATGTATAGAATTATCTAGACTATAGGTAAGTTGAGTGGTTTATAAAATCTTCCATGTACTAGTATAAATAGGGGTCATCCCCTACATTTATAAGCAAGCAATTATCAATACAAGTTCTAAGTTATAAAAATTATCTCCACTCTTCCATAAATTCTCCTCTCTTATATAAACATAATACCTCTTCCATAACTTATAAGCCTCCTATTTCCAACAGATCAAACCCAGGAATGTCGATCTCATGAAATATCTTCATGTCAGGAATGTGTTCCCAGGTCGCACTGATATATGATTCCAGGAGTCAAAAGCTTGTAAAACCAATGAAAACCACGGTATTTTCACACCGTGCAGAAATTTCACTCACTGTGCCAACGTCAATTGGTAATTGATGTTGCAAGGAAACTGTTTTCAAGTCTCTTACTTGCAGAACATATTTCACATCACTCAAATAGCTAACAATCAGTTGATTACCATTTAGGAACTTGCTGACTCAAGCACATCTTTTTCAGACTCTAGGATAACATCGGTCCAAGCATTTGGTTCTTTCAAATCTACTCGGACTAGTCCATATTCTGGAGCATCTTTTTTTATTTTTTAAAACTATACAACAAAATTATATTTTTTTTGTTATTTTTACTTTCTTCAGTCAAGTATACAACGAAAATAATTTTGTTGTATAAATGTACAATAAAATCACATTTATGTGAAAAGAATAATTTCATAATAATGTGAAAAATCCACCCACGTGGGTAACACTTCTGGTAGTGCCCATAGACATCCCCTTAATTAGACGGACAAGTAGTTGACATTGGGAGAAGGAGGGAGGTAGAGAGACAGCGGGGGGGAACTTCTCTGAAAAAACAAAAACAAACAAACTAGCTTCGACAACAAATAATTGGAGCCTAACCGATTCAGAATTAACCAAAGTCAAATATTAGTTTCAAGAAGTATTTTAAAAAAAAAAAATGCTATTTTATGTTTTTTATTTAGAAACATTCTTAATAAAAATATTCGTATAGGACACCTAATATTCACATTTAGATTTTTTATCAATTTTTTTATTATAAATCTATCTTCTCATAATGATTTTAGGATTTTTTATTAAGTCAGGCGACTTCTTTTATTAATTTTTTTATTTCTTTTAAATACTTACTTAATTGTGATCTTATTTAAATTTTAAATATTGATACAATCCATTGAATTAAAAACAATTTTTTTGTTAAAGATAAGGTGTGGAAGAGAATAGACTCCATAGCCAAGAATTTCTATCCCAAGCATGTTGTGAAGCCATGATTAAGGTTGTTTTACAGGTCATTCAATTCCCACATATGTTATGAGTGTCTATCTCGTGGCGAAGTCAACTATGAAGGAACTTCAACGTACGAGACTTCAAGTCCTACTGGCGAGTTTCCTCACTCGGCAGTCAAAGAGGTCGTAGTTAAAGATTTGGTGATACCAGGTACTAGACAATGGGACAAAACTCTTATTTATACATACATTGATGCCTCAATGGTATGATAAAACTATGCAGCTGCCTCTATTGGATGAATTTGAAGAGGATAAAAGAATTTGGAAGTTTTCCACAGATGGATTATACTCAGTGAAGTCGACTTACAGACTTGTTATGGATCATTTGGAGTCCAGGTAATTGGATGGTAATTTGGAGATTAAATGGTTATCAGAGTTTTCAGTGGGTGAAGTATAAGAAGGGGTCTAAACCGGGCTTTGGTGCATTGCCCTTGGCTGTGTTGCAGGGACCAATTCACTCGGTTTACACCTCATCTGTGGACCACGTTGTTGTATTTTTTTGTATCTATTTTGGATGTATTGAATCCTGCAGGCTAGTTTGCTACTGCACGGATCAATGGGGTACAGTGTACACCTTGTACAAAACTATGCTACTAAATTCTCTATTATGATATATAAATATATAATTTTGTCTTTAAAAAAAAAAAAAAAAAGACCAGAGTTTCCTTTGGAGGGTTTGCAGGGATTACATTCCTACAAGAATACGACTGCAATCAAAAGGTATTGAATGTCCAGCTTCTTGCCTTTTCTGTCAGCAAAAAATTTGGAAATTGCATTTAACTGTTTCTTTACCTGTCCAGGAAGGCAGGAAGCATTTCTGTTTGGGAAAGAGAAGGTTTGTGGCACATGACCGAATCTTGCTTGACTGAAGTTCAATCAATCTATGATTTGAATTTCAAGCTTATCAGTAATGCTAACACCTCTTGTAAGATAGCCATTTTGCTTTGGAGCCAATGGAAGCGAAGGAATGAAAATCCATGGAATGCAGTAGATGGATCAGGGAGTATTGTCTGCTATAGAGGTCAATCAGTGTTTCAAGATGGGAGATTGGCTTAAGAATTTCGTGGAGTTCATCGAGATAATGGCTCAACAACTAAATTTGTTATTTTATGGATCAAACCTCCAACAGGATATGTTAAAAGCAATATTGATGTTGCCATTTTTGAGGATCAACATGAATCTGGTTATGGTTGTTGTCTTCATGATGATGCAAGGAATTTTATAATGGCCCAAATTGGATGGCTGGGAGCAAACATTCAACTGCAAGAAGGAGAAGTGTATGCGTTGCTCCAAGCTATACATTGGATAAGTCTTCTCCTTATCAACTGGTAGTTTTTGAAACTGACTGCAAGTTGTTAGTTGATCAACTGTATGGGCCAAATGCTTATATTACTGAATGTGGGATAATTATACAACAAGTGAGAGCATTTTTGATGCTAGATCTTGATAAAAGATCTTTAGTTCAAGATCTCATCTTCACTAAATTTTTCAATAAAGGAGGTAAAGAGATTTTCAACATGTAGAATGAGTTCTTGTAGAAGATCCTTCAAGATCTGTACATTGTTCAAAAAAGAATAATTTTTCCTCTCTTTCTCTCTCCCTAACATCTCAACATGATATCTATCATTAAAAAAAAATTAAAAAGATTTTGAGAGATCTTCAATCCTACTTGCTACTATAAGATCCACCAAAAAGTTGTCTAAGATTCCAGATTGAGATCTACCACTAAAGATACTCTAAGAAACTCGTTAAGACATCATGGAGACTTTTGAGCGAAACATGCGAGCAGAAAAGTCAATGTGGTAACCCATGTGTTGGCTAGACAATCTTTAGAGAATCTTGAGAATAATATTTTTCATTGTACTCCTCTATGTATTCATTACATTATTGAAATGAAAAAACACTAATTATATTTTGTAAAAAAAAAAAAATCTTTGTAAAGAATGTGTTTTACGAGAATTTTTAGTATTTTTTATGTCCCAAAATAATTGTAGTCATAGATTTTACACAAATAAAAAAAGGTAATAAATAGATTAAAGAAAGTAGTAATTTGACAAAATTAACCTCACACTATCATTAATTTATTTTAGATTTTGTGGTTCATCATTTACATATAAGTGGAAAAAATAAAACATTACATTAAAAATTTAAAATCTCAATTAATTTGTAGGGATGGATATACAAACTCAAGTATGCAAACCAACTCATTAAGCCCACGGATCAGCGACATTATGGATCTCACTTTTTTTTTTAATCTGTATACTTATATAGAGTTTTTGAGTCTCGTCTATTAAACCCGTGGACCTAACAAACTTTATTCTCAAGCTTGTAGACTACCTGTTTAACTCGCCTAAGTCCAATGTGCAAGTATTGATAATTTGTAATCTTATGATTTTGATCATTAGTTTAGGTTGTTATTGTTAATTTGTTATGTTTAAAATGTTGGTATATTTTTTTATAAAAAAATGTTGAAAAGTATTTTATTGTGATAGATTTTAGCTTAAAAATAAAGTCAAATTTTTATTTTAAATTTATATATTTTTACTTTTTAAAAATATTTTTTTCAAATTAATATTTTGGTCTGTGGACTGGTCCATTTATTTGTTGACTTTTATGGGCTGAATGCACATCTTAAAAAATTATTCATTAATTTTGCAAACCAAACTTATCTGACTCGTCTAAAACATGAGTTTCGTGGACTAGGTCTTAAACAGGCCAAACCAATCGGGATACCCATCCCTATTATTTTGGAATAATTTTTTTTCTTATACAATAATTATAATGGAACAATAGTAGTAATTACTACCTTCATCCCAAAATAAGCGTTGCATACTTTTAAATGTAACATTGAGTATTTTTTTCCACCAATATCACTAATATATATTACTTTAATTTTTAAATTTAATATTAATACTCCATCCATCCTATTATGATTGTGGTGTAAGAGAAAAAAAATATCCTAAAATAATTATCATTTAGTTTTTTATTGTGACATCAATTACACTTTTTCACTTATATCTCTTATAATATTAATGATGGATAACAAAGTCTATAAATAAATTAATGATGATATAAAATTATTATTATTCTATTTTTATTTTTTATTTATATAAAATAATCTAGAATGATTATTATTTAGGAATAAAAAAAGTATCATTCTTTTCTATCTATTTTATAAGATTTTTTTTAAAAAAAATATTATTCTTTTTGGTTTGATTATTCACTTTTCTATTATGATATTTATTTTGGAAAGGAGGAGTACTAATTGGCAAAAACCAAAAACTCTTAAATACTAATGATGGTGCGAATTTTTCCTTTAGCGGTCCTAGTTCCACAAAGGGTTGGCATGACAAAAGAGTATAATGATTGAATGAGGACAAGAATTCGCATATACTCCATACAACCCATTAACGTGGAAGCAATTACTCATCCTGTGACTGGCAAACGCGGATAATGATCTAGTGTGTCTTATGGCAATACATTATCATTACTCATTTCCATGTTCAAAATGAATATCTTAAGATATCTAAATAAAGAAATAACTCGTTTAAAATACTAATTTTAAGGATAATAGTTAAATAAAATAAAAATTACCTTTGTAAAGTCATAACTGAAATATATTAATATTGGATATTTTGATAAAAATAATATTAAAAATATTGATTATATTAAAATATAATAATATTTTAATACCTACTTTTTAAATAATTTTAAAATAATAATAAAATATATTCAATACTTTCACGTTATATGTTTATAAATAGACTAGAAATATCTTAAATAGGTGGTATTTTCTTTTATTTCGGTTTACGACAAAATCTAAAAATCCAACACTATATACTTGGAATATTTCTACAAGATAGATCACAACAAAAAACTGAAGAATAATGACAATAAGTGATCAAAATTTAGTAGTTCCTTATATTTTTCATAGGAGTAGTTTCTCATATAAAATTATTGACTCTTGAGATATAATTATATGAAAAAAACAAAATTATTTCAAGTAACTAAAGAATCAAAATATATAGAACTTTTGTATTTAGACAATATACTAGATATCTAATTAATCTGTATGAATTGAATATAATCATTATAAATAAATATTACACTTTAAAATAAAGATTTAAATGTAATTTTGTTACTTTATTTTTTAAAATTCATAATTTTAATCTTTTTAATTTAAAATAAAAACATTTAATCCTTATTTTTTAAAAATCTATAATTTTGATTCTCTTATTTTAAAATATTATAAAAATTAATGTTGATATATTATGACAAGAACTAAATAATTAATCTCATAACACATCACTAAACAATGAATACTCATCTATAAAAGAAGGTAAGCACATAGGCAACAATAGACTACCTATAATCAGAGAGAGATAGCATAGTTGTTGGAGTGAATGAGAATTGAGGGTTGTCATCAATTTTGACACAGAACACATTGAGAATAAAAAAGTGAAGCCGAAGATGCAAAAAAAAAAAAAAATCAAAACAAAGATAAACAACAGAAGTACAAAGAGAAAACAAAGAAAAATCATACTTATAAGAGAATGAAGAGAAAGCATTTACGTCCTCAATGTGTCTTCAATATAAATGTTGATGTCCTTGAGGCATCTTTGATAATCTTCAAAATTGAAGCAAGAACGAAAAATATGAAAACATATCTAAAAGCAAAAGAATATTTTTTCTTAAATTAATAATTACAAAAATAGGAAAAAAATAGAAATGTATATTGTTCAATATGAATCAATTCAAAAGGGAAAAAAATCCAAACCAATTAAAATATTTGGAAGTCTATTCAATTCTTGATCAGTGATTTTTATCTCTTAATTTTTTTTCCTGATAATTTTGGTCTCCTATTTTAAAAAATCAATTTTAGAAAAAAGTTTTCAACCAAAGCAAACCAAATCATCTCAACAAAAAAATATTATTTCAATTCAAGTTATTGGTTAACAACCTTTTTTTAACAAAAAAATTAATAATTGGTTAAAAACCTAGATATACTTTTAAATTAACCCAAATGAAATGAACACTCATGAAACAAGTATCATATATAGCTCCTATCTTGTAAATCATATACTAGTCAGATTAAAAATTTTAAGTTCATAAATTTGTGAAAATTGCTCCCTAACACGCCTTTAGAATTTTATTTTCGCGTCAAATAAATTAATAATGAATTAACTAAAAAAACTTATTGTAAATAAATTTTATAATCAACCATTTTTAACTTTCATTAGATGAACGCTTATTCAATCCATTAGCCAAACGCATGTAAATTCTTATTGAACAATTAATGTTTTGTTAGAGAGATAGTTTTAGCCACATTTTTTTCGAAATAAAATATAAGTTAACAAGTTATCCCTTCCACGTTATTCTATCTAATTATTTCTTTTATGGCATGTTTGCTAGAAAGAAAGAAAAAATAAAAAGCAAAATACAAATAACCATATATTTTCTTTTGTTTGGATGAAGAATAAATGAAAAAAAGAAAAAGAAAAATTGATATATAAAAAAAATTAATTTTTTTCTTTTCTTTAACTTTCCTTCTAATTTTTAATTTTTTTCTTTCCTCTCCCAGCTCTTTTCCTCATTCCAAACACTGGGTTAATTTCTTACAGTATACTAAAGTTCAGACCTTTTTCCTTCTTCTGCTTATTATGGAAGAAGCTAGCGGTGACCATTTCGCTGCCTTCTGCAATGCAACTCGTATCGTTGAGAAATAAAAAGCACTATATACGCTGAAACAAAAGGAAACGAAAAGGGAGCGTTATTTTAACATAATGATCCAAAAAACATGCACTCATCGTTGCATGCCCTTTCCGTAGCTTATAAAAGTGTGTGAAAAAGTTGTTTAATTTTTAACGTGTGCTGTTGTCTTGAAGATTCATGATTGCCTGCAAACCCAACCCCGCATATTCATATATCCTCAAGCAAGCAAGCTAGCAAAAGGCCGTGACTGTGACTAAATACTAATAATTCTATCTAGGGAACACACACAATGCCGACTTTTTACAGTTTTACGAGATACTATTATTATCTGAAATTACTTTTCACCAACTTCCTCAATTGATTGGTCCACCTCGTGCTTGCACTTTGGCCTCTAAACACTCCAAAGAGCTTTCAGAAAAAGGAAACAAAAATAATAATAATCAGATCTATAAGAGAAAAAGTGAAAAACAAAACAAAATCCTTGTGGTGTGTCATCCCTCATTATAGTATAAGACTTCTGTCCATCATATCCATGCCATAATAATGAAATGGTCCCATAATTAAGGTAAATTCCTAGCTAGCACACTGTGGAATCGTACACACACACTTGGAACCAAATTCAAAATGCATTTGCCGTTAGCTAGCTATGAGATGCATAGTACACACAACAGACTCCAGCGCACCTCCTAAGTCTGGGGGGCCACCCACCCTGCCTGCTGTCCCGTGTTTACACCACCTCTTATCAATCACATTCACATCCAATATTCTCATTATCTTCTCCAAACTTGTTGCACCCCTATTTTATTACAGTAGTTGATTAATTAATTAATTTTGACTGAAAATATAAGGAAATTTCAGCCGAAGAGAAATAATCATATGAAATTTTCAATATTAATTGTTAGGAAGCAGACCAGCGTTACTGACTTGGGAGTTAGGATGGAGGTCACGCGCCATAGAAGATTGCGCTTTGCATTGAAAGAAGAGCAAGAGGGTTTTAATTTCAATCTGCAATCATGAGCCTAACTTGACGTTCAGAGCGCTCGTGGAGCCTTGAAAGAAAGAAAGAAAGAAAGAAAGAAAGATACGTACACCCATCCGCCTCACTCACCTACATATGGCTTATTAGCAAATAAGTAACCCGAATAACCCAAAGCAACTTGTGTTTTTGTCAATCAAAATGGCAATTAGTTTGGCATGCATGGAGCTGAAGCCAGTCACGGACTCTTAAATTTCCACTTCGTCATATCTAAGCCAATCAACATGTAAATTTAATTATTTATAAATTATAATGGCAGATTTCAAATCCTTTCTGCAAAAAACCTAAACTTCGATTTGAAAATTAAAGGAATAAAATTTCTTTTTATTGAAATCCCATCTCATCCCGAGAAAGGATCTTGTCATCAAGTCTCCTACCAGGTGGATCCACGAGGAAAAATGAAAACTTCCAACATTAACAGTTCGAAGAAAGGAATGAAGACATTAGGGTTTCCATCTCCTAAGCCAACCAACAAATATAAATACTTAGTGAGAACACAACCTAATACAAAGAAGGAAATTATATAAGGCGTGTTAGTGCTACCTACCTCTCCCTTTACCTCTGATTTGCGTAGCCAACTTATTAGGGTCTGCAGAAGAAGAAAAAGAGAAGAAAAGAAAAAAAACAGCAAGCAGTATGGTGGCAAGTAATATTAATAATCCTTTCGTGACCGTACACAGTCATGGTCTTGATAAGTTATTAGATGATAACAGATCTAGAACATATAGTATTTTATTATAAGCATCGATCACAAGAATTGAGAGTTAGTATAGAAACGAAAAAATAATGGTTTACGGAAATCGCTGTGGTGGCTCTTTCTTTTAATTGTTGAAAAATGAATACTGAATATATATCATGAAGGCTTTACAAAGAGTAGCCAACAGAGCTCAGTTGACAGTATGCCCACCTCCATATTCATGAGAGAGAGAGAGAGAGAGTAGGAAGTGGAGGTGGACAGAATGCCAATAAACTCTGTTAGCAACCCTTTGCTAAACCCGCATGATCATGAAGACAAAAATTGATCAGCGCCAAAGAAGATAGATTGTGTGGAGGAGTGAATAAGAAAGAAGCTGAGGGTGTGATGGGTTGGGACTTGGCAGCGGTAGGTATTTAAGATGTGATGGAGCTTCACTTGCTTACTTTCACAGTAAATGGGAGAGAGAGAGAGAATTTAATTAACTAGTAATATTTAATTAACTGAGAAAAGAAAGGGATAAAGGTGAAGGGCAGGAGATGTAGTCGCAGGCGCAGAAGATTGATAAGCGATTGAGATTAGATTGTTCATTCCTGAGACTAGACATTTTTAGAGGATCATCATAGCTATTCTTCCATCCTCCCCCTCGTCTCGTTCTTGCTGAAATCCCACCCACACCCTCGATTTTCATGATATTTCACCTACAAAACGCACTTGTCTCTCTTGTATGGTGTGGTCACTAAAAAAGACTTTAAATTTAATAGGAAGGACAACAACAATAATTGTATTTAATTTTATAATACTTTTTAAATTAACTCTGTGATACAAGCTTCGATTATATTTACAAGCGAGTGAACGATATATTTAATAGAAAAGAAAATAATAACAATTTTTTTATAATTATCTTAGGTTAATGATAATCATACAGTACAAGTAATGTTAGTCCGTAACTGATAGATTGAAAGGACACTTGTGGACCAAAAAAATATAATTTTTTTAGTGATCATATTTTAAATTGTGATTACAATAGCATTATAGTGAGTCAAAATATTTTATATTACTAATAACTATGCGATAATGAGATTGATGTGTCCATAATTGTGATCGTATAATTACATAGTGTCAAAATATTTTGATGTTGTGATTACAATTGCAATTATCAAACGTTATTTAAAATTATGGTAATAAATATAAAAATTAACAAACTTATTTGATATATATATAATAATTTGTGATTGATAATGTATAATCGATTTATGCAATTAGTATATAAACTATTTTCTCATAACTAATAATAATTAAGTTCGGTATGTTACTTAAAAGGTGTTAAAAGAAATTTTCAATTCAATATAAGTTTTTAAAAAGGTTATATTAAATCTTATAAAAGCGTCATGTTAGATAAATAAGATCTTAAACTTGGATACCATGACTTAACCAAACTTTTTTTTCATCTTTAGATATAAATTAAATTGATATAAATGAACCCAATTCTTTAATTGGGAAAATGTTATTACCAACTTGTTAACTTAGTTAGAAAAATGGGTTTACATTCAAAGTTTTAAAGGTTGAAGAGGAAAGTGATAGAAATTTGAAGAAAAATGGTGAATTTGATGATAAAGACAATATTTATTTAATATCCTATAGGTTTTGCCGAATGACGACAAAGAGGGTAAGTTATAGCCTCATTTCAAGAAGGAGAAAAGGAAGAAAAAAAGAGAGAAAGAAAACATAGTTTATATACCTTGAGTGCAAGAAAGAAAGAAACACTTGAAGTTTGAGTGTGTTAGCCTAAAATAAAAAAAGAGGTCTTTCAAAAAGAAAATGAAAGGTGTCGTTGCAATATGAGAACCTAAATAATAAATAATTATGGATGACAATTTTATTCATAACTTATGGGCATCTACAAAAAATATCTGCAATGTATATACAAGACAATTATCAATTTGTTTATGTGGCATTTATTGAATAACGAAACTCCAGCCTTTTCAATTTTTTTTTTAAAAACTCTCTAGCCTTTTGGCTCATAGGATTTGTATGGTCTCAAACTTTAAAGTAATATTCTTATTTTAAAATTTGTTAATCGATGATTCAACAAATTTAAAAATAATTTTTTTGATACGAACCCTTGATGTAAAAAAAAGGAATGCAATTTTGATAAGAGAAAAAAAAAAGTTTGGCAGGTGATAAAGTGAAAATAGGTTGCTTAGTTTGATCTTTACCAAATTATTCTCGACTAAATTGATGTTCATATTATCATCTCTAAATGCATCATATTCTTTTAAAAGATTTTCAATTTTTTAAAGTTCATTATGCTTAGTGATAAGAATGAGAAACTTTTTTGAAGAAAATTTAACAATTGAAATTCACTGATGAAATTAAAATCTACCTCTAAGTCTTATTTGTGAGTGTTTATCAAACATAAACGGACCTTCAAATTATATATTTCCCACTTTCTCTATTATTTTTAGGGATGGTAATGTGTAGTTTAGATAGAGTAGTATAGTAGTCAGTCTCATATGGACGTGGGCATAAACTTTATTCTTTATCTTCATATATGTCAGTATCAATATGTTCATACATGGATGCGCGCCATATATGTTTAATGTATATCTAATAACTCTTAACAATTTTTTTAAAATAAGACTAGACATTAAAACAATCAAAAAATTGATTCAAAATTTAATGTTTCAATCATGATCGAACTGATATTAATAAAATAACAATAATAATAATAATAATAATAATTATTATTATTATTAAATAAGACATAAAATAATATTAAATAAATATAATACCATAACATTAATTATAACACTAAAAATTAAAGTAAAAACATTATAGATATAAAAAACAAAAACATTATTTCATAGGTTCTTAACATTTAAGGTAAACATAAAAATCTAAATCAAAGATATCCTGATATTTAGGTTCATATATTTTAATAAAATACAACAATTTCATTAACAATAACATATAAAATTAAAATAATATTATAATAAATTAAAATATAAAAAATATAAATTAATATAAATGATTAAATTATACGTATTATAAAAATTAATAGAATAATTTATAGCAATTTATAAATGTTATTAAATGCCTTTTTATTTATCTTAAAAGCTTTTTAGATTAAATTTTAAAATATTTTTTTTTTGAAGAAAAAAAATACCGGTTCAAAACGATTTTTACAAGTTTTTGGTTAGTTCTTCATGGGTTCTAAAATCCGTCGATTTTATTAGGTAAAGGGACGGTCACCTGATCGATTTCCGATCGATGGATTCATTTTGATGTTTAAAACAATAATTTGGTCGCTAATAATAAAAGCAAAATAAGTAGCTAATAGACAAATTTGTTTTTGTTAGCAACTTGAAAAATTAGTCCCGAATTGAAACAGATTAAAATCGATAGATAATTGACTTAGCAACTAAGTATTTAACAACTGAGTTCCTTTTTTTATTATTATTTTACCGTCGCTAAGGTAAAAGCAACCAAATTTATGCCTTTATATCATTTTTTGTCTAAATAGTGTTTTTTTTTTATGTATTTACCTTATGAAAAAAGTGTGCCTCTCCGTTAGAAGTTGCTCAAAAATAAAATAATTTTTGTATTTAATTATAGTTTTTATATTAGATAAATGATAACAAGTGCTTTTAAGTAATAAAAGTGATTTTTTACGCAAAAATTGAATATTTTTAAGTGCTAGTTAATGAATTTAAAGTATATAGTCTTTTATTAAAAATGTTATTACTGTATTTTATTTTATTTTTAATATACTCTCAACGTGATTAATTACGTTATAAAATATTTTTATTTTAAGCCTTTAAGTTTTAAGTAGACTTATTAAAAGACGTGTCCTTATATATTTAAAAGTTTTTTCTTCTTAAAAATCAAAGTTGTCATTTTCATAGTGTTTGAATTCTTATGTTCACGGCTATGGAAAAAAATATCAATTAGTAAGTTTAATTTCTTAAATAAATTTTAATACTTTAAAATATTAGCTTCTGGATTTCGACTGAAAGATAATATAGATTTCCTAAAAATATTGTTTGAATACCTACAAAGGAGTTAATACGCTTTTCACTTGATTCCACAAAATTCCCGTACGTCCAATTTAACTTGTTTCTAAGAAATATTGATATTTTTCTTTAGGTTTTCTTAGAGAATTTTAGAAAGATAAAATAAAATAAAAGGATATATACCAAACATAGACTAGAATGGATCTGATTAATAATCCAAGTTCTAGTCCTCTTTTCTCATAAGGTGGTAAGGAATTGGATCTTCAGACTTAAATGCCTACAATAATTGTGACTCTCCTGAATCATGCTATGTAAGACTCCAAGCAAATTGGATATCCAAGCCTTCTCAAATCAGGAAAAGATAATTAATATATATGAAAGGTAAGTATAGGGTGGTCCGAGGAGAAAACAAACCACCTTAGATGCATTCTTTATGGTTATTGGAAATAATAGTATTTGAATTAAATCAAAGTATGTGGTGATGTAAAGTTATAATATTTTATGAAATTTGCCAACAAAAGTGATTAATTGTTACACGTCAACAACCTATTTAATTAACACTGATGAAAGAAAAAAAAAACAAAAAAGATGACTAGAAAGAAGTGATGAATGTTAATGAGATTATAGAACGATGAGAGAAGTACAAATATGTTAGTCGATCGTTCTAAGAACAAAATATGAGTGGTCCAAAACTCCACTGGACCACACTATTTTATGCATGCAACAGCAAAAATGATGAAAAGGGAAAACGATAAACAACAATTGAGTACGATTGCTGGGATTTGTATATGTGCATATATATAGCATTTATGCGACCAACCCATTTTCCTTGCTTCATTTATGGCTACCCATCTAACCCTTAAACCACTGTCTACGTTTTTTCTGTCTTTCCCATTTTCAAAGTTAAAACAATAATAGTGCAGGAACGGTTGAGTTGATCCCACGAACTTATGTATAGACTGCAAGTTTGCAACCTGTTTAGATGACTTTCTCTCTATTTTATTAGTCTACGAGGTACAGTACACACCAGTTGGCCTGGTGAACTCCTGTCACAGCCTAAATTCATTGAAACTAAAGGAAAAAAAAAACATAAAAAGAAATTGTATTTCCTAGAGATAAGTAGAGAAGTGTAACATATGATAATGATAATTTGATATTTTTTTTAAGATTTAAATATGTTTTTCGCCTTTGTAAATTTAACTTTTTTTTTTATTTTTGTCCTTGCAAAAAAGAAACTGTTTAGTCTTTGTAAAAAGTGTTTATTTTATTTTTCCACTTTAAAGAATTTTAAATAGCGTTTTAAACACTAAAAAAATATTTTGAAAGGTAAAAAAATATTATCTAAAGTATTCTAAGAATAAAAATAAAATAAACACATTTTCTAAAGATTTTAAAAAAATTACAGAGAAAAAATATTTAAATCTTTTTTTGATATTTGTGATAGTTGACATGAGATAATAATTTTTTAGAAGAAAAGATAGATAATATTATAAAAATGTGTTATATAAACAAGAGTTTAAT
>PYAF01001516.1:1390108-1400218 GCA_007407185.1 Glycine tomentella | reverse complement strand
TAATCTTTAGTAATATTTTTTTCTAACATTTGAAAATGTTACTAAAAGTTTTGGACAACTTTAATAAATGTCTAAATATAAATAAATGTTGACAATATATTTTTATGACATTTTATCAAATGTTGTGTATAGTTTATATTGATAAAAATTATAACGACATAAGCTAAATACAATATTTGATAAAATATTATAAAATATATTAATAATATTTATTCATATTTGACAATATTTTTAAAAGGTTCAATATTTATACACCGAAAATATAAAATAAGTTATATTATCATTTTAATACTATCAGTTCATAACTTTTTTCTCTTTTAAATGTTGTCATATTTTTACTAAATATTAAACATAAAAATAATACTAAAGATTAAACATGTATTAATGGGTGTGAGACCACCAACAAAATTTTGATATTGTTTCTTTTTTATCTTATTTCAAACACACCGTAGTCAAAGTAGGGTCATCTGTGTTGCAAATAATGTACCTTGTTTTGAACTGCGCGAAGACCTGTGTTTCAAAAACTAAATGATGAAATCTATGACGATATTTGTATTTGATGTTGATGTACGTTGATGTGGGTGAGACCATTCCAGCCACAACTCCATGTGACTCTCTCTCCGTATCTAGTAAGGCATGTAAGGCCAGATTATAAAAAAGAATCCGATCACAGCTGATGCCAACGAAAACCTCAAACATTTGTGCAGGTAAGTGCTACTTATTATTATTATCAATCTATACTTCCAATGCTTAAGATCTACATAAACAAAAGAATCTCTATCAATAATTGCAATTTGAGTTTCCCCTAGTATTTAAAGTTTCTGTTCAAATGATACCAAATCCCCGCCATGTGTACACGATATTTGCCTCTCAAGTACACTCAGTATATGGTTGAGATCTGTACATGCAGTTTATTATTAATTTTTTAGCCCTGTCCTCTCTTAAAACATAAAAATATGCACTCATTCATCTTAGCCTATTAATTCTAAATTACTTTAGATCCTTTCCTACCTTCAACTTACGATAGACATAATAATTTTGTAATAAAAATTGAGTTTAATCCACAAGCATCATTAATATATATTTTTTATACTATCTATCAATTATAATTTGTTTTAATAATTTTTGATATAATTATTATAAATCATGTGTGATTGAATTATTTATTAATAAAATTATAGATAATGTTGTCGCACACACATGTGTGTGTATGTATATGTCAATTATTTTTATCTTTAAATAAATTTCAAACAAGCTATATATATATATATATTTAATATTTTAATCATTTATTCTAAATATATTCTATTGAAATTACTTTCTTTTCATGTATATTATTTTCATAATCATTCTATACGATAACTGTATATATCAAATCATAATTATAAAAATCATGATGAACGCCACACTACTTATACAAGTACTAATAGAAATTTATTGTATTAATTTATTTTACATGTGACACAAACAAAGCTGCTTATTTTTATTGTTATGTAATACATAAACAAAGCAGCTACTGTTATTGGCTATAGTTACATATATTGTTTATTTAAGTGGGTACGTAGCACGTAAGTTGAAGGAAAGAGCTTCCAAATTAAGCCTGCTAGAATAAGGAAGTAGCTTCAATTTTATCATGATTAAGACTCGATCGAGAAGCATATAAGAAGCTCGTAATTCCCTTCTCTTATCTGCGACTCCAGTGGAGAAGAAGGGTCATGCCAACAGAACAATACTTGTGCCACACAGCGTAATTGTGACCAGAAGTTGATATAGTGTCCATTCCCTCCCAGTTGGGCACCATGAACCATTTCCAATTAATCTTCATGCAGATTAAAGGTCGTGCTTGGCCTCCAGAATTCTCACAGGCGATCTACTTTGAATGCCTTGACGCTTGCGAATGTCAATCTGCGATATATAGAAATATAAGTTGGTTACCTTGGGTCCCTTCATGAACGAAATATGTGTATGATACAAGTGCTAGTTTTCTCACGACCAACTTCACAATCTGCTCCCGAATTGAATTACCCCAGTCATAGAAGTGGTCATAGAAAACTGCATGTTGGTATCCCAGGATGAGTCAATATGTATGTATACCCCTGTGATAAACAAAATTCAAAAGTAAATCAATTTATAAATGTCAATGAACTCCGTTTAATTAATAATGTAATTATTTTGGGTATGAGGTTAAAACTAACAATAAACACCACAGAACATTTTGTTTAGTTTATATGGAGTGTATGTTTCACCATTTTTTTTAGGCTAAATTATAATTTTGGTCTTTCTTTTTTTTTTTTTTTTTAATTTGTGACTTTGGTCTCTTTAAAATTTAATTGTAATATTTGATTTCCTTAATTTCTAAACCTTGAAATTTTGGTCCTTCTATTAATTTTATACCTTGACCGTTATATTATTGATGTTTTAGATGACTTGACATGTTTAAGAAGAGTTTATTAAAATATAAATATGATTATCGTTTATTTTTAATTAAATTAAGTAAAAATAAAAAATAAAATAAAGAAATTGTCTAGATTTCATACCCCTTCTTCCCCCTCTCTGTTTTGGTCTTCTCGGATTGAAGAGATTCAACAACACGAAAACTCCTCCCCCCTAACTTAGCTTTATCCATCCATTTGTTATCATCGTCATTTTCTTTTTCTACTGGTCTCGCTGATGAAGCTTCGAAAACCTTCATCCTCTCTATGGATTAACCCACCGGGCTAGATCCTACCTTGATGTCGCGCTTTCCTCGTCAGCGTCGCAAATGATACTGGAATTTTGTTAACTTTTTTTTAAAAAAAAATTGACTTAATTTATTAAAATTAAACAATAATCATGTTTTTATTTTAATAAACTCATCTTAGACGTGACAAGTAATCTAAATAGATAGTCAACACCAATAATATAATGGTCAACGCATAAAAATTAATGCATGGACCAAAATTGGAAAGTTTAAAAACTAAGAGGACCAACTGTTGCAGTAAAATTTTAGGGGAATCAAAATCACAAATTTGAAAGAAAAAAAAAAAGATCAAAATTATAATTTAGTCTTTGTTTTATTAATGAAGCATTAGAACAAATTTTTAATATGAAATAAAAAGAACAGAGAGTTGGGACCTCCTTTCTTGCTACTACACGATTATTTATCTGCACAAACATTCTTTACCAACGAATTTAAAGTCTGTCTTAGTATGGTAAGTAGATTTTGAATCAGCAGAACTGCATGCGTTAGATATTTTTTATTAATGACAAAGAAGAGCATGGTTCAAATTTAACTAAATTTTCATCTTGTCTTTTTATCTGATGGGAATATATATATATATATATATATATAAAAGGAAAAATAGTCAAGATCCACTTGGTGGATATTGGGTAGTTTCCCCACAAACTTTTAAAATTTTCTTAACATTATTTATATGTGTAATTATAAATTGCCCCTTTATCACTGTTTAAGTGTAGCATATGAAACAAACAAAGGCTTCAAATTAATAGATTACCAAAGTATTCATATAATGGATATATTACACATATAATTAAATAGGATGGCAAGATTATTAAATTTAAAAGTATGCCTATCAAGCAATCAAACATATTTATGAACATGCATGGTACCAGACGTAACTAATACCTTATGAACAGGAAAGCATTATTTTAAATAGTCACTAATGCCAAAAAAGAAAAAAAGTAATTCCATGATATGGTCTTTTGGGAAGGGCCAATGAGCCTGCACAATGTGAAACAAGAGCATAAGTTCAAGATCCAGTAGATAAGATAAGTATTAGAAAGAAAAGTATTATGCCCAAAAAAACATGATGTCAAAGGCAATGGAATATTTGCATGTTGGCACCGACATTAAAGGTACTAGAATTTAATTATTAGAGGCATCTCAGTTATATACAACTTTGAGGCAGTTTTTCTAATTAAAAATAACCTTTAAACTTCAGTTACTCCTGCGTAATATTTCAATAGACATGCAAAAATTTATTTTCGAGAGTAAACTTAACTTTACACTAATCTACTACCCCCGTAAGCTACTCATGTCTACTCCAGTTGCCAGCAGAGGTGAGATTACACATAAATTTGGGTTGATTCAACAAGAAATTTTTCGGTATTTTTATAGTGCTACATCAGAACTAAAAATTTCCTCCTCAACATGAAATTCGTGCACTAGAAACAATAATAGCAACCTCCCACTATTTTCCAAGATGTATATCTAAGTGTATCATTGTAACAAAGAGATAATTTGCTAACTGAGTTGAACCTGTATCATGATTATCTACAAATGTGACAGATCTTGACGGCCACCATCCGATCACACGTGGGGGCTTCCCTTGAGGATCACGCAGACGCCAAAAATCTCCTTTAACAGCTTCCTACAAATTAAGAAGGAATCAACAGACATGAAAAAAGGGATTGTTGTTTATGCTGAGAAATGTAATTAAATGAATCGAATATTCAATGCACCTGAGAGTATCAGAGTTTGTAAACTTGATAATAGGTAGAAATCAGCTGATTGAATGCTAAAAGAAGAGAAGGAGGAATAATGAAATCCTAAGTGCCTAGGAAGAAATCTAACTGCCATGAGCATTTTTCAAACATTTCACTGACATACTAAAGACAAAATATTGGGTACCTGGAGATTTCCTTTTGTTGTAAAGTCAAATGCAGTTGAAAGTTGTCCAGTGCCATCAATCCAATTGATTAGTCGCTGTCTATGGCTATCTGAAAAGCATGTAAAATTAAAATAAGTAAGCTAATGACTAAACAATGATTAGAGTACGAAGTACAAAATGCAAATATTGAAAGTCACACACTTCACATATAGCTAATCCACCAAACCCTGACCAGAATATATTTAAAAAAAAAAAAAAAAGATGACCAATAATAATGCCAACATCTACTTTACATTATTATTTAATTTAAAACAGGTCAATAGTCACTTGTACCGAAAATAGAAACTTAGCAAGTTACAACTACTTCTGAACTGTTTTCTACTATTTATATTTTAGTTTTTAAATAAACGAATTTAAACTTGAACTTCCAGTTCAATTAGGTATACCTTCCAACATAAAAAACAGTGGATATCTAAGTTATTAGTTAGTGATGCCTTGAATTTCTCACTCATGAGCAGAAAATGGTATCAGTTTGGCATTCCTATTTCTGTCTATATGCATCAACTATTTGTCATGTCAATAAATAAAAAAATCATACATTTTAAAGGGAAAAGAAGATATTGTAGAGCTTTTTTGTCTCCTCATAAAAAATTTATATTTGGATCAGCAACATATTCAGATTTCAGAAAATTCAGAACTGAGTATTATATTTAATGTTCAATTACTGTACCTTGGTTATAGTCCAAGGTAGAACCCTTGTAGTTGCAAGAATCCCAGTACTCACCAACACAAAATAATGGTTTTGCTCCTTCAATATATTCTTTAACATATTTTGGTGAAAACCTGAGTATCAGAATTGAAAGTAGTATATAAACATAATTAATGAGAACATAATGAAAGAATACACACAGTAAAAATAACCAATACTCCAAACATCTTACCCCTTTGAGACAAAATTCATATTCAATATTCATCCAATTGGAGGAAAAGAGGCATTGGAAATTCAACGTTTTTTTCAATTATTTCCAGAGTCCTCTCTTCTCCGCTACAAAGTGCAAAGCTTGGAGAGTAAGCTAGCAGTAGCGTTCAATTCAGATTCCAGAAAATGATTTCTCAGTTATTCCCTGCATTGCATTGCATTGGTGCAGCAGCTCTAAGACGAGCCCAGACAAATTATTCTAGGTCTAGACAAAAATATGTATACATTCTTTCAGGTTGCTCTCCAAATAGTTCTGACCATTCCCTCGCCTGCTCCATCAGCAACAATTTGATATTCAAACCCCACATCTCTGATCATCAGCCAAAGGTCCAGCTTCCTCTTGTTCCCCATGACATGTTGCTCATAGAGGACCACAAGCTGGATCATAAGCTCATCGTGCTCGATATGGGACTCGAGCATTGTGGGCCCTGCGTTAAGGTTTATCCTACGAGAATGAGAGCTGCATGCAGTTCTTGAGGGACATGGAAGTCATCCAGGTTCCTACCTTTCTCTTCATAAGAGATGGCAACATTGAGGGAAGCTACGTCGGTTCGGGCAAAGGGGAGCTCATTGGGGAAATTCTCAGGTACCAAGGAGTGCGTGTCACTTATTAATTTCTAATTTCTTCTTACTACACATACATGTTCAGAATGTTGGGCATGGGATGAGATGCAGGGTGTGGGTGGTTGCTATGAGCTGAGTTCCGATATCTAAATCTAAATAATCTACATATCCTTGTTCTAGACAAGAGTGTAATGTTGTATCAAAAGATAGAAGTGTAAAGTAAATTCCCAAATAATGAGATATGTCAATTGGGCGAGTGTAAACACAAGAAATCTTCTTTGTGTTATGTATGGAAAGTATTTTGTTTCACTAATAAGTGTTAAATCTTAATAAAAAAAAATAGAAGAAGCATGATTTTGGTCATTTAATATCTGACAGTCTGACTTAATTACACTTATAGTTTTTCAAACTTGAATTATATGTGAAATTTTGGTCTTTTAAGTTTTTATTCGAGCAATCAAATTCTTTTATCTTTAAAATTTAATAAATTTGGTTTTCTTTTCAATTTTCTTCCACTTAAAACCTTCCATCTTTTAAAAAAAATAGAGATTATAGTATATTAGAGATGTGAAATATCTTTAGAACTATAGAAATAAATAAAATTGGTTGAAATTGATAAAATATGAAGGAATTAATATGATGTGAAGGTTTAAAAGATACTAAAGTATGATATATTTATTTTAAGTAAAACTTATTAATTTAGTTTATACGTTTTAAGCAAAAGAAATTTTAAAATAATTCAATCAATTTAATTACCTGGTTTGGCCATCATCAATAAATTTTGCCTTTTTTAAAAAAAAAATCCAATCTATTTAATTTATAATTTTTTAACAGAGAATAAAAAATAGAAATTTTTAAGTAGAAGAAAACAGTACATAAACGTAATTGTAATAATTAAGAAATTGAAAATTAAATTTATTTAAAATTCTTGAAAAAATAAATCCACGCATTAATTACAATTATAATTTTGGGTTTGGTTGGCCTAATTAAGGTATTCGCAAGAGTGTTTCTAAGTTCATCCTGCGAGAGTGAGTTTCACTGAAATTTTATTGGCTCGTGTTATTTTCAGTCCTCGTTATTACTATTACACTTTTCTTTTTAATTTTCTTCCTGAAATACCTAAAAATACGCTCCCTTTCATTTCTCTCTACATGGATCTCTCTCCGGGAAACAATGTTTTCTACTTTTGTTGGTCTACTGTCAACAAGCCACATTTTTTTAAAAAATAAAGGTGGGGGAGGAAGTTCTAACTTTTTAAGGCTTAAGTGTTGACTTTGATCTTGTGTGTAATTTAGTATCTACACGACTGCAATTATTATGAAACAAAATTTTTCCTTGCTCGAAGATGGTTTCCTACTACGCAGTGGTCCTTGATGCAGTGACAATTGGTATTTGTGTTCTCTCCTTTCTCATTGTGCTTTAAATTTGAATTATGCTATGAAATTTGTGGAATTAGTTTCTTTTTTTTCTTCCCTATGTGAAATGTGATTGTGCCTTTCGCAATGATATGAAGAAAGGGTCTGGCTTAGAGTAAAAATATTTCTTATCTTTGTGAGAAAGAGAAATTGTGATGATGTTCTGTATGGTGAATGTGCACACAAAATCAAGGTTGCTACTTGCTAGTGCTTAGACAAATACTAACAGAGCCAATTCGGGAAAACATGTTTGACTATATTTTCGAAAGCAAACACACCTGGGTGTGTGGATTCAATGGTTTTCTTGCTTTAAGTGAACATTAAAATTAGAACACTTTGAAATTGTAACAACACTTGTATACAAAAATAAATATTGGAGTCTTATTGAATTGAGAGATTCTTGTGCTTGTGCAAAGAAGAAAGGATTTTTTGACATATTTCTGGAATGCGACTGGCCTCAAGACAATTCCCAAATGATGAGGGTGAGTGCAAAAGAGAGTGCATTTTCTGGGTAATTTAGGGGAAAAATAAAATAAAAGGGAAATGTATTAGTAATAAAGGGGAGTGGATGCATGTGGGGCAATTCTTTAGCGCACCACATTTTTGGCTTGGTGCACCCCATTGGTGGTAAAAATAGGGTGCGTTCAAGAATTAACTGCATGTGGGCTAAGCCTGATCCTTTTAAATGTTGGGCTACATCATGAAAGATTGTGGTTGATGGTGTTTCATTATTTATTTGCTTAAATACTTTATTAGTATCTGAATTTGGGGTGTACTTTTTTTAGTTCCTAAAATTTAAATTTTTTTAGTCCTTGAAATTATTATTTTTAATTATCTGACAAAATAAATTGAGACTCTTGTAACGGTTTTTAAACATTCTGTGGTGGGTCTTTTTAGTACTTTGTAGTAGTTTTTAAATGCAAATTCAAGTGGTTAAAAAATAAAAATTAATTTAAGACAGTTGAAAATTATCACAAAATGTCAATCTATTATGTTAGAAGGAAAAAAATGAAAATTTCAAAATTTAGGGACTAAAAAAGTATTTTTAAATTTCAGAAACTAAAAAAATTATATATTCTGAATTTAGGAACTAAAATAGTAATTAAATCTTGTATTTTTTATTGAAGTTTTTTCTAAGTGCAAAATTTGTGCATTGGCTTCCAAGAGTTAAAAATAATGCTAATTTTTATTATAAGTTTATGATTTCTAAATTATTATTTATTACTTTCAAAAATAGTAATTTAGAAAGCATAAAGATATTACCAAGTCGGATATATGCAAATGTGAAATGTAATGATGGAGCTGAGATTTTGTGGTGTTGTTTTATATTTTATTTGTTCAGATTGTGGTGTTAGGCTTTTGAAAGAAGATCCTACAGAGGAGTTCAGTCTATCAGGAATACCATGATACTTTCTATTTGCTTTTGATGGCCAGTGTTAAAATTTGAAACTTATAATAAGTATCGATTTTGAGTTCAATATTTGATTTTCATTAAATTTTTTAATAAAAGAGTTGAATAAATTTTTAATATAAAAGATGAGTTTATATAGAAGATTTTTTAAGATTTATTAAAAATATTTATTTTTCTTTTTTCTAATATTTTAAAATAAAATTTATTATTAAAAAAATATTTTTAATTTTATGTGATATTATAAAATTTATAAAAAAAATAATTTAAATTTTTAATTTGACATGACCATTGAATGTGGTGACATGTGATTTTCGTAAACAGACACGACATTAAGATCATAGATTTCCCTTCCCTAGTGCTGTACTCTGTAGTCACAAAGCCATCTTATCTGGCTCCTGGGTGTCCTTGTCGCACATTGCCAATGGCTTTTACAGGGCACTAAGGTTTAAAATGCCAAAATTATAACATACGAACAAACTAATTATTTTGGCATATTTGTAAGGACAACCTTAATTAAGTTCTGCACGAATTACGATGTCCTCAAGTCTTTTTAAATTAAATAAAGCACGAATTTTTATAAAAATTTTACAATACATGTTTGATAAAAGTCATTTACTTGTTTTAAATAGAATATTCATATGTCATCATTTTTTTGATAAATTTAATATGTCATTATTTGAATTAGTGAAGAACTTAATAGCAAAATTATACTACTAATAAACTTAACCAAGTCAATGCCTTTTAATTTTTGCTGGTTGTACTTGTATATGGCGGCTACCATATCAAAATATTATACTACTTTTTTTTTTATAATAATACTTTGGGAAGTTTACATCTTTTTTTTATATAAAAATGTTGTTAAATAGGATGCATTAGTTAATTAGATAGATACAGAATAAGAGAATGAAATCTCGATTGTTTTCATTTTTTAAAATAATATTAATTATGGACACATTTAATATTACTAATTAAATGAATTAAATTTCTTAATTTTATGAAATGATTAAAGAAATTTGACTTATAAGTCTAGAGGAAATATTAGTTTATTTACCTTTATGTTTCCATTATATTTTTTTGGTAATGTTTTTAAAGTATTCATAAACAAGACTCTTGCTTTTTGTAAATTATAAT
>PYAF01001516.1:1312610-1371243 GCA_007407185.1 Glycine tomentella | reverse complement strand
AAAAAAAAAAAAAAAAAAAAAAAAGCATCATTCCTCAATCACTTTTTTGCATCAGTACGTAGTACACGTTGTGAGAGGTTTGGTTTCATGTTAGTTCATTTTAGATGTTATGTTGTTACTTACGTGTCTGATCTTTATTGGCCGTTAATGCAAATTCTCTCCCAACAGGCCCATGCCCAATAGCAAAGCTTTAATTTATTAGAAAATAAGAGTATTTTGTGTTAGACTCAACTCAATCTAATAGTAGTTGAAACATAATAAATTATGCTGAAATTACATATTAAATGATTTTATTTAAATTTTATATAGTTTAATCAAAAAGCATTTAATACAAATGAAAATAAAAATTATAGTTTTTTTTAAATAAATAAAATAAAAAACTTACCAAATGTCCCTATTCACACCCAAAGTATTTGAACACAGAATTATGACAGGTTATGTGAAGTTGTGAACATATATTAATTTCGGTTAATTAATTAAGTTATTAACAAGTCAAAGCATCATAAGCTACTAGGAAGTGCTTTCATGCATTCACTTCCAACTCTATGATCATGCAAAGATTCGATAAAATCCGGAGGAAAGAAAGTGAAATACTAACCTTCCTGGATGAAAATGGAGAGTCCAAAATCAGTGGCTTTGACAGCTGCATTGGGATGGTTGGTGGCCAACAAGAAATTCTCGGGTTTTGAGGTCTCGATGCATGACGCCCATGAAATGGTGGCAGACGTGAACAACTCTATTTGTGTAGTAGAGGTTGTGTGTTTATTATTATTGGAATATTGAGCAGGTGCAGCTTTCAGCCCCATTCCCATTTTTCTGATCAAGGTTTTGATTTTTCTACAAACTACACATTTTCATTTGCTTTGCTCTCTCTCTCTCTCTCTCTCTCTCTCTCTCTATATATATATATATATATATATATATATCAACATCATCCCTGCGCCCCTATTTATATAATTAAATTAATTATTCCCTTCGATGGGATTGATTCGTATTGCCAATTTCTTTTGGTGCTATTCTTCTTCCCTTGGATTAGTGGCAAGAATATAATAATAACGTGCAGCTTCACGCTCTGGATTAGAACCGATTCCATTACTCGTCTCTTGATTTTATTGAATGCCATCAACGCTTCGCTTCTATATATGGGTTCTTATTCACGACTCTTTCATATATCATAATAATATATATAGTATCCTTGTTTCATGTTCGGAACAAGCCTAATCCTAGCTACCAGTTGGGTCAAGCTTCTATTACCATATTAACCTCAGTCCAACTATATAGTAGAAAATGGGTGAAGATGTCTTCTGCCTCCTGTTGGTTATGCAGATTATAGTTATAAGTTAAAAAGTTTATGATTCTCTTAACGGTAAAATAGTTCACAAAAGCAGCAGACAGCTAATTTTTCTTTATTCTTTTTGGTAAGTCAATTTTTTTTTAAACGGAGTATAAAAAATACTTCAACCTTTGTAAAGTTTAAACAAAGTTCATTCAACTTTTTTAATTTATTTTGGTGCAACTGTCTTTTTTTGGAGCAACATTTGACCTTATTCTAACATATAAAATTATAAACTACATATATAATTTGTCTATGTAAAATATTTAAGATAAAAATCAATATATCATAAATATACAAAAAGAAACTTATAAAGGTGACCTAACTCCAGACAGCATTGTCTGATTTTGCCTAACTTTGGTTATATTTGAATTATAATAGCCTCCGGAGTAGCGAATAGATATAATTATAAATTGGGAATGCGAACTAATAATTATATTATAGTTTGTGACAACCATACCTACCCTGCTGCTGCTGCTGCTGCTGCTGCTGCTTCGGTAATTCCATTATGGAAGCGTTAGAGTGCGCCAAATTGGGAGTTTCCAGGTCAAGGGCTCTTTCTCGATCACATTCTTATTGCCCACGCTCTGTCAGAATGCAAGCATCCCTTCACCACAATACAAACACTGAATTTTCTCTTCGCAACTCCCAACAAGCTTTCACTCTCTCCATGGTATCTTCATTTCTTATTCACCTCATAACTTAACTAACTAGTGTGTATATCAATATCAATATCATGCCCCTGTTGGGATTCTATTGGCTTCACTTCACCCTCCTCACAACGTGTTTTTCCACTTCAACTTCATATGATGTAATTCATCATGTGTTCATTTTATAAAGTTTGCCTAGAAGTTACAATATCTGTGGTCAATGTTGTTGCTTCATTCCCTTGATATCACAATGGTTTCAAAGGCGTCATTAGTTCTCATTGTAATTAGACTTCATTAATCAGTTTATATTATAAAATTGTGGTTTTGGCCAGGATCTGATGATCCATAGGGTACTGTGGGCTAGAGAAGGTCAACGATTAATCTGCGGTTACTAAAATCATCACTCTTGTTGACGATGAAGTCACTTTTACCATTAGGAATTTGACATTAATATTTCTTAGAACCAACTTATAATCGTCAAATAAAAATTTGATTCAATAAACAAACTCTAAGTCATTCTTTAAATCTGTATAGATATTATTCTCATATTCAGGATACTGTCACGGCCTCACTGGACAGTAATCTATAATCTTCCTTACTCTCGAGTCATTACTTAGATCTCTGCTAGACTTTACTAAGTTCTGCCTAAGACGAATGGTGGTGACAATCTCCCTCACACTTTCTTCTTTTGTTGGTTGAAATTTATTGAAAATCAGCAGTTTTGGTGGATTTCACTTCCCAATTAGGAGAGAGTCCTTAAATGAGTTGTAAGAGTAAGACCCATCAAAAGTGATGATATCCAATAAATTTTAACCAATCATAAAGAGAGTATCATTAGTATTCCTCTTCTAGCTAAGCTAAGCTACCTATGCTTACTTCCATTTTATTGTTTTGAAAGGGAGAATGGGATGATGGTGATGGCGCGTTCTGCTTCTTATCTAGAGAGGGGCGCTGAAATCGTTCCTATTGGGCTATGCCTCCCGCTCTTCCTGTTATGCAGGAAGCTGCTAATCCAGTCGGTTGCTGGAAAATAGTTGCTTTCATATGGGGCTTTTCATTTTGCATACTTTAGTTTATCGTTAGATGCTCAAAAGTCAAAACTGATGTGTTATAATCCCCTTTAATTTCTTGTTGGACGGGATTGTGAAAATATTTCAATCTTTTTTATTCAGGATTTGATGCCTGGTGGTGTTAACTCCCCTGTTCGTGCCTTTAAATCAGTTGGAGGACAACCAATTATGATTGATTCAGTTAAGGGATCTCGCATGTGCGACATCGATGGCAATGAATATATTGATTACGTAGGTTCTTGGGGCCCAGCAATAATTGGTCATGCGCATGATAAGGTTATTTATATTCTTTCTACACTGAAATGCCGCGGCTATTTCACTCGTTGATCTACATTGTATCTTTTGTTGTTCTAAGATCTTGTACCCCATTGTTGTGTTACTGCAGTCTGATTCTGCTATTGACCTTATTCTCTCCAATGGGCGTTTGTAGCTTTAGCATGAGAGATTCTTTAGTCCTGATGTTTACTTATTCAATTTAGAGATATTATCTCATATCAAAGTCTTTTTGGGATATATTCTCAGTAGCTATGACTTATGGGTATTTTCCTATGAAGAATTAGATGGAGGATTGGTAATTCATGAGAAAAGAATTAGGAAAATAATTTATATAACTAATGAGCTGCGTTGTTTCAAAACAAAGATCCTAGTTATGCATGGTGCTATGGAGATAATGGCATGGCTACTTTTTTTCTGTTGTAATTTATTCGCCATCGAACTCATCTTTGATATACATTTTGCTCAGGTACTTGCTGCCCTATCTGAAACAATGAAAAAAGGAACCAGTTTTGGGGCACCTTGTTTGCTTGAAAATACCTTAGCTGAAATGGTTATTTCTGCAGTTCCCAGCATAGAAATGGTCCGGTTTGTCAATTCAGGCACAGAAGCATGCATGGGGGCCCTCCGTCTGGCACGTGCTTTTACAGGGAAGCAGAAGATCATCAAGTTTGAGGGGTGTTACCATGGCCATGCTGATTCTTTTCTTGTTAAGGCAGGTAGTGGAGTTGCCACATTAGGACTTCCTGACTCCCCTGGTGTTCCAAAAGCGGTTACATACAACACCCTCACTGCCCCCTTCAATGACATTTTAGCCATTGAGAAACTCTTTGAGAATCACAAGGGAGAGATTGCAGCACTCATCCTTGAACCTGTTGTTGGAAACTCAGGTTTCATTGTTCCTAAATTTGAGTTTCTTGATGCCATATGCAAAATCGCCAAGGAGAATAATGCACTTATCATCTTTGATGAAGTTATGACCGGATTCCGTTTGTCGTATGGAGGAGCTCAAGAGTATTTTGGCATTGTTCCTGACTTGACAACTCTAGGGAAAATAATTGGTGGGGGTCTGCCAGTAGGTGCATATGGGGGAAGAAGGGATATTATGGAAATGGTGGCACCAGCAGGACCTATGTACCAGGCTGGTACTTTGAGTGGAAACCCCTTGGCTATGGCTGCAGGAATAGAGACTCTGAAGCTTATTAAGGAACCAGGAACTTATGAGTACTTAGATAAAGTCACTGGAGAACTTGTTCAAGGGATTCTTCAAGTTGGAAAGAGTGCAGGACATTCCATGTGTGGTGGGCATATAAATGGGATGTTTGGTTTTTTCTTTACAGAAGGACCTGTCTTCAATTTCACCGATGCTAAGAAGAGTGACTTAGCCAAGTTCGCTAGGTTCTACCGGGGAATGTTGGAGCAAGGTGTATATTTTGCACCTTCACAATTTGAGGCTGGGTTCACCAGCTTGGCACATACTACTGAAGACATCAAAATGACAATAGCAGCTGCTGAGAGGGTTTTGAGCCAGATATGATATGATATGATTGATGATCTATACTTTTGTTATTCAAAATGTGATTTTCACCTCTCAACGAATATAGTAACTGAGATGATTTCCTGACATCATGTCGTTCTTAGGAGAATCTAATTTGGGACTTTGCTGCTAAGACTAGCTGGACTTAGCTCAGTGTTCTAATGAGTATTTATTGTTTTTGTGAGACTTTTTTTCGTTCTTTCTTCTTTTCTTACCATACCTTAACCAATAAAAAGAAAATGTTCTATATTTATCTCTATTTTGTTGTACTTGTCTCTATTGCCGAATACATATATAAACTACTTATCTTGTATTGAAAGAAACATATTGAATGATTGGCTAATTTTAAGACCATCTCAATTCTCTTTTTTTCCTGCTTGAATATTGATTTTTTTTTACTGCTGCTTGAATAAGTTATAAATCTTGAGTGCGATCGGTGATGACTGCAGCACCCCACCCCATGATTGTCCATGAATTTCTTCTTACTATTTTCCATCAATTTCTTCTTACTATTTTCCATCAAAGTCAGGGTGATCCTTGCCAAAGAGCTTCATGGCAACCAATTGGTACGTGATACGAATTTAAATGAAAGCTAATCAAATTTAATTTCTCTAGTTTTTACTTGAAAGATCTGTTTTGATTGAAGAACAGGTTATTAACTAAACCGATAAAAGGTATATTAGTTGGGTGAAATAGATATGGATGACATTTGATAACTTCCTAATGAAGCAGAAAAATTAAAGTATAGAACTGTAGATAGCAAAAAAGAACTGATGACTGAAGAATTATATTGATCTATAAAATTAAACAGAGTTCATTTCAGCTAACCAACAAGTCACATTGATTTTTTGGTGAATTAACCAACCAGTCACATGCTTACAAATAAAAGAAGTTACCAAAATTGTAATAATTCATAATGAATAAGAGGGTTCGACTTGAATGACCCTATGGCTTCTTCATTTTGAGAGGCAAGTTAATTGAGATTAGGAGCACAGGCGTCGGGTTCCATTTTTTATATCCACTTTTTGTTGTAGCAGTTACCTTCTTGAGATATTCCTCCAAGTTATGAAGCACAAACACTTTTCTTCTGAAATATCCAACACTTATTCGACATTTCTTATGAAATTTTTAATTTAAAAACAATTTTTTGTTGACTTGAACATTTAGATAGATATTTTTACATAACTCAAACACGTAAAAAATAAAATATTGGTTTAAAAAGATGAATATATCATCAATTTAAATAATTTATTATATGTTACTCATTTTATTTTATTAGAATTTCTTTATTTGTGTGTATTTGATGTTTTCATATCTTATATTTTAAACATTAATCATGTGAAAGCTTCCATGTCCTTGTCCTATTTGGTCGTATCAGCGTACTTCGTGTCCTATTTGGTGTCCGTATCAGCGTACTTCATAGCTTGCAAGTCCAGTTGCTTTATCAATATATAAGAACTAGAATACTTATTCAATTCTTAATTTTTTTTATAATAATTTTACAAGAACTGACATAAGAGTTTAAATTTGTCATCAAACAAAGTATTTCTTTTCCTATACTCTTTCCCGCTACGTTGCTTGGCTTCACTATCATTCATTATCATGTTATTTCTCTCCTTCTATACTGATTAGATTTCAGCAATGGACATTAGGTAGTGGGGAGAGTAGCTACCCATATTGTGAATTATATTCTGTATAATTTTATTATTTAAAGTTTTAAACATCAAATTTTTACCATTGTATATGATGTTCTATATATTTATTTTTATCAAAGGAAAATATTCTGGAAAGGTCATTGAGAACTATAAGGTAATACTAATCTCATTTAAACGAGATGTTTAAGAAGATTAGGAAGGTTATTAGAACAGTTTTAGGTGAATCAAAAGGTTTTTGGCCCAAGACATAAAGAATCTTGGTGATAAAATGAAAATGTTCAACATAAAATAAGAAACAAAAGATAGTGCTTTAAAGCTTTAGATGGATGCAATAATGCTACAAATTGGATAAGGCATCTAAATGTTTGAAATGAGGCTAGAAAAGTTGTGAGTGAAGCGCAGACTAAAAGTTTTGAAGAGTTTTACAAAGAATGGATGAAAAAGGAAACTAATATATTTAAATCAAGATGTATTGAGGATGAAAAAAGGGGAAAAAAAAATAGTCACATCAAACAGAAATAGAATTATTTTTATAAGTTTTCTGGTGATGGACAAGAATCTACATGTAATATGGAAGGATTTGAAATTTAAGAGAACTAACAAATTTTGACTTATTACCGTACAATTTGAATTGAATAAGTAAAAAGATGGTATTCTTTTTTATATTTGCAAGTGTGAAGGATAATTGATATCATTTGGTTCATTGAGTTATTTAATGACATCTTTAGATTGAATGAAATTTCATATGAGATTATCTCCCTTGTTCTTATATTTAAAAACAATGGGATAATCAACATTGTGTTAATTACAAAAGTATAAAACTTATAAATCACACTATAAAATTATAAGAAAATGTGATTAAAGATAAATTAAGGAAAGAATGGAAATTGTAGAGAATTAATTAGTTTTACAACAAAATATATTTATTTATTACGTACAATTGATGGAAAGTAAGTGACTTACATATGTTTTTATTGACTTAGAAAAATCTTGCGATAAAGTGTTAAAAAATTGTTGTGAAAGATTTTGAAAAGGAAAAGTGTTAGCGTGACTTAAAATTAACTGTAATTGACTTACACATGTTCTTTTGTTTTTTCTTTTACATAAATTCATTTTTTTGCATGTGAATAAACCTTCATAATAAATTCATTATTCGATAGATTAAATGTTTATTTATCTTGATTTATAAGAAGGATTTTCTTAAAATTAACTGTAATTGAAGTAGCTAGCTTCTTTCTTTTAAGTAAAAAAATTACCGTAGTCACTTTAATATTTTGCCTCCGGCGGCTACAAAGGGTCATGTTGGCAAGGCCCAAAGTGCCAAATACGGATTTTTATTTCTTTTCTTACTTTCATCCAAAACTCACCCTATGTTTGATAGAAAAAAAAAAAATAAAAAGAGAAAAAAATATGTACTAAGCATTTTTTTTTAGTTGAACAGAAAAAAAAAATGAACTTAAAAATAAAAATTTAAAATTTTCTTTGTTTAATTTTCTATTTCATATTTTTTCTTTCAACCAAACACACCATTAAAAAAAAATGTGAGTGACATATAAACCATAATCAGATCAAACACAACTAGGATTTGGATCCATCCACTACTTGAATGGATTGACTGCGAACGAGATAAGCTGGATGGGCCCATAAATTGGAATCACAACTATAAACCCACTCATTTGTCGACAGATTCTCATCTGCTGCCACTAAAACATTTCATATTTCTTTAATTAAACTATCATCAACTTTTGAATTGATTATGAAACTCTCGACTTTCATTTCATGACTAATTAATCTATAGGCTCTAGGCATCTGCAACACTGTTCCCTTTGTCCCATAGTTATTAGTTAAGTTAAGCCTTACGTAAACAAAATAAAACAAGACAGAGCACACGTTAATTTAAAACTTCAAAGAATTTGACTTTCATATAAAAATAAAAAAAAGTATTTAATTTCATGTGTATGATATCATATAAACATAGTTTGTCCATAATTTTTTTAACTTTCAAAACCATGGTGACCAAATTAAATTTAAGTTTTTAGATGGTTATTACCTACGATGTAAAGAAAATGTCAACTGTATTGACTATTGACTTTTATTTCTCATACATATATTTAAAATAGTAGAAAAATTATAATTGATCCATATATACTTTAAAACGAAAATGTGTTAAATGCAGACAACATTTTTTTTTTATATGTATTGGAAACAGGTAGCATCGCATTTTGGAAAAGTGGTGTAAATTACTCAAAGAATGTCTCTTTTCAACACAAATAAGGTCTATGGTCTCAAGTTGCCGGAATAGCTAGAATCTAATTACTTAGCTTCCTACCCTGAATGCAACTCGTTCCCCTTACTAATTATTAAAATATGTGTAGTGGGTGTTTAAATTGTATCCACGAAAATCACGTTAAAATGTCAACTATTATAATTTCAAGTAAATTTAATATGTATAGTCTTATGTTGAGGACCAATTTTGAATATAAAATTAATTTTAAGTTGAAATATTTTTTTGTAAGTTTTGCATTGTATAATTTATTTTATTATAAGTGGGCATGTGTTTGAATTCATACTCTATCATCTAAAGCCATATTGAAATACAAGTTAACATTTTTTTAAGGAAGAGTTTATATGTTTAGTCTCACATTAAAAAATTAATTCTGAATCTACAATCGATTTTGAATATTGAGACTATTTTAAGCAACTTTTCCAATAGATAAAAAATTATTAATTTACTTTTAGAATAAAAATAAATTCTTTCACTTCAAAATAAATTTCATTCATATCAGTTTTTAAAAACTCAGCCAAATATATAAATAGTGATGGCGTCATGGGTTATCCATGAAGGACATGAATAGTTGGAACTTGAAATTACCATGTTTTCATTGAAACAAAACAGAACTTTAGTTGTAAAAGATCGAGAGAGAAAAATGCTTGGCTTGGTTTTTTATTTTAATTTTAAATTGATATAATTTTATTATAGTTGTGAAAACATTATAACTTCTACTTTACGTTTTCAACATTTTGTGATAAAATAATGAGTTAGAAAGAGTTTAAATTTTCATTACTGATCTTTACAAGCTTTACATACAATAAAATAAACATAGCATAATGTTTTTATAAAATTAAATAAAACTCATTAGCTAAAAATGAAAAGGGGATAAGAAAGCAAACACCTAACATATATTGAGTTGAATTTGTCTCTCTGTCACTTTCTATTTGCTTTTGTGTGCATAGCTGGATGTCATCAACTTGTCATCTTTATCCGAATAGATTAACTACTAATTCTTTTAAGCTTTGTTTCGTTTATAAATTAAAGGCACGCATATATACTTTGCTTAGCATAGAGTAGTGTGTGTATATATATGGGAGAGAAAAATAAATAAATGTATTATTATATACTTAAGATATATGATTAAATTAAATATAATTTAATTTTATTAATATAAAAATGTTATTTTCATACAGATCTTCTTCTCTTTTCTAAAATTTTTAAACTAACTATATAAAAAACTCCTTTTTTTTTCCTCCCATCTTCACTTGTAATCAACCAAATGCTATTTGTTAGGAGCACAGAGCAGAAAACTAATTATCTCATTCTTATTGTGGGGTAGGCCGTAGCTAGGGGTCACTGATTAGTGATTAGTGGATTTGTTGCCAAACCTTCTCATTATACCGCGGCAATTATATTATTTTTTAATATGATTCATCGCATTATATATATTTTTTTTATGTGGAATTTGAGCATTCAACATGTAACGGTCCAGATCGAGCAGTAGCACCGTATGACTTACTTAAAGCATATCGATTCCATTCCATAATATTGAAATCAGTTACATAATTACATACTTAAGAAGAAATTGGTGTGTTTAAAAGAAATAGGAGAATAAATGAGTACTGCTATTCAGTAGAAGAAGGGAAAAAAAAGATGCACTAAAATAATTAAAATTAAAAATTAACCCAACTTCAGGTCTATAATGAAACACGAATTCCCTTTAGAAAACACATATAGATTTGAATGTTGAGGTGGCATGGGAGTTCTTGTTTCCATTGAAAAAAAGAAAAAAAAAAAAAAAGAGGGTCCTTGGGACACTCGGTAGAGATAAGAATTAATGTCATACAACATTTTATATTCATATACTTTCCCGTGTGATGTCATTCAGTGCATGGCTTCATGAGCTCATCGGAAGTAAAATAATTATAGTTCTAGTGATAAAGAAGTGGGACAAAACACTGTTGTTCTATTATTCATTCTTTTCCACTTGTCCGAATATGCATGAAAGAAGTTTATATTCAAGACAAAAAATCTCTGGAGAAAGCGGCCTTTAACATGCATCACGCATCATGCATGTGAGATATTTGCAAAGTGGTCCTTTTTCATTATTTTTCCTATACTATATAGGATAAGGCAACACAGTTTTTTTACATGAACAGTGACGACATTTATAATTCATTTATCAGATTGTGGTGCAACTAAGGGTGTTCATCAATCGATCCAAATCGATGCAAATCGCGGTGACTGAACCGAAAAATCGAAAATCGAAATAATCGGAAACCGAAAAATTGAAAAAAACCGAAAATTTTCACCGGATTGGATCGGTTTTCGGATTGGCCGGTGAAAACCGATCCAATCCAAACCGATCCAATTATAAACCATACCTTACCCTTTATTTACTTGGGCCTATTTCCCATCATAGTCCAAAAACCAAAAATCCAATATATTGCTCCTTATTTTGTCCAATTAACGTGTTTGTCTAATGAAAATTAGAAAATGATGTTTATTTTTGTCCAATGAATGTGTTTGTTTATGTTAGATACTCCTTATTTTGATAAAAATGAGTCTCATAAGTTTTATTTTTAGACTTTTTAAAAAACCGAAAATCAATCCAATCCAAACCGAAAAAAATTAGATTGGATTGGATCGGATTTGAAAAAAATTCAAACCAAATAGATGATTAAATGACCAAACCGAAAAAATTGAATTGAATGATTTTTTTATTTCAAAATCGATTCAATCCAGACCGCGAACACCCTAAGTGCAACCATATGTGAGAGAGAAAAGGTAATATATATGTATTAGATGACTCAAGCGAACCCTTCAATTCACGACACATCATCCACCCCCCACTTGCTTCCACGTATCGTCTTTGCGTTAATTACCCGCTCAATTTTTTACACACCCATCTCCTCCCTCTCCTTCCTTCTCCTATTTTTTTTAAATATTATGATTTTAGTTTTTTTATTTTTTACTTGTGTATTTTATTTTTTATTTTAAAAAATTAAATTTGCTAACAATTAAATAATTTTAATTGATCAAAAGAATTAAAATTATGAATTTTAAAAAATAGTAATAAACTGTTTCAATTAAACAATAACATTTAAATTACAATTTTTTAAAATAAAAAATAAAATTTGTCAATTAAAAAAATAATAATAAAATTACAGAAAAATATGAACACAAAAATAGCCTAAAAAGTGAAATTTCAGTTTTTTTTAAGAAAAAAAAAAATTCTAGAACGCTTCCGAGAAGAGAACAAGAACAAACACGTTCGTCACTCATCTCCTAAGTCCTAATCAACCATCACCACTGACAATTACTAATTACTAAACTCGGAAGAGGAAAAAAAATAAAAATAGTGGGAATGGCTTATGGCCGCTCCGGTGCTTCATCGGAAAAAACCAATGTGAGAAGCTATTGAAGAAACAAATAAAAAGAGGTTCAGCATGGATTTTGGGAGGAAGAGAAAAGCGCTGGGTCGAGTTTGGCTCTGCAGAGAGGGCAGAGAGGGTGCTTGGAGAGCCAGGTGTCGGCGCATTCCAAATGGAAGGCGTGGTTGCAACCGGGAACCACCCGAGCCGGTTGCTCTGTTCCGATCTCGTCCAGGCAGACGGCGCATTCGTTTACCATCACAAGTTCCTTTCCGGTGATTCTGGGGAGCTTATCGAGCTGGGAAGGGGAGAGCCCGCTGTCGGAGGCTGGCTTGGCCGGTGGCGCGGGGTCGGAGGTGGCGTACCAGAGAAGGCACATGTAGACGATGAAAACGGCGCTCATGCCGATGCACGGCAAGAAAAGCGCCAGAAGAACGGAATCGAGCATGTCCAGCTTAAGGGTCGGGAGACTGCAAATCAGAAACAAATGTTAAGAAACCTTGGCTGGTAGAGAAAGAGTGAGAGTAGCATATTGCAGAATAATTGAAAGAAAGAGAAGAGTGTGGGGAATTTGGCCCTTTGATTCAGAAGATCGGTGTGCGCTTTTAAAGTTTTGACGTTTCGTATAGCTCTCCAAAAGGGTCACCAACTTCCACTTTACCCGACCCATCATCGCCTCTTAATATTATCTTTAGTATTTATCTTATGTTAAAAAAAATTAGTAACTCCTCACAACCAAACGTTAAAAAGCATGCACAAATTAGGGCGTAAACTTAGGAACTAAAAACATGTTTTTTATTAAGTTTATAAACTAAATTGTATGATAAGAAAATTTGAAGACTAAAATAAAATTCAATGAAATAAAAACATATTTTACATTTTTGTTCAGATTAAAAAAGTTGATAAACTTGGAACGAGGAGAAGAGAAAGGGAAAAGTAAGGGGAGGGATAGGCAAGGAGGGTGGGAGACCGTGGAGTGTGGGAAAGAAAAGAGGCACATAGGTATGGGGAATCAATTGCGTACGTGCAATTTTTTTTCATACCTTGCTTCTTAAAGTGTTCATCCATTGCTTGTCAAATAGCTGATCAATGTATTTATAATTTGGAAGAACATTTCTCATAAGATTTACTGTTTACACATCAAATATTTAACCGTTTGCTAGTGTAATTCATCAGTGCAGCTTCAATTTTTTTAGATTAAAAATATTGTAAAGTTTGAAGTTGGGAAATGCTATCAATTGTCTAATATTTGGTGATCACATAGTATATTACTATTTTTTATTTATTTGTACCTATATTATTTTCATTTCAATCCACCCAAAATTGTACATATCATATTATCATTACCAAATACCAATACTCTTAAAAAAAACGAGATTATGGTGGGGGTTATTATAACTTACAAAGGATGCCTTTCGTCCCAGCCGAAAAAAAAAACTGCAAAAGACACTCTTGTTTGTATTTCTCCCGCGAGCCGTGCTACGGATCCACCTTGTGGATTTTTTTATTATTACGATTGTTTGAAAATATTTTCTAATACACCTTTTTATTGTTAGATAAAATTATTAATAAATTTGAAATTATGAATAAGATATATAATTTTGAATAATTTTCAATAATATTAATTTTTATATACGGTCAATATAATTTTTAGTTAAATTATTTAAATAATAATAATAATGATAATATATAAGAATATTTCAGAAATTGTATCATTAACACTTATCTTCTTTCCAGATGGTCCCCCTCAAGTTTACCAAATCAGACGTATCTATTCTTCTTTGTACTTTCTTTTTCGTGTACAAGTGTGTCATTGATTTAATTCATTTTGCATTTGAAAGAGTTCATAAACAAAATGTGGTTGTATGATCTGATTAACATAACTCTTTATAAATAATATAATTTCCTAAAAATTATATTATTCCAAAGTCAAAGGCCAACAGGCATTAGGATAGGTGACTTTTTAAAAAGTTCATATGTTGCATCCTATTTTGAAAAAGAAGCTCAACAATGTATTAATTTAGCAAAGCAAAAGTAGGTAATATATGGACAAAAGCATGAACGATCCATGAATTTCATTATGAATATTGTAACCTAATATGAATGGCTTGTGTATGCAAGCTGGTCACTTTTGAACACCATCTAATTACGTATTAAAAAAAAAATGTCACAATGAATTCATGCTGTTATTAACTTTTGAATAATTATATATATTAGGTATTATAATTTGAATGAAAAAAGTTGATATCCTTAAAACAGTGATTTGTTTTTAACGAGAAGAGCTTAACAAAGTACGTAGGAGAACTAAGCTGGGACAACGAAAGTTAGGCTGACGTGGAGTATGCGTCATTGGGACCATCCCTGTTTGGCTACATAAAGACAAGAATGTCCCGAATCACAGCCAAAAAATGTGAAGCCATTACGGTGGCCAAAGAAAAGACAATCAAAGTGTTTCGGACATATAGGCGATAGCAAGGGAATGAATGAATGAATATAATTCATTTTGAAAGCGATATATGCTAATTAAGTTTTAATTTTCCTGTACGTGTTAAAGAAAGCTTCAAAGATTACTTCTATAATGCTTCAACAGTAGCGAGTTAAACTTCATTACATGTAATGATGGACTGGCATTCTTTCTTATTGCTTATATACACAGTTGTTTTTGGGTCAATCACCAAATAAAAAAATCCTAATAGCTATAGTGTGAGGAGGAAAAAAAATTAATTTCTTTCATTTTCATGGCTTTTTTTAAACTCCTTTAATTTTTAAATTCTAAGTTCTTTCAAGCATTAAAACTAACAAAATTTCAATTTCTAAAAAAAACTTTATTTACATATAATATTTTATGATTTTATGTATTTTGTTCCATTCCTCAAAAACGGAGATCTAGCAATATGTCGGAAATCAATGTAGGATCAAACTCTCTCTCTCTAAAGGTGCTTATGAAGATTAAAGCAACTCCAGGAAGAAGATCACAGCACAAACGAACCACAAATTGGACGTGGGGTATGTGCACTGTGAGAATGGAAAAAGAGAGAGTAACAACGTGTATGTACCTTGCACCTTTGGTGTGAATGACTATTTATGCTTACTGACCTGTGGAAAAATAAGGAAACTATTCCTATTCTTGATCACGATCTTTCTGAAAGATGAGCAGATATCGTGGATATTTGATGCAAAATAACCTTTTGTATCTTCACAGATTCTGTAAATATTTAGGATTTCAATCTTCTTTAATCTTTCCCTAAATAACTTGTTTTTAGCTGCCTTGGACCTTTTGACCTTTGGCCCAATATAAAATATCCGTAACAGTTGCCCCTCATCTCGGTTATTGAGTAATCTGAATGACCGAGATGAATATATTGCTCTTTTACTCCCATAGCCGAGATAATCATTTCAGATAAATTGGCCTAAGTGGCATTTTTCTGGTGCGTCGTATATGGCCTTCTGTTCCTTTAAGAGTCGTCCTCATTTTCCGACTTCGGCCGAGATAGCGACCTGCAAACCGTCCTCGATTCCAACCGAGATTGTGACATATAGGCCGATCTCTTTTCCCGATTTCAGCCGAGATGTTGGAGTGCCTATTTTCTGCTTAGGCCGACCTCTTCTCTTCGATTTTGGCCGAGCTAATGAAACGTTTTCTTATGTGAAGCCGAACTCTTTTTCTTAACTCCAAGTTCCAAGGCAATGAAGTTCTTCTGCTGTCGTTTGGACATGTGAAATGATGTGCCTCCCTAGCATTTAATGCTCTGTCATTTCTTTACATGTTCTAATCATGACCATCCCTTGTCATAAGTCTATTTTGCCCCTGTCTCTTGGTTAACTGGTCATAATTATCCCAGTAATTAAGCATGTTTTGTCAGTTATTTATTTTTTAATTTTAATTTCGACGGTTACCATTTTTTAATTTTGTGGGTTTCGGCGGTTTCTTTCCACTCTTATAGCCCGTACCTTGTCATTTTCCTCCACTTTCTCAAAACTTTGGTTCATTTCCCTCCTGTTACTTGCTTTCGTTCTAGCATTCTTCTTCTTGCCCACGCATTTGGTGCTTCAGCTTTCCTTCTTCAAAGTTCTTCAATCCAGGTACCTCATTCTTCCTTCTATTTTTACTTCGTGTTTCTGTATTGCTTCTTTTCTTCTATATCCTTTTCGTTTTTATTCTTGGTGATATCCATTCCTTTTGGACTTCATTTTTTGGGTTTCTGCCTTTTTCTTATTCCCGTTCATTTTGTTCATCTTCGTCCTTTGTTCATCTTTTCGAAAAAATTTTAATCTCGTAATGGTGAAACTAACTCCTGAAGAAGAGGCTCGTATTGCTGAGAGAGTTTCTCCTGGTGTGGCCTTTTGGTTCTTTGGTAAACCCCTCAGTGAGGAGGACAAAACCAAACGCTTCCTTCGAAACCCTAGTGGTGGTTCCAAATCCTCAAAAAATCCCTTAGTTAAGAAACCTCCACCCTCTGGTTCCTCTTCCAAGCTTGACATAAGTTCTGATATGAAGACCATTGGTGCGTCAAAAGGTCATACCCCTTCTTCCAAAACCGCTAAAGTTTCTTTCGCTAGAGTACTATCCAATTCTAACGTCAAATCCACTAGGGAAGGCAGGGGTCGTCTAGTGGCACCTTCCGTTCCTCCTTCGGGACTATGTCCCTTAGAAACTCTCCCCGAAATCCGGTATGATCCGTGCACGAGATGCATGGATAGGTTCCTGTATCTGGCCAGTTCGGGTTTGGATAAAGACGCCGATGATGTGCTAGACGCATGCCGGCATAACCCCGTAGTCGTCAGCCCTTCTCCGCCCCAGCCCAGAGCCGAGGTGCAAGCTGAAAGTATCTCGGCATCGGCTAACACTCCACAACTTGTCGTTGGTTTTTCAGATATTTTTACTGACTAATTTCCTTTTTTGCTTTAATCGTAGGTCGTCATGGAAGTCCCTTCTGTGGAAATCGTTGAGGAATCTCGGTCAAGCGGTTCTCATGCCGACAACCTCTCTCCTGATCTCATAGCCCGATTTCCCTGGGTAACTTTCGAGGTTCTAAACACCTCGTCGTCCATGAGTCTGGAGGGCATAGCCGCCCTCCCTGTAGGGAATCAAGAAGGATTTTCAATTCGTCATCCCGGCTCTCATGTGCCGATCTGCTCAAGTGCCGAGCAGGGCGAATCTAGCTTTTTCTTTTTCTGTGCTGATGTGATCATCCGCTTGGGTATTCGTTTTCCTTTTTCTGAATTCGAGATGAAGTTTTTGAAACATTTATCCTTAGCCCCTTCACAGCTTCATCCGAATGGTTGAGCTTTCATCAAATCCTTTGAGGATTTGTGTATTAACTTAGGAATTCCCTGTACGGTTCCTGTTTTTATGTATTATTTTTCTGCTCAGACCAGTGGTTCTGGCCGATAGCCTTCAAGCCGAAAAGGTTGGACTTCCTTACGGAGTCTCCCTAAGCGCAAACCTTTTCCCCTCTTTGCCGATTCCTTTAAAAGATTCAAAAATAATTATTTTAAAGTTAGTGCAAAACCTGGTGAATAACCTTTCTTCCTTCAAGGGCTGGAATCTGCCGGGGTGAGGTGGAAATTTCCACTTTATTGGTCCCGTGCCCATCACGATATCCACCCTTCCTATTATTACCGGGATGAGACCGGGTTGTCGGACGAGGACGCTTATTCGGTCATCCAGATTGATGCCTTCCGAGAGAGTCAGGGTTTATGTGAAATTCCCTCGGCTCTTCCTCACTGTTAGTCAAATTTATAGAATGTATTTCCTTATTTTCTTTTATTCTCGGCGCTTACTATTTTTCTCTGTCTTGCTTTATTTTTCTTTGCAGCTGCCGAGATGGAAGATCAATCCGGCGACCTCCATCCTCGGTCCCGCAAGACTTCCGGTGCCCCACGGCCCCCTCCTGCCGCCAACACAGCCCCCTCCTTCTTCAAGAACCTCAAAAAGAGGAAGGTAACCAAGTCGGCCACTGAGGCGACCACCGCTTCGGCTGTACCAGCCGTTCCTATTTCCACCGTCCCTGCCACCGTTGCCCCTCCTGCCGAAGTCTTTGTTCCTCCTCCGCCTGCTCCGGTAGCTGATCCCCCGGCCACCGAATACTCTTTAGCCTTGCCTCCTGATGCTTCAAAGCTGGAGCTCAACCACTTATGGGAACGGGGAGCCAACGATCTCTTCCCCTTCGTCCAGGCCCCCAAACGTTTCGCCGATTCTTCTCGGCTTTCTGAGGATGACGTCCGCCTGCTTCAACAGATGCAGCAGCATGCTTATCAGACAGCTTCACTTGTTGACTGCCTAGTTATCACTAAAGGCAGGTGCAATAAGTACAAGGAGGAGCTTGCTGCATCCGGCGTCAAGCTTCAAAGGGCCGAGGATGGCTTGACCGCTGCTCGGGCACAGGCTGCGGAAGATTTGCAGCGTGCTCGAGAGGAGTTCGAGCGGGATCTTCTGGTGGCCCGCTTTGAAACCGAGCAGACCCTAGCCAAAGCCGCCCAAATGACCCAAAATATGAATGAGGTGAAGACCTTGTTCGAGGGTGCCGAGGCCGAGGCAAGGGATGCTAAGTCCAAGCTCCTGGTGGCCGAGAAGGATGTGGCCGACTTGTAGGACTCGCTGTCTTCGACGGCCGAGGACTCTTTCAACAACGCCGTCGCCCAGATTCAATGCCTTAACCCTGGGATTGCTCTAAACACTGAGGGGTTACACTTCCAATCTTTTGTCCGAGATGGAGTTGTTATCCCTTATTTTGAACAAGAGGATTCCATTGTTGAGGCCGAGGATCTTCCGGAGGCCGGTGCTGAAGGGAGTTCGGCTCCAGGGGGCGGTGCTTAAAGGGCCGGGATGCCGGTTTTAATATGTAATTTTTATTTTTATTCTGAACAATTTTTGTGTTCCTTCAAACAAATATATCTTCGGAAAATATATATTTATTTCCCATATTCTTTTCGAAAAAATTTTCTAAGTATGCGCATTTGAATATTCGTTTGGCTCCCACGGCCAAGCATGATATTGGCCGATTTACACGAGGTATCTCGATTTTTTGCTTATTCCAAGTTATCGTTAGTGTATCACAGCCGCTTTGGACCGTGCTGACCTGATCAGGGTTGGAAAACACCTCGGATCCGCATGGAACGATATAAATATTGTTCAACGAGCTTTAGTCAATGTATAACATAGATATCGAAGTATATTTCAAAAGAAACTGTCAATTCTTGACGTATTTATTCATAAATATCAACTTCATTTGTTTCTATGATTCCGATGAAAGAGATTACATGAAGTGGGGGTGTCTAAGCCGTTGGCAGCCACTTTTCTCAATTAACGGAAAACACATAAAAACAATCAACTGTAATATGTCTTCAACTTGTCGGCATTCCATGTACGTTTGATTGCCTTCTTATCCAATGTCTCCAGCATATATGCCCCATGGCCGAGATCCTGAGCAACTCGGTATGGCCCTTCCTAGTTAGCCGCCAGCTTTCCATCCTGAGCATTCTTATTGTCGATGTCTGCTCTTCTCAAGACCAGATCGCCTTTTTCGAAGGATCTCGGTCTGATCTTCTTGTTGAATCTCCTGGCAACCAACTGCTTTGCGGCTACATCTCGGATTCGTCTATCAATTCCAGCTCGGTGATCAACGTCGCATTATTAACTTTCTCTCCTTCCTTGAGTACCTTCATTCTTCTCCAGGAGGGTTGTCCAATCTCAACCGGGATCATCGCTTCGCACCCGTATGTCATTCTAAATGGTGCTTCTTGAGTAGATGTTTGGACAGTGATCCTATGCGCCCATAGAACATAGTATAGCTGCTGCACCCAACTTCCTCCGGCGTCATACATCCTTTTTCTGAGTCCCTCCAAAATAACTTTGTTGGCAGCTTCGGCCTGGCCATTAGACTGTGGGTGTTCAACGGATGCAAAATGGTGCTTGACATGAAAGTCGGCCATCATCTCTCTGAATTTCTTATCAGTGAATTGAGTCTCGTTATCTGTAACGATTTCGGCCGGGATCTCGAATCGAGATATAATGTTTCTTTCGAAAAATTTCTGGACCCGGGTCGAGGTAATGGTGGCTAACGGCTCGGCTTCTATCCACTTTGTGAAATAGTCAACTGCTACAATGAGCCATTTCAGTTGACCCTCGGCGGCTTTGAAAGGACCCAACAGATCCATCCTCCATTTGTAGAAAGGCCAGGGAGAGGTAATAGTTGTTAGCTCGGACGGGGGGGACCATATTATCTTAGCGTGCTTCTGACAACTTTAGCATTTCTTCACGTGATCCTGGGCATCTGCCTTCATAGTCGGTCAGAAGTATCCGGCCCGAATAGCTTTCACTGCCAATGCCTTAGCCCCCATGTGTTGGCCGTTAATGCCCTCATGTATCTCGGCCAAGATATATTCTGCTCGGTCAGGTCCAACACAAAGCAACATGGGGGTGTGTGGACCCTTGCGATACAGCTCGCCCTCCAGGGTAGTATATAAAACAGCATCTCGGATCAACCTTTTGGCCTCGGCGTCATCATCTGGGATTATTCCCTGCTCCAGGTATCTAATAATAGGCTGCCTCCAGTCGGATTCGGCCGATATCATCATGACGCAAGTGGGATAAGCCAGCTCCTGCTGGACGACTGTTCTGTGGTTGCCTGTGCCCTTGGTGCTTGCCAGTTTGGACAATATATCGGCCCTCACGTTTTCTTCTAGGGGAATATGGGAGATGGTGACTTCATCAAACTCGACAATGATCTCCCTGACCCTAGCCAAGTACTTGATCAATAAGGGTGCCTTGGCCTGATATCTACCTTCAATCTGAGCTGCTACGAGCTGTGAATCTGTGAAAAATTTCACCTTCTGGGCTCCTTGCTCCTTGGCCGAGATCAGTCCGGCTATCAAGGCCTCATACTCGGCCTGGTTATTTGATGTCGGGAAATTGAGCCGCAGAGACTGCTCTATCGATGTTCCCTGAGGATTTTCTACTATGATTCCTGCTCCGCTCCCCTTTGTGTTGGACGATCCGTCCACAAAGAGGGTCCACACTTCCTCTTTGGCCGAGGTCGATGGGGTGAGTTCGACCAAGAAGTCGGCCAAAGCTTAGGCTTTGATAGCATGTCGAGCCTCGTATTTTAAATCAAACTCGGATAGCTGTATTGCCCAGTTCATCATCCTTCCTGCTAAGTCCGGTTTGTGAAGAACTTGCTGGATCGGCTGGTCGGTACATACTGTAATAGTGTGACCCTGGAAATATGGATGCAGCCTTTTAGCCGCCACTAAAAATGCAAAAGCTACCTTTTCCAACTTCTGATACCTCAACTCCGAGCACTTCAAAGCTCGGCTTATGAAATATACAGGTAGCTGAGTCTTGCCGGTCTCCCTAACTAACACGATACTTACCACCTCTTCGCCCACAGACAAGTATAGAATAAGTGTTTCACCGAGCTCCGGTTTAGACAACACCAGTGGTGAGGAAAGACACCTCTTGATCTCCTAAAAGGTGGCCTCACATTCCGGGCTCCATCCAACTCAGGCTTCCTTCTTTAGCAACTAGAAAAAAGGGATGGTCTTCTCTGCTGACTTGGAGAGAAATCTTGTCAATGCTGCCAGCCTACCAGTCAGCTGCTGTACCACCTTTTTAGTGGCCGGGAACTTCATGTTCAGGACTGCTTCACACTTGTCCGGGTTAACTTTAATACCTCTATGAGTCAACATGAAACCCAGGAATTTCCCCGCCGTCACTCCAAAGGCACATTTGAGCAGGTTTAGCCGGATGTTATTTTCCCTTAATCCGCGAAAAGTCTCTTGCAGATCTCGGACATGGTCGCCATCTGAGGCTGTCTTAACAATAATATCATCAATGTACACCTCTATATTCCGGCCAAGCTGCTAGGCGAAAACCTTGTTCATCATGCGTTGTTAAGTGGCTCCGGCGTTCTTCAAGACAAAGGGCATCACATTATAACAATAATTGGCCTCTCCTCCCTTGAAGACCGTCTTCTCCCGATCTCCTGGATACATCGGAATCTGATTGTACCCAGAATATGCATCCATGAAAGACAGCAACATGTATCCGGCAGAGTTGTCCACAAGCTGGTCTATGCTCGGCAGTGGATAAGAATCTTTAGGACACACTTTATTGACATCTGTGTAATCAACACATACTCGCCATTTGCCGCTGGGCTTCTTAACCATCACCACATTGGATAGCCAGGTAATGACATTGCACTCAAACTCTGGCTCTGAAAATTCCTCTTCATCTGTCTTCTTCCTCTCCTCATCTCGGCCTTTCACCTCATCATTGGGATTGCCTTTATGCTTTCCCTGCTGCCCTTGAGTTTTGATCACATATCGTCTCAACTTTCTTTCTCGGATGAATTTCTCTATAGCATCCCTCAAGTCCCAGCATTGGTCTGTAGTGTGTCCCGGGCCGTTGTGAAACTCGCAAAAACGAGAATGGTCAAGGCCGGTCTTCTTGAACACCGGTTGAGGTCGGTCTACCTTCTTCATTTCAGTCAACGCTACTTCCCTCCACACTTGCGCCTGAGAGGTGTTTAACGGAGTGTATCTATCATATTTGGTCTCGTGCCTCCCCGATCTATGGCCGACTTCCAAACTCCTGTTGGAGGGCATATTCCCCATATGTGGGGAATGTTTTGGTGGTGAACCCTTTCTCTTGGGAGCAGTGTTGGCAATCTCCATCTGTTCCAGCTCTAGGTATTTTTTAGATCGGACTCTGAAATCCAGCAAAGTTCTAACAGGGTCCTTATAAATGGATTTTGCCAGCCGAGATGACCCGTTGAGTTCGGCCGACAGCAAATGGACATGCACCTTTTCCTCCAGGCCTTGCACTTGCAAGGCGGCTTCTTTAAATCGGTCCAAATAGCTCTGCAACGTCTCCCCCGGATGCTGTCGGATTTTGCCCAGAACAAACTCGGCATTGACGATCTCGTCCACAAACGGACTGTTATTGTGCTGTCAGCGCCTGTACTTTCTCCTGTAGACCTCGGCACCTCCTCCCGACTGGTAAGCTGAGCTTCGTACTGCATCCTGTGGGTTTCTGAACGCAACAGGACATGGGATCTCGGCTCTGGGCGGCTCATGATGTATTTTTGGGTTATGCATGTTCTCGGCCGGGTGGGCTAGGCCGGGATGAATCGTCGGTTCCTGGGGTGGTAACTCCATACGGTCGAGGCGTTGCTCCATCGTTCGTAGTCGGTCATGCTCATCCATTGTCCATCTTGCACAACGTTCATCTAATTGTGCCAACATATGATTCATATCCTCTTGCCGTTGAAGGGCATGTCGTCTCTCGAGCCGTTCAATCCGTGACAGAATGGATTGCAACGCATTGCTGGTGAAGCGCTGCAGAGATTCTTGATCTACCTCGGCCGATGCGGGCAACGGGTTTTCAGCAGGTGCGGGGGGCGGGTCATTCTGCGCTCGTGATGAAGCTGTATCCGTCAAAGCGTCCTCCACCGGGACCGATCGTGATCGGCCGGCCTCGGGTGGACCTTCAAGCTGTTGTCTTCTCGTGTTTACCATGGTGAGAATCGAAGTTTAACGTTTCCCACAGACGACGCCAATGTTCCGTTCCTCAAAAACGGAGATCCAGCAATATGCCGGAAATCAATGTAGGATCAAACTCTCTCTCTGAAGGTGCTTATGAAGATTAAAACAACTCCAGGAAGAAGATCACAACACAAACGAACCACAAATTGGACGTGGGGTGTGTGCACTGTGAGAATGGAAAAAGAGAGAGTAACAACGTGTATGTACCTTGTACCTTTGGTGTGAATGACTATTTATGCTTACTGACCTGTGGAAAAATGAGGAAACTATTCCTATTCTTGATTACGATCTTTCTGAAAGATGAGCAGATATTGTGGATATTTGATGCAAAATAACCTTTTGTATCTTCACATATTCTGTAAATATTTAGGATTTCAATCTTCTTTAATCTTTCCCTAAATAATTTGTTTTTAGCTGTCTTGGGCCTTTTGGCCTTTGACCCAATATAAAATATCCGTAACATATTTATTGAGTAGAGAAAACATTTTATAAGTAATGAAATTTATATTATTTTTAATAAAATTATGTTTCTATTTTTTTATAAAAATATATATTTATCGTACACAGAAGCTCTCTGTTTATTATTTATTTTCTGATGATGTGCTCACAAAATGTTAGGACCCATCCTGTACCGGATCAGAGGTATCAGAGACATAGTACTAATATTTTTGTTTTCTTCTTTTAAAAAAATTAAATAAGCATACTTTTCCATGCAAATAAGCGCGCCTAAGTGCTAAACAATAACTAATCAAACCCAAATATTTTAATATTTTTTTAAGTACGGATGTTGACATGGTAACCCAAATATTTGGATGCACGTTTTTTCCCTCCCGAATGAATATCTTTTTTTTTTTGTTTGTTAATATCAACAATTTTAAAAGTTATTAGATGATTTTTAATCAATTGACAATATAAAACTTTTTTTATTATTTTTTGTTACAAAACTCTTTTCAATATTACAAATATAAATTATATTTATTTAAGCATTTAATTTTTTTATTAGCTTATGACTATGTTACAATTAATTAGCTTTTTTCGAACTTTATGTTATGCGGTGTGAGTCAGTGTCGTGTCAAGATTTTGATTTTGAGGTCCCAACTCCCAAATGTTGGTATTGTTTACTCTGAGTCTGTGATTACAACAGTGTGAGCGAAGGATATGGTCAATGGTGAGGTTCGTTCGAAGTTTCTTTTTCAGCAATGCTTTCTCGAATGGTAATTATTAGGCATTTTGATTTTGCTTTTCAAAAAAATAAAAAAGGCATTTTGATTTGATTTTGATGCGTGCTGATAAAAAGCATTCGTCTTCGTTTCTTCAATGTTATGATTATTAGATGAATCTTGGAGTAATATATATCAGATTAAAAAATAAGCATCATGGTCCTAGTAAGAATGAGTAAATCCTTCATTTAATTTCTGATCTTATATATCACTTTAGTTCGTAATTTTATAAAATGTTATGTACTTTATTGCCTTTAATATAAAATAATAACTTAGTACTCCTCAATATTAAAAAAGTTATCTTGTTAAATTATTCTCCTATATAAAAACAATTTTAAAATAAATTATCTTTTTGTTATAATTTAACATCCTTAAGACAAACATTGGCTTATACGGCACATCATTTGAACCAACAGAGTGACGGAGATTGTTCGAACTAGACCTCAATAACTCAACGGCAAGGGACACAAAATAGTGACATCAATTCTTATTCCTTTATGATTCTTGAAACTTTGAGTTGCTATATATATATATTTCCAGAATGTTATGGCATATTCTTCTGCAGCCGAAATTTTCTTTCACTAACTTTTGTCTATCCACTTCCAAGTTCCATTGGCATCATGTTGTTGGAAAATGATGCTTGAACGCTTCCCATTATAGCCGGACACGATATTCAGCTCTTGCAAAACAAGTTAACCATGCAAACGCAACAACCATTATCTTAAAATATTCACTCATTTGGAAAATTGTTTTTACTTTTTCTGTATTCACACTTTGTTTTTTCACCAATTGAATTAGAATCCATCAAATTAAAGCCCCGAAGTTTACGGTGCTAAACGTAAAAGCAACATCAACAATCTAGGCAGATATTTTACTTTTATATCTATCACTTGCAAGTTGCAGAACTAAGCCTGCATCTAACTCCTTTTTTCATAATCTTGCGGTAATTAATTTGTTACGTTCATTTGGAACCAATATATTGAAGAATATATATCACGTGTATATAAGTAAGCCACCACTTTACCATAACCAGACGTACCTTAATCTATTCAAGTGGATCCCATTTCGCCAATTGCCAACGCAACTTGCCATTGAATATTGGGATAAGGACCGTTTTGATCGATTCGTCAATAGTTGCTAGGACTGCCAAGGAAATTTCCATAACTATGTGCAAGCGTAAAATCTGTCGGTTTATTGATAATAGGGTCAAGGACATTCTTTAGGGTGATTTGACTAATTTAACCATAATCAACTTGGATTGAAATGAAAAATTTAACTAAAAAAATTCACTACTATATATCAAATGATTTAGCTGATCTGACCTGAAAAGAATAGTCTAAATCTAAAGCATACTAAGTCCAGTATTCCAAAATCAAAATATCACGATCTATATATATATATATATATATATATATATATAATTTAACAAACAAAATTGACGGCACAATAATTTGTGTGTGTGAATCTAAATATATAAAGTATTCCTATTTTTAATTATTGTCATTCATTACAAATATTATACAGTAACAAACTTTTAAATGCACAGAAATATAACTTTTAAAATTATTTATAATTTCATTATATGGTAACAATTTAATCAAAATATTATTTATTCATTGTAATTTGGGGAGAGCTTCATGGTAGTTTTGTGTTGATACTTTGATTTATGGGGGCGTGAGTGATACGTTTCAGTGGTTTAGTGCTGTTGGTTTGTGTTAGTAAGGAGAGAAGAGAAGATATTGTAGTGTGGTGAGTGTTAATCGCACATGGTTTGATTGCTAGTTGAGAGAATGTTGGGCGTGGTTGGTTTGTGGTCCTGGTTGTAGATGGCAGTCATGCAGGGTCAAAGATTGCTAGCTACAATAGTTTTCATTTAGTGAAAGAGAAGGTGTTGTTGTATCAAGAGAGAACTAATTAAGAAGTAATAAGAAGGAAAGAAGTTGAAGAAAAATAAAAATTTAGTTTTAATTTCTCTTCGCTCATTTATTTGGATTTATTTTTTTGATAGATAGATTTTATACCTTTAGTTTAGGGAGATTTTTGCTCCTGTTCTTGTTATTTTTTCCTTCCCTTCAAGGTTCAGCATTTTTCTTCTTCTAATTTGTTGCAAATTTGATTCTCTTAGTCTGGGCAGATGGAAACTCCAACTTAAGTGATGAGATTGACAAGCTTCTGGAGTAAAAAGTGTATTTATTGATCTTAGGTGAGACAACTTCTTTGAAAATGTTTATCAAAATTATGTTTAGAAAAGTGTTATTCATTACATTTTATACTTTTGATATGTTCCTTACAGTTAAAGCGTTTTCCTATTCAATAGAGCATCACCAAGTAGGTTATGCTTATCAAATTTATGTTTAGAAAAGTGTTATTCATTACATTTTATACTCTCTGAATTCATTCTTAACTCCTCCCATAATTAATGGGAAGGTCCACAACAACTGAATTATGCTGGTGAATGGCGAAAATAGTTAAATTGGTAGGAGATTGCTCGCTCTTAATCTCTAATATCTTTTAATGTCGTTCATTTATTATTGATCTTCATTTACAAATGTGGCTTTCGCAGTTCAAGTAAATTAACAAAAACAATAATGGAATCAGAAACATGGGATTTTGAAGAAAACTCAAAAGATGTCTTTGTAATCCATTAATCTCCAAGTTTCAAAATTCTGTGTATTTTGTGGTTAGGCATTTGCATGCCTTCTTTACTTTTGTTTTTTCTGTTTTGCTATTTTTCTATCTAGCAGATTAAAAATTCTTTGAAATTTATATCCGCCTTGTTAGTGTTTCTGTATGAGGATCCATATTCTCTCTTTCATTTTAACAGTTGTTTTGTTAATTCTTTACATGTAATGATGGGTAGTATTCTATTTCATCTTTTTATGCACTGGTCTTAGTAGTCGACCTGCATCTAGACAGAAAAGGTAGTGTTGGACAAAATAATGTAATAGTGACTATTCTAAATTTTGTATTTATTTATGAATACTTTATTTAATTAAGGCATTGCTCATGTATTATTACCTGGAAAAAATGAATACAAAAAAAAAATTGAATAAAAAAAAGGCTAGCTTATTTTAAAGGCAATTTTATAATGTCTTGGCCCAATGCTTTAGATACAAATACAATGCTTACTCTCCAAATAATAATTTGGTTATTTCAACTCCAAATAAATAAATGAATAATTTGGGTATGAATAAACATTCTCGATGGGAGGAAATACTTAATTGCATTTTTTGCCTTCAAAGTTTTACAATGTCACAGATTGTCTCCATTTTTTTCTTGATTTACCACCAAATTATGAAACATCACGAATTTTACTCCCACTTGAAAAAACCACCACAATTAATGAAAATATCATTACAAAATTGTCACAGTTTAAAGGAAAAACTGGCACAAAATGTTTTAATTGTGGCAATTTTTCTATGTTTAGCAGACTTTGCGATGTTTTATAAATTAAGGGCAAAATTCATGAAAAAAAGTTTTCAGAGACAAAATCTATGACATTGTGAAATTTTGGGAATAAAAAAAGTGCAACTAAGCCTTAATTTTAAAATTTGAATCTTCAAAATCAACTTTAAAGTAAGCTAGGTTAATGAGATAATCTGGTTACGCTCATCCTAATTTATTTTGGGAATCTTTTTCCTTCCGTTGTGATTATTACAAGATATCACAAATCAATCATTTATGGGAAAGTGAACATGAAAATATCAAATTCCCATATTTACTACAAGTTTTAAAAATATATTCCCAAACATTGTTGATTTCTAAGAATATGAAATATTCATATATCAAATAGTCTAGCTCAGAAGATTGGAGATTAGTGAGTTGGTTTAAACCTTTCTTGACATGTATTTTTGATTCCTATAGATTAAAAATATAAAATACCTATATTTATGTGAAATCTTATTCATTCCCATGACAAAATGAATATCTTAGATTTTCATGAGAATAAAAGTTAATCCTTATAATAACTACTCATATCCACTCTCTTTTGTTGTATTTATTCTTTTATTCTTATTTTTGTTAAATATTCTTTTTCCTGAAATTATCAAATGGCAACTAAACATGTTCATGAAATTAATATTTCCAAGCATACCAAAGAATGTACCAAGGAATGTAATTATTGAGAATGTAATATGAAATCTTGAAGCAAACATCTTCTAAAAGTAATTATTGAAATGAATTTTTATACTAGAATACATGACGCTAATTTATTGTCAAACCACGTGTTTGTTGTGAAAATTAAAAAAATATGTCCACAAATTTATGTTTTTGTACAGTGTAAAAGATTCAGATTCCATAGGAGAATATATGAAATGTTGAAGAAAATGTGAGTGAGGAGTGATTGAAGATGGGCAATTGGGGAATGGGCCGAGCAGAGAGAGGCCTATTAAGAGGGAAAAGGAGTTGGTTAGGGTAGTTTGGACTTTGGAGAGAGAGGGAAAGAGGGTGCCGGGGTGTTAGGGGGTATATAAAGTGAAACACATCGCAGCAACCAGGTTAGGGCGCAATAGAAAATACAAAGCGTAGAAGAGGGCTCGCTCTTTTGTGTTTGTTCGCTAAGGAAAGAAACACTATCCTTAGCTATCGCGGTACCTCTCACTCGCATATCAATTCTTCTTCCTATTCTTCCATTAACAAACCCCTCTCTTGTGTTTTCTTTTGTTTTTTTTTTCCTCTCCAGTGATATATTTTTTCCATGTTGTCGTTGAAGGTTTTTCTGTGTGTTAATTTTGTTTGTTTGTTTGGCGGCGTAGATGGATCGGTACCAGAAGGTGGAGAAGCCAAGAGCTGAAACTCCAATCGATGTTAACGAGATCCGGATTACTAGTCAGGGAAGGATGCGTAACTACATTACTTACGCCATGAGCTTGCTTCAGGTTTTTTTCTTTTCTTTAAAATTAAATTCATACTGAACTTTCATGACGACTAGTTGAACTTTGGAAACACTGTTTGTCTTTGTTTTAATGCATGTCGAGTTATAATTATTACGCTTCTCCTTTGAAGCTCTCAACATCACCATGGCCTCTTGTTTATTTATTTATCTATTTTTGCTTACCCCTTTGTGTTTGGTTATGTCGAAATTGTATGTTTTGGATTTTGGAGGGAACGGGAAGGACCAGTGTGTGTGGTAGATGGCGTTACCTTACCCTACTTGTTTGTAATTTTATTTTTCACTTTTAAATAATAAACGAAGGTGACTAATAAATGTATTACGAGTTTATGACTAGTATGCCAATATACATATGATTATTGTAAGGCTTAGATCCTCGAAATATAATTTAAAGCATGTGCGTTGTGACGTCTCCTTCCTTCCTTTTCCATTCTCTCCCCATATTTAAATGTTTCAAGTCTAAGTGTGTGTGTGTGTGTGTGTGTGTGGAGGGGGGATGGGGTTTAGTGCTTCTGCTCTTTCCGTTGCGAAATTCACAAACAAGGGGACACTCTATTTTCCCTTTCCTTCTGTCTGTATTCTCTGGGGGCATTGGGAAAAGTGGATGTTATGAGTCCCGCGCTTGTGTTACGAGGCTCTCTCGCCTGGTCATAACATTGGATCACAGAAAGTTTGAGTATGAAGTCTTTTATTTCCTGAATTCTGAATTAAGATATTGATTCTCTGTTTTCTGTGCTAATTTCTGTAAGCTCACTTTTTCTTGTTTATGTCTTCACAGGAGAAAGGTTCTAATGAAATTGTTTTCAAAGCAATGGGGAGAGCTATCAACAAAACCGTGACAATTGTGGAGTTGATCAAGGTTTGTTTGCTTCTGCGGTTATCTTGGCTGACCTCTATCTTAGTATTTTGTTTCACTTGAGGAGGATTGTATTTTAATGTTTATTTTTTGGGGTTAACGCAGAGGAGGATTGTGGGCCTCCACCAGAATACAGCAATTGGATCCACTGATATCACTGATACTTGGGAGCCCCTAGAGGAAGGCCTCCTTCCGTAAGAGCAGTTTTTTGATTAGTAGTATTTTAAATCTGAATGTTTCAAGTGTTAAACATTCCATCCAATCAGGTGGAATGCTGGTGCTTAATCCTTACACTCTATTTTTATCATTATTCATCTTGTAGTTTGGAGACAACGAGGCATGTGTCAATGATAACAGTAATCCTTTCAAAGAAGGAACTTGATACATCATCTGTGGGGTAAGTTGGCTTTCAATCCTTCTTGCTAATGCCATCACACAAATTATTAATAAATTCTAACTCACAAGATGGAGTTAGGGTGAGGGCGAGCCCTGACACAGCGGTAAAGTTGTGCCTTGGTGACTTGTTGGTTATGGGTTCGAATCCGGAAACAGCCTCTTTGCATATGCAAGGACAAGGCTGGATACAATATCCCTCCCCCTTACCTGCGCATAGCGTGGAGCGTTCGGACAATGGGGTACGTAGTTTTTAGTTTTTAAGATGGAGTTAGGGTGCCAAGTTTTGTTTCAGACATATGCAGTATGCAGAGAGGTTTCAGCTTTGAAAATAAATATTCAAACCCCTGCTTTCAGTGCACCAAAATAAGTTGTCTTATACTATGTGTACTTGGATTAGTATTCAGAATCATGTGAAGTCAGAGATGTTGTTGCCTTGTTGGTGAAGGTTTTGTTTGAATTGGATGGAATATTGAAGCACAGTGCACAAATCTAGAATTACCCAAATGATGCTTTTTTTTGGCAATTGGAGAGGAGACTTGTATTAAATTTATGGTGCTAAAGTTATAGAAATGAAAAATTTAAGAAGAAATAATAATAATAATAATAATAATAGATTTGGTGTGAATGCCAATAGAGTGATATTGTATCCTTTTAAATGGGATCTTCATGATTTCAGTTCCCTCACTAGGTGTTTTTTTGTTTAATTAAAAAAGGGATTGCAATAACAGCTTTTATTGAATCTTTTTTCAGAAGCATTGAGTGAAACACAAACTTTTTTTGAAGTTTTTTTTAACATCTGTTAATTAAAAGAAATAATTATTCTTCAAAATAAGCTGAAACAAATGGGCCCTAGAATTCCTCCTTTTCTAACAAGTATGCATTTGATATTATTTTGCGTTGGATAATGACATGAAAATCATAGATAATACTAATCACAGTACATGCTAATTATAAAAGGTAAAAAGTAGAGAAAATAAAAGAAACTCTGGTTCGGATGATAAGAAATCAGAGAGTATATGTACTAGTTATATGTGCTTCTTTAGAAGGTTTCAAGATTTTAGGCATCAATCAATAGATAAGCAAGTTATATTATGAATTATGAACTACAGGGAATTTAACAGATTGTGTATTTTTAGGTATCAGCCTCCATTACCAGCTGATCAGGTGAAGGCTGCCACGGATTTTGATTACGAAGGAGGTACGTACACATGTAAGGTGCTTTTTTCCCCATTTGATAGTTTACATCTGTTTTAACTTTTCTGTTCACAGAGGGTGCACCTAATGGCCGTGTTCATGGTCGTGGTGGCCGAGGCAGGGGAAGGGGCAGAGGTATGTTTGCTGTGTGCATTTTTTCATTTCTATGAACCATATGTTTGTAAGGTGTTTGTTCACTTTGTTTTCACCTGAGTAAATTATCTGTGATTGGTAGAGTTGTTTGAATGAGTTCATATATAGTTTCCTCATATTTATGCTGCTATATTAATTTGTAGCTATTCCTTAGATGTTATGGATGATCTTTTCTGTGAAAGTTTTGGCACAGGCTATTCAGATATGTAAATACATTATATTTTCATCAATCAATAGATGTTTTATCTATAGGAAATCACTTAAAGAAGTCCACGACCTCATTTATCATGTTAAGCATTAACAGAGCATCTTTTCCATTTTTTTTAAATTAAAAAACTATTTTGTAGGGAATCTGAACTGAACCCTTAGGAAACAGGTGAAGAACGGTTATGCTGTTTATTGATATGGCTGCTGTATTTGATTTCAGGGAATGGTTTTATTTCAGCTGATTACGAGGATGGAGGTTGGGATCGTAATAGGGGAAATGCAAGGGGCAGGGGTAGGGGAAGAGGACGTGGCTTTCGTGGTCGTGGAAGGGGAGGGTACAATGGGCCCCATGTTGATATGCAAGATGGAGGATACAACCAAGATGTACCTCAAGGCCGTGGTACTTTGATCCTTATTACTTTCTTTCATTTCTGTGGTAGATACATGTGTGCAATGGCTATCAGTGTTAGGAAATCAGCTTTTGCAGTTGATAAGTTTTGATCCGTTTGTGTTAAGTAATGACTGTTATCTCTTGATATTTTGGAAGTGATTAACTATTTAATCTGGTTGTGTGACCTTATGGCTCTTGGTTTACTGTCTAGACTCTGGAGCAATTTCTGTATTAATCATAATTCATCTTATTTTGGAAGTGATTACGCTGCTTTTGTTGTAGGTCGTGGCCGTGGCAGGGGGGGATATCGTGGAAGGGGTCGTGGCTACAGATCCAATGGGCCAATTCAAGCAGCTGCCTGAGGCAACCAGTAGGCCGCCATTAGTGCAGTGCAGATGACTTGACTAGTGAAAGAAAGCCATGTTTAATTCTATGTTTTCTTTTATTTGTTCAATTTTCTTCATTTCCCCCTTCTTTTTCTCTGGGGCCCTGAAGAACTGTAGGGCATTTTCTTACAGTTTTATGTAGACTTTTAGTTTTCAGACTGCTGCCCACATAAGGCACCCATTATGTTTTAGACCTTGGTCAGATGCTTGAACAGTTGTACTTCTGTTTTGGCCCTGAATCTCATTCTTTAATTTTTATTTTCTAGGGATGTGTTTAAATTGATGTTTTTTTTCCTTTCCTATTCTGACATCCTCTTTTTTACTTTTTTTGGGCAATTAAGAAAAGATTATGCTCCTGGGGAATGCTTGGTTTAATTTACCTGGACAATTTTCTTAGTTGGATGTTTTTTTTTTTTTTTTTCCATGAGCAGAGATGTTATAGACTTAGTTTGGTGCAAACTTGTACTGTGTCACGCAAATTGGTTCTTGAATTGGGTCCCCTAGATGTAGCTCTAATTATTTATTTGCCTACTCAAGGGAACACGACGGCCAATTAACTGTGCTCATCTGACCAATTCATTTCTTAAGTCATTCATGATAGTCAACCGACCTACATTTATCATGCGGGAGGTCACATTAATTAACAGTGACGACTAATAATTAACTCATTGATACACATTAACTCCCTCCCCGGTTACACGATTTGTACTGCTTTATTTTCTATTAAAGAATAAAGAATTCACGAGAGTAGACTCATAGTAGTAGACCGAGGAAGGTGGGTGATTCATTCCAAACAGTTAGGCGTGTCTAAAAAAAAACCGAATTGCACTATTTACATGTAAAAAAATGAAATGAACCGTTTTTAAATATAAAAAATTGAATTGAATTGATTGAGAATCAAATTGAAAACTCGGCACTTTTGCGACAATAGATTGTATCAGGGGAGTAAATGCATATTTGGATTGAGTTTCTTTTCTTTTTCTTAACCTCCGATTTATTAGGTGAAATAAGTGACTAATTTAAGGTAAATGGATTGAGTTCTTATATTCCTAATAGCTTAACTAAGTTAATATTGTGAGACCCCATTAATTAATGAAGGGGCAACTCATTAAACCATATTAATTTACTGGTTACGTTACACGAACCTTCCTTCATCCATTATTAAAGAATTCTTATAAGAGAGAAAATGAGGATATCATTCACCCTCTACACTCAAAATACCTAGAGTTTTAACCAATCACTTCTGTAATGATAACATTTACGAATAGTGTAGGTTTTTAATACTGTCAAAAAGGAAAAATATATCAATTTTAAATGCAACAAAAATTTTATTGCATGCTTGTTAAAGAGGATTGCACTGGACTTGTTTAAGAGTTCAATTATGGAATAGGATTCATAGTTAATACCCGACCGATGGTAAGACTATAAGTGACACTATTCTTTGATAAACAAACGAATGTAAGAATATTTTGTTCAAAAATTTTTTTTTAGCCATTTTTAAACAATAAAATAAAACAATTTTTTTTTTGTCGCAGCAAAAAAAGAATAAAATAAATTTCAAACAAAAAAAAAAGAAATGCTAAAAGCTAGAAGTAGAGCGCTTTCTTAAACTTGTCTTACGTTAAAATAAAAGCGTAAAGAAGAAGAAAAGTATCGTGCGTTTAGCTTAGGAAGATGAGGCTGCATACTCTTGTGTGACCAAAGTTGCTTCCTCTATCTATCGTGTTCTTAGCGTTAGGGTTTGCGTAATTTTCAGATCGAAAAACACTGACATCATTGTATTGTGCGGTTGCAGAAGATGAGTGAAGACGTGGAGATGAAAGATCAGGCAACGCCTTCACACTCGCTTTCTTCAGTTCCTCCATCTACATTGCACCGTAACTTTCTTCCTCAATTCTTTCCGAAACATCATTCCGTTTTAATTTTGCTGAATTTTGAGCTCACTTACAGATTTGAAGGAAATAGCATCAATTATTGAAACCGGTTCGTACTCAAAGGAAGTTCGTCGAATTGCTCGGGCCCTGCGCCTTACATTTGCATTGAGGCGTAAATTGACAGCACCAGTTCTCTCATCTTTCCTCGATTATGTTCTTCCTCCCGCTTCTGAACCTCACACTAGATTATCCTCTTTTCTCCCTAATCCTAAGGTAAAATTAATCTTTTTTTCCTGCTTCAATTTCACTTCTGTAAACATAAGTTATATTTATATCCAAGTTTAGTTACTTTGATCAATTATGTATGTATTCAATGTTTTAATGGATGTGATGGTCTTTGATTTTGTAACTGGCTGGCTGTATAGGAGGGTGATCGAGAGATGGAAATGGACAGTGCAACATCTACTATTCAAACCCCGGCGGCAAAGCACTTGTTGCCTGAGCTAGAAATTTACTGTTACCTCCTTGTCCTACTTTTTCTGACTGACCAGAAAAGATACGACACGGTTGAGTCTTGTTCCTGTATCTTTAAATTTTAATCAGCTATGCCAATAGGCTGCTGCTCATTATATGCTAAGGTTTCTTTAATTTTTCATTTTAGGCCAAAGCTTGTTCCTCGGCAAGCATTGTTCGGCTGAAGAGCCTGAATAGAAGAACTGTCCATGTTATTGCATCCAGACTGTACTTTTATTACTCATATAGCTACGAGCTTACTGGAAATCTTGCTGAAATTCGAGGGTGAGTTGGGTTCTCATCTGTGCAGTTCAAAAATAAATTCAGGAACAGATTTTTATACTGTTAAGGGGATTTACAGCTGATTTAGATTTAACTTATTCCAAAATAAATGCCATTTTTATTTCAGTAACCTTCTTGCATTGCACCGGATTGCTACCCTGCGCCATGATGAGCTGGGTCAGGTTTGTTTCTAACTTGTTGGTTTGTTTCATAGGTGGGTCATGTCTTGTACTTACCTGGTGACGTGATGCAGGAAACCCTTCTGAATCTGTTACTTCGTAACTATCTGCACTACAACCTATATGATCAGGCAGAGAAGTTGAGGTCTAAGGCTCCACGTTTTGAGGCACATTCAAACCAGCAGGTATGGTGGTTTCTTGTTCTAGGCATCAAAGGGATTTGTTTCCTCAGGTGAATGCAATCTTCACCTTCTATACCTGGTCTGATTACCTTTTTGAGATGATGCGCCTGTGTTGAACATTCTCAATAATTCTGAGATTTATTTGTTTTGCTAGTCTGATTTAAATTTCCTTTTGTTTTTTAGACTCTTTTTTACTTGATGTTTAATCCACGTGTTGTGTATCTTTTTAAGTTCTGCCGTTATCTCTTCTACCTTGGGAAAATTCAGACAATTCAGCTGGAGTACACCGATGCAAAAGACTCGCTTTTGCAGGCTGCTCGTAAAGCTCCCAGTGCAGCACAGGGTTTTCAGATTCAATGTAACAAGTGGGCTGTGATAGTGCGTTTATTATTGGGAGAAATACCTGAGAGGATGGTCTTTATGCAGAGAGGAATGGAGAAATCTTTGAGGCCTTACTTTGAGCTTACTAATGTAAGTCCACATTATCAACCAGAGTAAGCTACTTTAGTGTCCCGAAAAGAAGCGAATTTCAAATTTGTTTATCTGATTATATGTTTGGTTCCTATAGCTTCATCTTGTTATGAAATAGGCAGTACGCTTTTTGCATGGAAATTATGTCCTTGCTGTTTAATTATTTATTAAACCATCCTATGTTATAACTCTTTCAAAATTATGATGTGGCATATTAAATGCTTGTCACATAATTGGTTTTGTGTGACAACATTTTTTGTCACAAACACCTCATTCTACAGTGAGATTGCAGAAAGCTTGCTGGTCACTATTTTGAAATATTATAAGACAAACTAAATAATATATACTATACATGTAAATACTAAATAATATATACTATACATGTAAATACTAAATACGCAAACACAATCTTTTTTAAAAAAAATCATGAAAAACAATAAGTCGGTTTACACTCACAATCACCATCAATCTAGGAGCAATACAAACATAGGAATGGAATGAGAAAAAAAATGAAAGATGATAGTGAAATTAATAGAAAAGAGAATTACATAATAACTAGGATGTGAACTGTGAAGTCTAAACGAAGAAGAAAAAACAAAACACACAAAAGAACATAGACCTGTAAAATGTGAAGGAACAGAGGTCAACAGAAGTAACTTTTCATTTTTAAATGACTGAGGAAGAAGGGTCTCAAACCCTATAATGTTTCTAAAGCAAAAAATGCATTAGAAAATGGGTGAGAAATCACAATTTTACCCACAAAACCCCCTAAACAAAGATGTTTCAGAGGTAGAAATGGTTTTTGAATCCCATCATGGTAGTGCTGCTAAAGCACATAAAAATCCGCTATTTTGTGCATGATGGCCGCTGCTGAAAACTACTCCACATTTGAACAGCTTAGTCTCACTTTTCTGCTGCTCTGCTATGGCGTGCTATTGACTATATCCTAAATAAGTGAAATCCCGCCCTGATGCTTTGTTTAACTGAAATTGACACAAATAGAACAATTGTGAACCATGGTTAGATACTACTTTTATCCTAATTTTATTGAAAGAGAAGGAATAGTGTAGGTCTGCTGAAAGTATAGTGGTCAATGAAGAAATCGAGTTCTGCATTTTTAATTTTGATTTCTATTATCATTTCTCACTTTCTTGACACAACTGACATGGGAAAACTTTTTGGCAGCTTGGATGGGTCATCTTTATTAACATTGGTTGATGGGAGATACCAATTAGAAAGAAATTTAAACTGTAAGGTTCAACATTGGCCCTATTTCAGTTTTCAAAGTAATCTAGAGCTACACTGACTTTTGAATAAGCTCTAATCAACAATTGAATGACCTATTATGAAAATTTCATTAAACTTTTGAATAAAAACTGATGTCTGGGATAACAACCCAACAAGGCTTTTCATCTACGTTGTCACCCTTGTCTTTTATAGTTTTACATTCATTCCAAAATTTCCTTTCTTTAATGTGATTCCATTTTGGCTTCTATTATGTGGGTTTTTCTCATAGCGATTTTATTTTAATATTTGTTTTATTATGAAATGACAAATTTATACAAAAAATTGAATTACTCTCTATGTTGCAGTTATCAAACTCTTTATAAGGGTGTATTTGATTTGCTGAAAAATGAAGGACTGGACATTGCAAAAACATTTGTTCCACGTTGGATTTTAATGATAGTCATATAACAGAACGAAACAAAAGATGAGGCGCAGGACAAAAGTCTAAATATTTATTACTCTTTAAACCTAGAACAACTCTTGTCCCACAGGCAACCCCCAAAAGTCAAAAATACCCATCAATCTGGGTAAACCTTGTCAACGCCAATAATGGTTAACAACCAATAAGCCCCATCAGGTAGTAGTGCCCAATGCAACCCCTTGCTGGCTTGCTCCACCTGCTAAACTACTTGTGCTATGCATTGACCATCAAACAATAGACAAAAAAGAAGTGCTGTGACTCAGCTTCTTGTATTGTGTTGTTCCTCAATGTGCATCAAATGCACTGTAAGAGTTGTATGATAAAAAATTGTGGATAAAACTTCAAATTTAGAAAATCTGACTAATTATTATTAAACAAAAGAGATGATAATGGCAACCATCATGCCATAGATAAATAGTGTTGATTAGAGCTTCAAATGAATAATGCACTTAAAATGCCATATCATTTATGGTTTTAATCAGTTCAACTATATTTAGGCACTGAGCTCCTATGACTCTATATAAGGAGCCATAGTCTCAAATATTTGTGCATACTCTTTTTAATCTGCTCTTTTTTTTCTTCTTCTTCTTTAGCAGGCTAAGGTTCTACTTGGAATGCCCTGTCTTCTTTTTTTTTTTTATGCTTTTTGTCAGCAAAAGTCACAAATGTGTTAAGTAAAAAAAAAATAATTGTGCATCTTCCAGTTCTTTTCAGAAGCACCTTATGGAATGCTTTTTGAAAGTTGTTCTGGAGGTCAAAATTATGAAAGCCCTTAAACAAGTTTACTTTTGTAGAAATTCAATTATAAAACACATTTTTATGCATTTGTATGGGCCTTTGTTCAATCTTAGATCAGCTGTTATTTCACGTGTTTCTAAATCACAATCCACTGGCCGCCTTCTAGATCCAATACTAAAATTTTGGGGTAAGTCCTTAACCATGTTGGTAGTGTTTAATTATGTTGTGGAATTTCAGGCTGTCCGGATTGGTGACTTGGAGCTATTTAGGAATGTTGCGGAGAAGTTTGGTACGACTTTCAATAGAGACCGAACTCATAATTTGATTGTTCGGCTCCGTCATAATGTCATCCGGACTGGTTTACGCAACATCAGTATATCATATTCACGCATCTCGCTAGCTGATGTAGCTAAAAAGTTGAGGTTGAACTCTGCAAGTCCTGTTGCTGACGCTGAGAGCATTGTAGCGAAGGCTATCCGTGATGGGGCTATTGATGCTTCATTGGATCATGCCAATGGGTGGATGGTATCCAAGGAAACTGGAGATATTTACTCTACAAATGAGCCTCAGTTGGCATTTAATTCTCGGATTGCCTTTTGTCTTAACATGCACAATGAGGCTGTTCGAGCCCTGCGTTTTCCACCAGACACAGACAAGGAAAAGGAAAATGCTGAGAAGAGGAGAGAGAGGCATCAACAAGAGCAAGAATTGGCTAAGCATATCGCAGAGGAAGATGATGATGACTTCTGATAATGACTTGCTCTTTTTTATATTACCAGTTGTTGTCAGGATCTCTTTATTTCCTATATTTGCTCATATTTCTCCATTCAAGAACTTCCATTCCCATTTCCTTTTTGGAGCGCCAAATTTTTATTTATTTTTTAATTATTTTGTACACCAAAGTTATCTGTAAATCCTTTGCCATATTGAGATATTTATTGTTAATTACATTTACAGATCATGGCGACACCGATTATTTGTTTCCTGTTCGGTGAACTATGTTTTGGGATTTGAGTAAACTAATCAATTATCTAGGACCGTGTTAGTGATTCAGTTCTGAAGTTTGACAATTGAAAAATATTTGCTCATTGACCCAAAAAAAGAGGTATTCCCTGAGCCATTACAATAATTTTCCTTGGCTTCTTGAGCGTAAATATATATATATATATATATATTTTTTTTTCCTGTTTCAGATAAAATTCCCCTGCCCCCGTTGTTTGAGTCGGAGATAGAATTGATGGCCATAACTAAATAACAGTTTTTTGTTATATATTTCAGAGCATCTCTTAAGATGGGTGGGGGTGGGGTGGAATTAGTCATATTTTTAGAATAATGTAGTATAGTGACAAATTAAATGAACTTGACACTGTACCAAAATAAAATTAAATGAACTTGACTGTAGAAATATATGTATAAAGAAAGGATTGCCTTTAGTTTGGCTCGTAGGCATTCAGCAATATCTGATTGCTTGACTGTGCTGTTAGTTTGTCATTTTTTTATGTTTGATTTTAAGGTAAAAAAAATAAAAATACTTTAGAGGTAAAAAAATTTCATCCAAGAATCATAATCTTTTGTTTTTATTTTACTTTTATCTATCAAATTTGTATTAGAATACGTATCACATTTCTAACTTCAAGTGGTTGACTGTAACTTCCATGGTAAACTTCCTTATCCCCTTTTAAGCTGTCTTTCTTTTTTCCTGCTCTTTCCTTTCTGATTCCTTGACGGTGCTGTTATTATAGCATAGCATAGCATTGCTTGTTTAGATCAAACTTATAATTTATGAACACTCCACTTAAAAAACAAGAAAATTTTGGTGTCTAATGGACAACTAGATAATTTATTTACTTGTGAAGATTTAGATGTCAAATATCCCATGTGTTATCAGATTGAATCAACGGTGATTAATTGCTCTGCTAGCTACCAGACAACTGACAATCTGTATAGCCAAAATGGGACATGTGGATGTAGCTCAGAAAAAACGACACTCATCATTTCCATGTGACCCATCTTACACCGTTTGTTCCATTTGATAAAACCGTTTTATCCACAAATAGAGTTACAAACCATGAGATCCATGTGTAGTAGACATTGGGATCTGAGAGAAGCTAAAATAATAAATAAAAAATAGAGTACCAAATGGGCTTGTGGGTTTGAAACATTCACGGCTCTTATGTTGGGATGGGCATGTGGGTGGGTGGGAATGGACCTACAAGGGAAAATACTGAAGAGAACGTGGGAATGATTAAATGGTGTTCAGACTTGCACAGATAAATAATAAAAATTGTTTCTTGAGTTCTCTCGTCTTGCAGAATCTCACATGTGCCATCGTTGCCTTAGCTAGTCTAATCCCTTATTTAAACACATAGCTTCTGTACTTTGGAAATGACAATAATTGCAAACACAAATTCTAGTCATATCATATATCCTTCAACCTCTCATCATTAGTCATTGAGCAAGCAAGAAAAAAAAAATGGGCAAAATCATGCTTGTTTTGGGTAGCCTCATTGGACTATGCTGTTTCACAATCACTACCTATGCCTTCTCACCTTCTGGATGGACCAATGCCCATGCCACTTTTTATGGGGGTAGTGATGCTTCAGGAACTATGGGTAAGCCATTCTGACTTAACCTTTTAACACTAGATTCTTTCTCTTTTTTTTTTTTTTTTTTAAATTTAATCGGAATTCTTAGTACATTGGTTATGAAATCAGAATTTTTTTTTTAAAAAAAAATTCTTAATGAATGTCCAAAGAATTATGAAGACCCTTTTTTTTACCCTACTCTTCCAACATTGAATTTATTTTTTGTGTGTATGAGGGCAGGGGGAGCTTGTGGGTATGGGAATCTGTATGCAACTGGGTATGGAACTAGAACTGCAGCTTTAAGCACTGCCTTATTTAATGATGGAGCTTCCTGTGGTCAGTGCTACAAAATTATATGTGATTACAAATCAGACTCTAGATGGTGCATCAAAGGAAGATCTGTAACCGTAACTGCCACAAACTTTTGCCCTCCCAATTTCGCCCTTCCTAACAACAATGGAGGCTGGTGCAACCCACCACTCAAGCATTTTGATATGGCCCAACCCGCTTGGGAAAAGATTGGTATTTACAGAGGAGGGATCGTCCCCGTGCTATTTCAAAGGTTTGAATACATTCTCTTTCTCTACCTTACTAATAGTATTATATAACATTCTTAGCGTAACAGTCTAGTAGTGGTGAAGACTTTGACTAGTTTACAGGACACCTTAGGTTCTAATTTCATTGTTGTCGTCGTACACTAGAATAAAAATAACAATATTAATATTGCCGACCTTGTGTGCAGTTACATACTCCTTCCTAATCCTATCTTAATTATAAGTAAAAATAGAAAACATACTTCACACTTATTATTAACAAAATCAATTAACATCACTAAATTATTTATTTTCAAGTTAAAAAATAAATATTTTTCTTAAACTATCGATTATTAAAACTTGATATCAAATATTTTTTTTAGTCTTATTAAATAAAAAGTATTCTGGAATTTCATGTAAATAATTGAAATTTATTTATATTTAAGAAAAAAAATATAAAAAAAATTTGTTGCTTATATTAGGCACAATAAGAAGTAACATTTTTATCAATTATTGTTGCAGGGTTCCATGCAAAAAGCATGGAGGGGTTAGGTTCAGTGTGAATGGGAGGGACTACTTTGAGCTAGTATTGATCAGCAATGTGGGTGGTGCTGGATCCATCCAATCAGTGTTCATCAAAGGCTTAAAAACTGGATGGATGGCTATGTCAAGAAATTGGGGTTCTAATTGGCAATCCAATGCGTATTTGAATGGTCAATCTTTGTCCTTCAGGGTCACCACCACTGATGGAGAGACCAGAGTTTTCCAAGATATTGTTCCAGCAAGTTGGACATTCGGCCAAACTTTCTGTAGCCCAGTTCAGTTCTAAGCTTATTACAAATAAATCAACCAACGGCTGAGGCGTGCTTTCTTATTTTATTACTGGAGCAGCCCGCCACCCTTCTTCTGGTTTTGATTATTCCCATCAACTCCAAGCCCTTTATCAAGGCATCATTTGTTATCAATAATAACAATCAATCACCATCATCTCATCATAAGCATGTAGATCAAATAAACATCTTTGAAGTTCAAATTCATTTATACTATAAATTGTTGTAATATCATTTTAGTTGAAGTTCAAGCTGTGCCGCGGGAGTTGGGAAAATATTATTTCCCTAAATTTTTTGATGTAATGTTGTCACCTGTCACTGTTGTGTATTAATTATGTTTTTTTCTTACCTAGAAAATATATTTTTGAAAGAAAGAGGAAATGTATTATAGGGAGAAATTTGTAAAACTTTTATTGCTCATATATAGAACAAAGTGTTACAAAAATTTCAAATACTAACATTAATCACACGGCTAACAACTTAAATCTAAATGATAATTAAGAATAATCAAAATCTGAATGGTTCTGAATTGTGACTATTCATTTGCCTCTTTACTACAATGTGTGCTCCAATCTCAATTCTAACTTTGAAGATAACAGTTTTTTTGAGCTCTTTGATCGAAGAGCACTCGATCATAAGTCATATGGTTTATAAAATCACTATCAATAAGCTAAAGCTGCTTTTGTAGAGTTGTTGGTCGTAAAACATGTCATTGTTCATCTTTTTGTTGATCCCCAACAACCTTGGCCTCTACTTGTTGATGAAACTTGCATATCTTCTCCATATGTCATAATCATCCCACTTGTAGCATTTTGCATCATGCCTCTACCAACTTCTCCTTTATACATGATTAGCATTTTCAGTAATAACTAATAAGTACATGGTGGAAAAGTTTAAGTATTATTGCTTTGGTCGTTATTTTAAAAATCTCTTTTACTTGTTCCTTTTTTTTTTTCTCTCCTCATTTTGGCTTGGAAAGCATCCTTCTTAGTTTTTTCTTGTTTCGTAAATCCTCTTTGCTCAAGTGCTTGTAATGCATGTAACACTTCGAATCCTTTCATCTTCTGCATATTCTTCCTTCAAATGATCCCAAATTGATTTTGTTGTTTTGATAGTTGATATGCTGTTAGCACATCTTAGTTTTTAGGGTAAATTTAGTTATAATTCAATTAATAATTAGTAATATAGGTTAGAATTAGGTAAGTTTATTTATTTATTTATTTTCATTTTAATTTATTACTATTTTACTATTTCAGAGTTAAAAAGAAGAAAAGAAGCAAAATCAAGAAAAATTTGTCATAAAAATAAAATAGCATAAAGGTTTAGTTACCCTAATTAACTATATGGACATGAAATTATAAATAGGGACTTAAGAGACCAAAAGAAGAACATACAAAAATATACTTTTACAGACAGAAACACATTGGAGAGAAGATCAAGACCAGCATTTGAAGAAGATTAATGCTTCTGCTCTCTTTGTATTTCTTGAGGTTAGACATGAACATGTCTGGCTAACTTTCTTTATTGTGGTTAGGGCCAAAACCTAATGTGAACCCCTCTGTAATTTGATTGGTATTAATTTGAGATTATTATGATTGCTTTATTTTACTCTGTTCTTCATTGTTATATTCTTTCTTAAAATTGGTCATTCTATTTAAGTTCTTAGAGTTAGAATTCGCAATAGGGATGTTGGGATTCTAATTTCTGACAGGAGTAAAATAACAGTTTTTACATTGCCTAGGAATAGGGATGTATGATTGCAGAAACTTTATGATGTATTCTTTTAAATGCTTAGCTTGATAGGGATTGCTAAGGAATTAGGATTTCTAATTGGGTTAAAGGGTTAAATTGCTAAGGAATTATGAATTAACTAAATTTGGAAAGATACATCCTCTAAGTAATCAGAAGTAATTGAAATTAATAACCAATTCAAGGGATCAAAGGGGATTGTGTTCTAACCACAATGATTTTTCTTAACTGCATTACAATCAATTTAAACTTGTTTTAATTTCTTATTAATTTCTGTCATTTATTTAATTGCTTAATTCCACAACACAACACTACTCTTCTTAAAACAATTTATTTCCTTCCAATCTCTTAGACTGTAAGTTACGATAAAATTAGACATTCAATTCCTGTGGATAAGATACTCTACTTACTCACTTTATTACTTGATACACTTGCCGTTTCGCAACAATAGTCATGATTATGGTGAAAATAATTTGTCAAACACCATCAAATATACATGTCTTTTGTCTTTGTCTTTTTTTGTTATTTTTATTTTTGAATTTTTTCCTGGACCAAGGTGGGATTGTCTGTAGTGCAGGAACATCGTAGAACATCGTAATCCTCTTCTGCAACTTCCCAAAGATCTAAAGTCTCTAAGTATGATGACTCCATTAACATTATCTAAAGATCATAGCTTTTGTCATCAAAGATAGAAAGAACAACTTGTAAAAAACTTACTTTGACTTCTATCTTCTTAAGTCTGTAAAGAAGATAACTCGACACCAATTATTGTTTTTTTTATGAAAAAAATATATTTCAAAAGAAAGAAGAGGAATAAATGTATTATCTGTAGGAGTTCATAGAACTTTTATTCATTAATTTTGTGTATAGAGAAAAATGTAACAAAATTCTAATATTAATATTACTTTAATCTTTTTTTTATAGAAATATTACTTTAATCTTAAAAAAATCAAATTACTAACCTATTAAATTAAATGATAAGAACAATTTTTTTTGGACCACTAACAAACATTCACCACGCATAAAATTAGTCTTTAACACACAAAAAATAAAAAATTATGAGAACAATATCTTATCCTTATCTAAATACTAACACGCACCAAGTTAGATTTAAATAATAACACGATAATCCAAGGGTAATCTTTAGATATTGTAAAAAAGAGTGTTAGTACTTAGTAACATATTTTTGTCACACTTCTTGTAATACACTATGTTATTAATTAAAATTTATTAGAAATTATATACTCATAAGCGAGGTTAATTAAATATGAAGTAAGATATACAAAATTTTATAATTTCTAAAAAAATTTAATCAATAATAATAAAGAATAAATTAAAAAAGTATTTGGAAGATATTAATTAACATAACATGTTTGTCTTTGGAAATTATTAGGAAGAGGAGGCTAGGCCTGTGAAAATTGAAAGCAGTGGTCCTCATTGGTGGCTGTAAAGGAGAAATTGACTGAGCGTATGCTGTTGTTCTCAAGCTATGGCCCAATACTTTTTTTAGTTTTAAAATAAAAATAAACACACAAAAAAGTGACGTTTTATAATAAGGTGTAAGGGCGTTCCCTCTTTTTCATGAAAGGTAGATTTATTTTTTCCTTTCTTTTCTAGGTAGTCTTTATTGCTTTAGTTATTTGTTTATGACTTTATTTATTTTTTAAATCTGAGTTTTTATTTTGATGTTTTGGGCTTTCAATCTGAGGCCAAATTTTTGTTTGTTCATTCTTTTAGAGTTGTTATTGTTACACTTTTTCGTAAGTATTTATTGATGACTGTTATTTTTGGTCATTTCTACTTTTTCTTGATAATCAGTAGAAACAATTTATGTTATCTCTAATGATTAGAAATACTTTGATGTACTCATTACTTTCTTTTTTAGAGTGAAAATAAATGTGTTAAGTCACAAGTTTTATCGAGTAAATTGACTTATTTCTACACCCAAATGTGAAGCAATTAAGCCGTTATCTCTTGTAAAAAAAAGTTATACCTCTTGATTATTTTTGAATTGTTTAATTAAATATAATAATTTATCAATATATATATAACAAATTATGAATATGTACGTTACCATATAAATCATTAATTTTCTCATTAACTACTTTACTTTTGCTGCTGTTAGATGAGGCTAAATGCCTAAATCCACTGTCAAAAGCAGGAAAATCGTGACGAAACAGTATTCTTTAAAAAAAAAAAAAAAACTTGTTTTTTGGGGAGGGGAGTGTTCATGAAATATTCTTGGATGGATATATAGGTAAGGCAACTTCGTAAAACGAGTACAAACTTTGTATTATAAGACGACAACTAATTTTATTGCGTGTTACTATATATATATATATATATATATATATATATATATATCGAAATAAATAATTATTTTCTATCAGTGTCTTTTAGAAGAAAAAAAACGACAATTTAGTTTTCTAAAATTAATCTGCACATTAAGTGCACTTAACCAACAGATCAATATATGTACAACAGAAACTGACAGTATGACAAAAAATTAGAAAAAGAAAAACATGTACATGTTACGAACCTTAGATTTTCTATGCTACCTTATTTGTACATACATGTATAATATACACACAATAGTATATGCTATATGGTCTAGGAAAATTGAGGGAAAAAAAATATTTGAAACTTTAATGAGCCGTCATCATCAAATTCAAAAGCACATTAATTAGCATAAAGAGAAGGAAGAGCCATCCTGCTTGTGAAATTAAACCTTCCTCCATTTGTACTGTGGACTTAACTAACTCATGTGCCTTTTTGAACATTTTGCTATATAGAATGAAGAAGGAATACAATGTGTTGTTTTTTTCAATGTTATACTTTTTTTTCCGTAATTTGTTGCACAACAAGCCTCCTTGATCTGTTTATGGTGAGAAAGCACAGGTAGATATGCCCCTCCAGCTCTTCCAACTGCTCCAGAAAGCTAGACTCATGCTCATGAAAATCCCTCATAACCTGCTTCAGTATTTCATCACTCTTCCCATTCCTCACACAGACCTCAGCAACCATTTTCCTATGCTCCACTTCATCGTTCAACCTCTTCACCATCCTACTCATTGTGTCCAAATCATTGATCAGAACATAAACCCCTTTTGCAGCCAAATCAAGTTGCTCGCACAGCCTCTCTTCACAATTATTATTATTATTATTAGAGCTTATTGACCTAAACCTTTCACGACCCTTCTTCACGAACAAACCAACCAACCCACCCACGATACTAGGCGCAGCCACCAACCCTACAATGCTATGAAAAGCAAACACCAACAAAGCAACAAGAACCACACTATGAGAAGTAATAAGAGCAATCCCCGCAACCTTCTTGCAAACCCTCTTTAATGTCAACCTCCTTCGAATTTCCCTGCTCGTTGATTTCAGTCTTTGCAAGAGTTCCACGTATCTGTCATGAATGTCACGGAACTTCACGCTGCTAATAACAACGGACAAAGGGTCGTTGTTTTGCAAAGCAAAGGAAGCGAGCTCTCTATAGATTAAACCCTTCGTGTCATCATCATCAAGCACCGTTTTCCTTAGCTTAACAATTCTCGTGATTCGTCGATAAGAAAGTCGCATTGAATTGATGGCTTCAAGGATTGTGTCACAACAACGACACGCTTCTAAGCTGGCTTCGAAGTAGTCTACAAGAAGATGATGCAGCTTCAATCTCTGTGTTATGTTTGCTATCATCTCTTGCCGTGGCTCTAGTAAATACTCCGTGAGTTGCATGCACAAAGGAATTGAAGAAGAAGAAGAAGAAGTTAGCATTTTGGTGCTTGTCTTTCCAATCCCCCCTTGTGCTTTGTTGCATATTTCCATGTAAGACTTTGTTCTGAACGCTTCCAAATATTCTTCATTTACGCTTTGCTTCTTACACAATCTATCTTCCTCACATTCCTTCCGTGATCTACCTGTATACAATTTGCATAACAAAAAAGGAACAGCTTCATTATTAGCTAGCTAACTAATCATTGGAGCAAATTATGTGGATAATATTACTTTACCAATGATGAAAACAAGCATTTAATTGATAAAAATAAAAGGAAAGCGAACAATTGAAGCTTAAATTAATGATTAATTAATTAATGCAATTGATCATGACGGGAAAGAGGAGCTATAAGTATGAACGTATGTTATAAGAAAGATGTTTTTATGTTATATTTCGTGATTAGTAGGAATTTATGATAACTCCCACGTTCTGTTCAAACTGTTAAATTTTCTAACTGTTTTTGTGTTATATGAATTGAAGGAAGAGAGGAGTTGAGAAGAAATTAAATAAACTTGCCTGTTGTTCTTCGTAGAGAACAAAGCCACCCCGTACATGTCATATCGCTCATATATGAAGAAGAAATTAATGAGAGATCTAATTCTGTGTTGTTGTGTGGACTCGAAATCTAATTAACTGAATGACGGAATTATGGCACCGAAATATATATATATATATATATATATATATATATATAGAGAGAGAGAGAGAGAGAGAGAGAGAGAGAGAGAGATGTTGTGTATTGCTGGAATGGGGAGAAGTTAAGAAGAAAAGGAGAAGGAATGTAGTTGGCAGTTAGCACTACCACAAATGGTTAATTGAATGGCTTTGCTCACACGTTAGCGTACCTCACACGGTGTGTTTTCTCACGTCAACACCAGGCAGCTCCTCCCATAAGCTCAATCTATCCATTTTCATTCTATTCCCACGCAAATTCAATTCGTTAGAGAAATCAGTCTTTTTGTTCCATGTGAAAATATTTATATTTTGTTCTATGACGAGTTTTTTTTTTATCATATATTTGTATCGTTTTACTTATAATATAAAACATGTTGGTAAATAAAAAAACAACAACAATTCTTAAGATAATAAACAAAAACCAATAATTCATAAGGTTAACTCATTACACATTACTTAAGAAATTTTTTTCTGTATTAAATTAAATTCATATTCTTTTAGGGTAAAAAAATCCTTTGAAGTCCGTTTTCAAATATAATTAACATCTAACAACAGCCTTTTGTCAAAATTCTGCCAAATTGTCGCCTAAATTTATTTATAAATTTAATTGTTTGAACTTTGAAAGGGTCATGTGGTTAATTATTGCTTAGTACTCCAGTTATTTCGTGTGGGTAGGGTTCTGAATTGAAGGAGGCGTTAAGGCTTGCATAGATAGATTGTGGATAAATTTCGAAAAATCGTGTTTGCTAGAGAGTAATTGATAATTGATAACGAACGCGTTTGTGTGTAAGATATGGAGCACAGGTGGCGCTAAAGCAAGATATTAACGTGGGGTCCTGTGATTGTCATTGGATATATATCTGTTTGCCACGTGGGCACAGTAATGATTGCAGATGTTACGTAGCAGCTTGATGATGGAGGTAAGAGATTCTTCTAAATTGAAGCCCGACCATGAATTATTCAATCATCACAAATATTCATCTGATTAAACTCAGACCATGAATAACCCATACTCATGCAGCCGCTGTCCCAGTCCTGTCCCTTCCCTGTTTTTTATTTTAAAAATAATTGTTTATTTTTCAGAAAAGAAAAATCTTAAAAATTAACAAGTACACAAATGATTGTTTATTTTTAAAAAATTGCTTCTTCATACATTATGTTAAACTAAAAAGTATTTAACAACGATTGACACAAGTGTTATTTGTATTTATTCGTGAAATAAATCATGTTGGATAAAAATATCCACCTTGTGTGTGTTTAAAATCCCATATGCACATTAATCATCATTTTTTATAGAAATTACTTTATATCAATATCATAATAAATAAAAAATTAAGAAGTATTTTTTCTTAGATAATATAAATTTTAATATTATTATAAAGCTATAAGGTGTATTTCACACATTACTTTAATAACATAAATTATTTGACTAATTTATAAATTGGCTTCACCAAAATAAGCTTATTTAGTATATATTTTTTAGTAGCTTCTTATTTTAACTAAGATTTTAATTTATAAGTTATCAGTTTTTTCTCTCTATTTTTATCTTACTAAAATATAATCAAATAACTAAATGTGTATTTTTATATCATTTTATATTTTATATTCATCAACTAGCTTATTAATTAATCTCATGAAACACCTTTATTTTTTCTATTAAAAAAATGAAACATTAATTCAATCAATTAACTTATAAATTTTAACTTTCCAGTTAATAGCGTTTGACATAATATAAATTACCAACTAACTTCTTACTTTTATGCTAATTTATGAGCTAATTTTTTATAAACACTCAAAATCTTAATTAATTTTGGTTTAAACTTTAAATTTTGATGTCTTACATTAAATATTAAATACTAGACATTAAATATGTTTTCATTATCATGTTATTAGTAAGGATATTCTGTAATCTTAAAGATATTTTTCATTATCATGTTATTATCAAAAATAGGATATAATATTTTAAGATTACATTGCATAATATAATAAAATATCTTTAATATTGCATTACATGATAAGATAAAATATCTTTAAGATTACATAATATCTTTTAGAATTGCATTAAAAAGTTAGTTAAAATCATATGCTTAAATTAGTATAAATAGAAACATAGTTCTATGTTTAGAGTATGCATTTTATTTCAAATAATATTAAAGCTGTAGAGAGTTTATGTTTACATCATTCAGAGAGTTGTTGTGAGATCATATATAAGCGTTTGACAAGTCTGATTTTTCAACTCTCCATCAGAATTTAAAGGTACCTATTTGTTTAAGGAATAAAAGCGTAAAAGTAAACTATTTTATTGTATTCTTCTTCTTGACTTTGGAAGAGGTCGCAGCTGGGAAACTAGGATACTAGTTTTGTCTCTGTTCTTGATGAATTGAGACGTGCGACTTTTGGCTAGAAAACTAGGATACTTGTCTGGCTGAAACAAGGATATCAGTCTGTCTCTATTCTTGGTGAATGGAGACAAGAGTTTTTTGCTGGGAAACAAGGATACAAACTTAGATAATTGTTGTGTAAGAGTAGAATAGAAAACTAGGATACTAGAAACACTATACACAAAATTATCATAATGGAATTGTCCATTGGATTGATTATCTAATTTGAATGTTGTGGTTTTTCATCCAATTGGATTTTCCACATTAAAATTGATTGTGTCTTTTTTATCTCTTATTTACATATTATTACTTTGAGTTTGATCTTAACTTGTGAATTATTTTATAAAATTCAATTCATCTAATTTTGAGTTCATGTGGACTAACAATAATGATATTGTTAAATTATATTTTTCGAATAAAAGATATAAAATCTTAATCTTTAATATTAATTAATAAAATATTTTATATTTTACAGGCAATAATTGAAACATAGTTGAGGTTGAGGGGTGCTAAGTGAAATAAGTAGGTTTAATTGTTTTTATTGTTGAGTGATAACAGACTAACAGTAACAAACACACAGGGGAGTGCGAGAAATCGCAGTTTTTGTGCTGAGAGAGAGAGGATTCTTCCTCCAACTGAGATCCGTTACCGTCTCATTCTACTTCTACCCAGAGAAACCCTAACTCACATATTTATTATTTTTATATTATTATTTCTCTTCTTTATTTTTTAATTTATCGATTTGTTTATTTGTTCATCCCTTTCTTTGGTTATACACTGCTCAACTCAATCTCTGCATTCTGCACTTTGTTTTATCACTCTAAGAAGGCAAAAAAGAAAAACCAGAAACCCTAATTATCAATGGTCACTGCTGCTAAATCTTCAAACCACCATTCGCCGCCCAGTGTTCCGTCACCGGCGCAGCCCGGCGACGCCAACAGCCCTAAGTTCTGGCGAAAAAATCTTTCCTCCCCGTGGGTTCAGCTTGTTCACGGTGGCGAGCCCGAACCGGGAGGCGGCATTTACAAATCGCCGCCGTCCTCGTCGTCCTCGTCCTCGTCTCTGGTTGCTGACCAAGCCCCGTCATCGGAGGTGGATAATTCTAATTCGGTTGGTGATGTAGATAGTACCGATGGCGCTGAGGGCAATGCGGATCGTTCTACAAAGCTCGTTTGGAACAAGCCCTCAAACGTCGTCGTCGTCGAGGCTGGGCCTGTTATGGGCGCTGCTGAATCATGGCCCACTTTGCTTGCGTCCACCAAAGGTTCTACTAAATTGGCACCTGAATCGTCCTCCATGACTGTTACCGATGATGGATCACTCTCCACTTCTCCTCAGGTTTGATTCAAATACATACCCTAATTCTCTGCTCAGTTTTTCCTTGTGTGGTTAATTCTCTGTTTATTTTATTTATGTATAAAAAATATAAAAATATAAGAAGAAGAAAGAATCCCTAATTATAAAATTCAGTCTATGTTTAAGTTTTTAGTTTTTATTATTTTGCATGATCAAAGAGGGTAGATAAGAACGAATTTTAAATATTGGTGAATAATGATAAATGGTGCATTGACCTTCATATATGTTGTAGGGGCCAATGACTTCACAATCTCCTCAGAAACAAGCGACTACTAATGCAAAACCTAATTCTGCTCCAAATTATAATGTGCCTAGTAGACAAAGATCAATGAAGCCGATAGGTGGCAGCAGCAGCACTGTGTCTGATCCTTCACATCGCAACTTCTCTAACCCTCCCCCACCACCGCCGCCCCCACCTTTTCCTGTATACCAGCTCCCACCAGTTAGCTTTGGGAATATGGTACCAGGGGTCCCTGACCCTGCTCCAAGAGATCATTACCGAAACAATAACTGGTATGCAAGACCAATGGTAGGGGGTTTTGTGCCTGCGATGAATGACTATCGGGGTTCCTCTCGTAGGGGTTATTTTAGGCCTCATCCACGAGGAGATGGTTCCTATCATAATAGTTATGGTAGCCGGCATGATCATCAAGATCGTGGAAATTATGTGAATACTAGAGATGCTTTTGTTCCTCATCCAAGGATGCCTCCAAGAGGATTACTGAGGCACCCACCACCTAATACTGCTGCTGCATTTGTGGGCCCTCAGCCTATTGGACCATTTGCTAACCCCGTTGGTTTTCCTGGTTAGTTTATTTTTCCTTTCCGTCCATTGTGTTTGCATAAAATAAAATCTAACTAATGTTTTTTCTTTTCCATTTTAGAGTTCTATTACTACCAACCAGTAACAGTGGAACAGTTTACGGGTATGCCGTTCTTCACTAACAGCCCTCCTCCTACACCGTTCTTCTCTGCTGCAGAATCTCCTCTATCTAATATGATAGTCTACCAAATTGAATATTACTTTAGGTAACATTAGTCTATTGTTTATTATTTTGTCTGTCAATAAATCTTTAATAATTGAATGTTCTATTCATTTGTCATTTGTTTTTTTTTGCAGTGATGCTAATTTAGTGAAAGACGCGTTTTTAAGGTCTAAAATGGACGAACAGGGTTGGGTTCCTGTTACTTTGATAGCAGACTTCCCTCGAGTAAGTTTATTCGTGCTTGGTCAAGCAATACTTCCTGCATCTTTTATGTAGAGCCTTTTAATGTTATACTTCTTGGTTGTTTGATGTAGTAAATCTTTGACTTGCAGTAGTAATTATCTAGCATTTTTTTGTTGCTTTTGTAAGATTGTTTCTGTTGAAGATTTTTCTTGGCATCTATGTTTTGGTACACTTTTGCATGCTAATGGCTACTTTGCCTATATCTCTTATCAGGAAAGACACATTCTTACTTTGAAGTTGATTATTTTACTTTCTGTCATTATTAAAGTAATGCTGCTGCAGATAGCTGACAGAAATGAGAAACTTGGACCTTTTTTCCCCTAATAATATGAATTTTACATACTATTTTGTGCGTATTTATTGATGGTAATCCTAGGCATAAAAGTTTGATATTTGTTGTTTGTAACTTTTGAGTTGTATTTTTTTCAAATATTGCTCTTGCAAGATCTTCATATATATTTTTTCTAGTTATTTGTTGTTGAAATTTCCTAGTTGAATACACAATATGGTATTGGTGCATATGGTGTATAGAACAGTTTAGGATTTAGCAAACTTGACTATTCGCAAACTTTAGATAGTCAAGTTGACTCTTCATCCAACTTATTTAAAAGTTTTTTCTACATATGCTGCCACAATTTAGTTTTCCTTTGCCTTGATATCTCCGTATTGATTGTGTACTGTATCTAGTGTGGATGGTAGAATCCTTGAAACAACTGGTCAATCGTGACTAGGTACTTGAGTGAGCTTTGGATTCGGTATTTGTTCTACACCTTATTATTTGAGATCTTTTACAACCCATGCAGTTCAAGTGTTTGTAATACATTATTGGAAGGATTTATGCTATTGACATGTTATTTTAAACATGCAGCAATACGATCTGTTACAACTAGTCTCGGTGGTGATAACTATTGCAAATTTAATTCCATTATTAAATGGAACATCAACATAATAAGCAATTTCTTCTATTGGGCCACTAGCTGCTTTTCTTATTTTAATTTGACTATTAGTATTTTTCAAATGAAAATATTTATCAATTTATTATCAGCTGATCAGTTGTATGGTATGCTATCAAGGGTGGCAAGTGATGAAATTGGATTTTCTGAAAAGTCACCTGTCTATCGTTGTGTTCATCCTCCTATTTTGTAGCTTAGAACTTGGCATATAAAATGTAGATCACTCATAAAACATAGTTTTCAATTTTCATTATTATCCATTTTTCAAGATCGATCTCTGCCACGGCGGTAAAGTTGTGTCTTAGTGACTTGTTAGTCATGGGTTCAAATCCAAAAACAACCTCTTTATACATATAAGGGTAAGACTACGTACAATATCCCCCCATATCTGTGCATAGTGTGAACATTATAGTTTTCAATTTTCATTATTATTCATTTTTTGAGGTTGAGCCTTGATACAATGGTAAAGTTATCTCTTGGTGACTTGTTGATCATGGGTTTGAATCTAGAAACAACCTCTTTATATATGCAAGGGTAAAACTGCGTACAATATCTCCTCCCTTACCCACGCATAGCATGGAGCCTTCGGGCAATGGGGTAAGTAGTTTATTATTATTCATTTTTTCCCTGAACTTGTTGGTATTTCTGCACTCTGTCTTTTATGAGAAAGATGTAAGAGAGTAAAGTTTGAATGGGAGATTAGAGGGAAATGGATGAAATAATTATTTTTTTATGGAGTTACCATTCTCTTATTTGAGAATTTTTAAAAATTTGAGATTATTATTTAACATGTCAATTTCAATTGTCCGTCCTTAATTTTCAATTATGCTTCCTTTCAATTCAATGCACATGCATTTAAAAAATATATGGTGTCTTTAATTAACATCTAATCTCCTTCTAGAGTTTGTGATGCAAGGGTTGTTATTGTAAATCATTGGATGCGTTGTGATTAGTGATAATTTGTTACTGATTTTGCAATATGCTAGAAGTCTGATCATTCTTCTGACATGTGATAAATTTTCATAAATATTTTGTGTCTTAGGTTTGTTTTTGTTATATGCATTATCCTTCTTTCTTCTTTTTTTTTTTCAGGTTAAAAGATTGACAACCAACATTCAGTTGATACTCGATTCTCTCAAAACTTCTACTATTGTGGAAGTGCATGTAAGCTCTTATGTTCTAGTATTACGCACGCCATACACTTCATTTCTCTGTTTATTTTATTTCTTTTTCAACTTTCACTGCAGGGTGACAAGTTAAGAAGACTTAACGAGTGGAAAAGATGGTTGTCCTCTACTCAGCGAGGATCTAATTCTGGTTCGACATCTCCTAGTGGATCAAGATACAATAACCTTGCAACTAATTTTCAAACTATCACCTTGGAAGAAACAACTAAATGAAGATCCAACACATTCAAACAGTGGTGATGCTACTGGGAGCAGCAGTTAATTCTGTACTTACCTAATCTACCATAGTCAAACTTCCAAGTGTTGCTAATGTCCATTATTCTGTCCTATGATCCTTGGTTTAGAATTATGAAGGTGATGATGGGAGAAGAGAATGTGGAAGTTGATTCTTTCTACCGTCCCGATTTGATTTTGATATAATTTGTATTGGAAACAAATAAGAATTATTTACAATTGTTACGGTTTAACAAGAAAAGAGAAAAATTAATTAGACATAAAAGTTTAGAATTTTGATTGAGGCGGATTTAACGAGGTTATTGGTTTGTATAGTATATATTCGATTGTGGATGATTTTTCCCCCTATCTTTTTATGATATAAGGTGTAGATAAATGTTTGTTGATGGTATGATCTGATCTCCTAGAGAGTAATATGTGTGGAGGCCTTTTTCCTATGTAAACATTGTAACAGTTTACATCTTTTCAATTTCTATATTGTATAAATGATAAGTTAATTAATAAATGTCAAATGATGTAAATTGACATATTTAATATTTCTAATATTTGAATTTTATTTCTAATAATTTATTAGTTAAAAAATGTAGGATAATAATTTTTAAAATTTTATATTATAAAAATGATAAAAACCAAATTTTTTATTTTTTGGGAAAAGTAAAATTAAATAAATAAAATTTATTAAATTATATTGTATAAAATCATTTTTTAATGTTTAAATACTTTATTAATAATATTATTTTAAAATAAAATAAAAAATGTTTTTCTTTATAATTTTCCTTAATCATTTATTTTTATATATGCACTGAGAACTTTAATGTGTACGTCTTTCACTTATATGAAATAATTGTAAGAGTTAATATCATTCAAAGAATTTTCAACTTTAAGAAAGGGTATATTAATATATGCCAATGAAGTTGATTGTAGTTTGTGTCATGTGATTATAAGAATATATAACAAAAAAAAATAAAAGGATTTTTAAATGAAATAAAATGGTTTAATAGAATTTTCAATAAAATAATAAGAAAAAAGGGAGAAGAAAAAAATAAACTACTGAAATATACCGGTGTAAAAAAAAAAAACTTAGGTATTTTACATAACGTGGTGGTTCCACAATTTCAGCAACTTTTTTGGGAATGACATTGGGCTTAGGAGTAGATGGGGATAGTTGAAAGGTGGTGCGGTTTGTTCTGATTCAAGACAATCAAGTGCAAGTCATGGAAATTATTTATTGAATATGTAAATATTATGTCGTCCTAGAATTGGCTTACATGGGGGAGGAAAGTGGACCCACTAGCATGTTTAGGGACCATATTTGATACGGGGCTTGGATTAATGAAGGAAAGAGGTGTAAATGGCATGTATAGAAAAGACATATGAGAAGATCATGACGAGTTTTGGTGAAAATAATGTGATGCAGTAGGTGAAATGCAATGCTTTTCGTGTAAAATTGCTAACTGGTTACAGATCGAGGTATCAAAAGTTTTGATAGATCCTGAAATTTTCGATAATGAGAATAATATTTATGCATAAATTTATATCATTATAATATAACAAAACATTTTTTAAAGTATAAATATTAGTTATTTTTTATAAATTTTATTTTTAAAAAATATTGGATGATTTTTTTTTCATTTTTAACACTATAAAAATTATACCTAATTAAAAAAAATCGAAACTCTAAAACATATCCAAGAATTTACTTGTCAAGGTTTTGATTTTTACTAATAATTTACTTTCAAAATTTATAAGAACATGATCATTTACTGGATTTAGTATAATATATATATATAT
>PYAF01001516.1:1289871-1301367 GCA_007407185.1 Glycine tomentella | reverse complement strand
ACATATATCTATAAAAAGTAAATAAGCAATTCAAATTGTAACGTATGCTAAAAAATTTTAGTAAATACAATTTATTATTTTATGTATTGAGTTTTAAAAGGCATGTCATGATTTTTAGGATAAATTGTAAACATTTTTAGTAAATACAATTCTTAATTGTAACGTATGCTAAAAATTTAAAATTCAATAAAAAGGTATATTAATATAAATTTTAAACATTTTATAAATCAACATTATATGATCTTGTCAAACATTATCTTAATGATTAAAGAAATTTAAAGTAGCAGTTTTTTATGTGAACAATTGTAGTGTGCAATAATACAAAAACATTTTTATCACGTGTTCAAGATTATAAAACTGTGTAAATTAATTTCTTAATATTTTAATTATACCTTTTTATATATTTTTTTATCCCCATACCAGATAACTGTTTAGTGTGAAACAGAAAAAAAAATAGTTAAAAAGAAAATGTTTTTCATGGGCTGCAGCCAGCCATTCAGCCCGCAAGTTCTGAGATGCAAATTCGAACTAGTTAAAAATTGAACTATTTATTTTGTGGGCTTAAATGGGTGAATCATTTATATTGTTCACTTATGCGAGATGGGCCTATAGTCGGGCTGACCTTTGTATACAACTCTATTTTTTTAACATGACAAAGAGTGTTACTTTATACACTATAAGAATTTCTTATACACTATATATAATTTTTAAAATACCAAAACTGCCCTTACGGATTCCCTAATCCGTAAAGCGGACAAGGCATGCTCACGGATTGAATGATCCAGGCCAAGGGATGTATGTACGGATCATGTGATCCGTAGGGCTATTTTTTATCTCATTTTATTATTAATCAAATTCTCAACACAAAAAATTACATGATTAAAAATAGAGATTTTAAAAAAGAATAGAATTACCCTTACTAATTCATCAACTACTCCATTTACTTACCTCTTGACACATATTTGATTAATTGAAATGCTACTGAGTGCAGGTTAATAATGTTGTCAATGGGAATGATTAAACTTATTTGACACGAAATATAAGTGTCGTATAAAAATCTAATTGTTCATTTAATTGTCCAATAGGTTACATTTGCAGGACAAAAACCCTCAAATAAAATCTATAAACACCTACTCGAGTCCGAGTCCAAACAAATTCCATCAAGAAAATGACAGGGAAATATGATAGAAGAATACAAGCATACAAGGAGTTAATTATACAATCATGTACACATGCAGAATTTTTTCTACAGAAATATTCAGAACATGCAAAGTGGACCACTCCAGGGTAATCCCAATTTGAATACGGATCAACGGATCCGTAATGGCCTTTTCTTTTGTGTCAACGGATTAGTAGATCCGTAAGTGTTTAATGGCCTTCCTTTTATATGCACGGATTATAGGATCCGTTAGTGCACAATGCTACCTTGTGAATACGGATCAAAGGATCCGTAATGGTAGTCAATTTTTTTATTGCCAACTTTCTCAGTTCCTTGCAATTTGTTTAGCAGTGGAAATTCTCACCAGTGGATTGTAATATTGTACTTAACGTGGTTATTGACCCTTACAATTATCGTAGCATCCTTCCACTTCCCGGATAACTTCATTCATACCTGCACTCATGTCACCATGAAACCGGCCAGATATACCATCTGAAACCAGCCACTTATGACACATAAAACCGGCCACCTATGCAAGAGAACTCGGCCTCCATACACCTCAGTCACCCATGTACCCGGCCACTTCGGCATCCCCTTACTAAGTCGGCCTGCAACTGCCCGGCCTGCACCAGTAACCATGGAACTCAGCCACCCACCATGAAAACCGGCATGCCGAGAACACAACCCGGCTATACCAACACCTCGACCATCCTGGAAGTCTGGTTACATTCATGTAACCAGCCGGCACCTTTCTCGGCATACACGTACCCGACAGCCTTGAGCCCGACATGCATCACCCCGGCAACTTTGAGTTCGGCATACACGTACCCGGCAACCTTGAGGCCGACCACCCATGAACTCCTTTCCAAGTCCGGCCAGGACTCAGTTACTCTACACCCCATAACCAAGCTCGGCCCGCAACCATGAGCCCGACAACCATGAGCTCGGCACCATGAACTTGACATGCACTCCCGAACCCGTTTGTACCATACTATATTACGGATCAACTGATCCGTTTGTACCATACTATATTACCGATTCATAAATCCGTTTCGACCACACAAAAGGCTTTCCGAATTCGTAAATCCGTATTCAACATGGACATTTTACGGATTCGTAAATCCGTTTCCTACAATATACGCTTTCTGGATCCACTGATCCGTATGGACCATAGCCATTTCACAAACCGCTTTCCGGATCCACAGATCCGCATGGACCATAGCCATTTCAGAAACCGCTTTCAAACGTTTTTGAATTAAGCAAAATAATTACAAGGGCAGTTTTGGATTTTCACTGTACCTATATAGTGTATAAGAAATTCTTATAGTGTATAAAGTAACACTCCATGACAAATTCTTATGTAGAATACTAATAAGGTTGGGCACATTGATCTTTCTTTTTTGTTATCAAGGTTGGGTTACGTTTTGGTCTAATTTCTTTTTAGCTTAAATTTTATGTAAAATTAAAGTTTAAAATAAGAGTTTTAAAAATAAAATAGAAGTCATTTGGCAATTTTAATTCTTATAGTTTTAAAGCCTTTTTAGAGTTAAAATTTGTTTGTTAGTTTTTTTTTATTTCAATGTTATTTACTGTCACAATTAGGATTGCGGCGGTATAAAGAAAAATAATTTAAAAACAGAGGAGTCGTCACTATAGTAATGAAATATTAACTTTTGTTTAATTAAATAATGGTTAACACTTTTTATTATTTATCTACATCATCATTCTAATTCCAATGCCTTATGAATCAATCTCCAAACCTTTAACCCAAAACTGACATCCAGATACACCAAAATACTAAATAATCAAATCCAAACAAAATTAATAAATAATTTAAAAATAAATAAAACAAACTAATGCAGCAAACATAAACGTGACACTTGCAAAAGCTAAATCACTTATGTACAGAGGCTAAAAAAGATGAGTAAGAAAGAGGACAAAACTAACCAAGACTTTGACTAGAAAAAGAAAGAAGCATGAAGAGCGAAGCAGTGCATCTTTCAACACTCATTTATCCTAACTTGCACAATGTAATTGCTATGAAACAAATCAATCTTGTGGAGTATAATCAGTAATTTTTCCAAATAAAAAACAGTATCAAGCTTGAGTTTTTGAAGCACTCTCTTTATTTCATGAATATGAACAAGTCAAAATTAATTATGAAGATGAAAAAGAAAGGAAAACAAATAATAAAAATTGATTTGAATGAAAAAATAATAATAAATCAAAATAGAATTAAGTGTATTAGAATCAATGAAACCTGTAGAAAAGTTTCCCAATGATCATATAAATTTATTGACGAATTGGAACAATTAGAAAGAAATTTTTTTTATCAAGTTCTTCTAAAATAGTCAAACATATCATCATTTTAAGTAATAAATATTTTTTTTAAGAACTACTATAATCATATTGAAGATACTGATAATACTCATACTTATAATCATATTGAAGATACTGATAATGCTGAAAGGATCTATATATGTTCAAAGGTGTAAAATAATTACTTGGGAATTTTTTTAGAAAAAAAGGCGAATTCCTCTTTTTTTTATAAATTTGAAAAACCCTTATTTTTTCTTTCTTTTGATAGTTTCAAATCAATGAAATATTTTGGTTAAAAATTTGGGTGTGAGAAAAGACAAAATTTGAAATTTCTAGTTATACAGAGAAATGGCAAAAGAAAGTTCAAAAAAGGAGGTGGAAAGAAAACGTATTGATGAATCATTTTATAAGTGATTTATTAGATCCATCTTGGACTCACCATAATATTATGCGTCCTATACACAGGATCCCTTCTCCTTCTCCTCCTTCTCTCCTCCCACTCACCCTTCCCCTTCCCCTGCATTGGCATCACTAACTCCTCCCCAACTCCATCAAGTTCCTAGTTCTTTTGTTTTGTATTAACTGCTCTTCAGATTTCAGGGATTATTTTGGGAGACACATTGCCATATGCATATAACTTGAAAATTGTGATGTTCCTGATCTGGATCTTGGATTTTTTTTCTCTGTTTTGCATAAAATAAGAGATTGTTTATGTTCCATATTCATTTTTGTTTTTATTTTTATATGATTTGGAATAACACATGTTTTGCAAATGTCATTGCCGAATAACCTCGCCGGCAACGACGAACGGCGGTCGCCGAACGGTGTTGATGGGAGGGCTGTACAAGAAAGTGGGAAAAAGATCCTGTGTGTAAGATGCATGATATTATGGTAAGTCTAAGACAGATATAAGGGTTATTAAAAATGGTCCATATTACACCACTTATAAAATGGTCACCGTAGCAATGGCCATAGAAATAGCATAAGCCTGGGATAACATTATATTTGCTCAAATAATAAAAGGTGTTTTATTAATAACCCATTCTATTCGTCAAAAATATATTTTATTACCTTCATGATAATAATTTTAAATATTGTTTTCTATAATATTTTTTCAATTTTCTAAATTGTTGAAAGATTATAGAAATTGAAAGAGAGGAATGTATGTATATTAAGTAAACATATAATGAAGTTCAATTATCAGAAAGAGAAATTCCCAAAAACTGACTAACAGATGCTATTTAGATAAAAATATTATTTCCTTTTCATCTAAAACTTTTTAAACTTAAAGTCATTGAACACTAAAAAGCACCGAGAACTAAAAGCAATGGGCCCAAAGCATTTTAATTTATCAATCTCTGCATATATGTCTTTTGGTTTGAACTAAGAGCACCAGGAGCTAAAATCCCACCAAGAACTAAAAATAAGCATCTTATTGAACCAATAAACAAACTCCAACTCAAACATACACAAAATATATACACATTCAACATGATATTATTGGAACCCAAACACTGAGAAAGGCTCTTGGCAGAGAATAAGAAATAATGACAGAGACAAAATTTAATCAAATCCATTAGTTTAGGCATTGTCAAACAAGTAATTGGCAATAACTAAACAAAACGCACAACAACAAACAAGCAATACTATTGAAGCCAATAACACTCAAAGCTCAGAACAAGAATAATTCAGGGAACATCAAGAGAATACCCTCTTTACACAACAATTGCACAATGAAATGAATTACCAAATGGAATGTTGTCTTCTATTAATAATTCAATGTAGAGATACAAGCTGGATCCTTTTTTGATTCATGAGGATTACAACAGTTATCCTCTCCTCTCAATTTCTTTTTCCTTTCTTACAAAACTTTCCCCAAAACCTTCATCTACTCGCCCCCCCTCAATACAGTTTAAGTGGCTCCCTTTTTATTGTTGGTGCCTTCACTCTCCTCCTTGAGTCAAACGTGATAGTTGACTGCCAAAGGGTCTTGTGCGTTGCAGTTTCCAATAACTCTTCTTGTCACCTTCATTTGAGGTTTTACTTAGTTGCTATGCCTTCTTGCTTCTACCCATACCCTGCTTTGTAACCGAAAATGGTACTGAGTAACTCCTTTGATGGTTGCTTAGCCTCGAGCTGTGAGTGTGGCAGAGATTGCGTGAAGGAGTGTATTTTAGGAGGGTCTCTATAATGAATTAATAATTATATTTCAATTAAAAATTGAATAATCCATATCTAGTCAGTAAATAATTTTTTTAAGATCATTAGCGACCGGAAGACCATAACCACTATATAAACAAATAAATTTTAATGACTATTAGAGATTTCCCCCCCTCTAAATCAGCCTCCAATTTACTGACAACATACCACTACAATTCACTTAATTAACAAACTAACTCTACACTTGTTTGTTCCATGCCCTTTATCATACCATCACTAACTACAAAGGCCTTCAAACATTTTATTGTGTCCACTTCCCTCTATTGTGGCCATATAATCAATATAAGCTCAATTTTTTATCCACATAATGTGGGTATCTTTGGTCACTCTCCTCGACATTAAAAGACACAAATATGTATTTTAATTAACACAAATTTCCTTACACCATTTTATTTCAAAATTTTGTTGAGGCTATTGTTCCCTCCTATTTTCCTTCTATCATCCAATTGGCGTTTCATTTCTTCAATTACATAATCTGTGTTCAATTTTCACGAATAGGTATGTCCAGCAAAATTACTAGTACGTTGATGTTGGATCAAAGATTCTCTCTGAGGTATTTATGAAGGAAATACCTCTTGAAATACTGATCACTATGCACGTAAATATCAGCCAATGGAGGTGAGATGTGTGCACAATGATAATAGAAAAGTTAGGTCGAGAGAATGTGTACTTTTCTCCATGAATGTAACCTTTATTTATAGGCAAGTTATCTCGAGATTAACTGATATCATGTTCTGAATATCTCGGCTAAAATCTCTCTAACGGTTGAGATCACGATCTTTGTTGGTTGTTACTCTCATCAATGGTCGTTACATGCACAACTTGGATCTTATTGTTAAGATTCTGAGACATTAGATCCTTAATGGACCTTTCTGTAATTACCACTGATGGGCCCATATATTAAATCCGTAACATTCTGCTTATCAACCTCCCTCACCATTGGCATATTTTATTCCTTCCCAACTTAGCATTAGTAAAGCTACTTCTTTTATGTCTACCATTGCCCATAATCTACCAAGTTGCAGCCAACACCAAATCATATGTATATCGGATATGCATTCAGTCACATGTATTAGGTTATCTAGATACCTTCTCAGCCAAACAAAGGACAACAACACATTAAATAAATATGACAAAGAAATAAAGAGATCATGATTAAGTAATATAATTATGATTAAAGATGGATTGCCTAAACTGCTAATCAAACTCAAAAGTCTATAAGGTCCCATACCAATTAAATGTATAAATAGGCATGAGAGTGTAAAGGTTAATCACTGTTCATTCTCATTTATTATTCATATTTATTGCTCTGTAATGAAGTCTTGATTGTTGGATTATCTTTTATAAATATCTTATCATTCGACGGAAAACATCATTAAACACCATAAAAGCTCTTGAAGAAAAGAACATCACAAGAAAAAGAGTATCCGATCATATTTAAGCAGAAAAAAGTATGCTATTATTTAAAAAAAATGATAAAATGGAGAATTTTTTATTCTGTTAATAAAATAACATAATAAAAAATAACAGAGGAATATTTTGGCAAACACAAAATTCTTATATTATTTTTCCTTTCCACTACAAAATTCGTGGCACATAGCAAGCTCCAAAAACAACAAAATAACATATTTACTTCATAAAACCAACTAACAAGGAAAATAGTTACTCCCAACCAGTAAAATCATATTTAAACACCCGAATAGAACAACATACATCAACCCTAAAAGTAAAACATTTCACAGAGGAAAAATGTCAAACGTCTGTGAGATGGATCGATGCCTGCTTTGAATATTAAATTTACAAAAAGTACCGAACAATCACACATAAACTCGACAAATCAAAATACTCATTGTCTTCGTTGACATCAACATAACCAATTCATATTATTACTTCCTGTGGGCAAACTTAATCGAGCTCAAAACAATCGATCCAGGTACTTGTCAAGAACATGATTTACCATCTTTCTGTACACTCTTTCTGTTGGATGATAACTATCCCAAAAGACATATTCCGAAGCATTGGAACAAGTGTCATCCAAAGGGTTGCATAACACTGCAACCTCTAGTTTGCCTGTGCCGCAGCAACCTCTGTCCATAACTTTATAGCCTACAATTCAAGAAGCGAAAAACTTGAGAGAGAAAAAAATCAAGAATCATAAAAGAGAATTAACAATGTACTATTTTAGTGAAAAAATTACGTATAAATTGTTTTTTTACATGTATTATTCATTTTGTAGTGAATTTTATCGAATAAATTAATTAAATAAATTCTGATGAATGAATGAATGAATGCAACTAAGTAAACTTGGGTTTACCATATTTTTGGTAGTTATCAATGATATCGAGCAGAGGGTTGTAAACATCAATGTAAACTATCTTGGTATCGGACAAGTTGTGACCGAGGGAATCAAGTTCCTTTGAAAGTTTGGAATTGAACAACCTGGCTGCGTAATTGTACTTTTCTGAGCACTTTCTTGTTAGCCCTCCAGCCAGAGTTCTCTGTGATGGCACGCATCCAATCGGTGGTGCACCCAGTACTGCAACTCTACGAGCTCCCAGATTATATAACTCCTTAAGAAGAAAAATCATATATATGGTGAGCGTGGTATATATGATAGATTAATTTTATAAAATTAAAGAGTGTATTATCTATAATTATATATAAAGTAAATAACATTATTTTAATATACATATTTTACTCCATGCATAAATTATTATTTTATTCCTATAATTATTTTGTTTACAAACCTGAAACTACCCACTATTTTCTATTATTTTTTTATTAAAAAATAAGCAAAGATAATTAGGTAGTACTATATTATAATAATGCTTATTTATATTTTTTTTGGTATGTTTTTTTCCTTTGATAATAACAAAAATTCTAAGGATAAATTTGATTTAAAAAAATGAAATAAGTGTGAAAGTAAATTGAAGTAAAAAGTAAAATATTTGAGTGAATAATCAAACACTAAGCATGCGAACATACCTTTACAAAATTAGTGGCCGAGTTGACCATAAGGTCGGTGTAAGAAGGAATGTCATACTGTAATATTCTGGCGTGAGCAACAAAATAGGTGTTGGCAATGTCGTCACTGCCTGCCACCACAAGATAAAGACTGTTGTCTAGGATGTAGTTTGTTCTGCTCTCTCCAACAATTCCTTTCAGCTTTCCTATGTATTCCCTGAACATGTCTAGTTGACTAGATAATGATATAACTGACTGTTTATATGTAACAAAAAAATGTTCAACATTAGCAATAATTATATATATACATAGCTAGAATTTATAAGATCTGTTTTCTTATGAGTGAAGAGATGTTTATTTTTTAATTTATTTATAGAATAAAGATAAGTATGAAAGAATTTATAACAACTAAAAAATATGATATTGATTTAACGATGAAAGTAGAAAAGAAAAGAAAAAAAAGAAGGTTATTCATAATTTTTCTCTTAACAAAATAATACTAATAATTAACATTTATTGATAAAAAAAATATTAAAGAGTTTTAAACAATTAAGTGAAAAAATTAGAATAATTTTGTTCGTTGCAAAATATAGAATATACTACTTATTATTAGGGGGTAAACTTTCTCGGGACCCTGTTTAATATTTCCTTTTTTTAGAAGACAGGGTCCTCAATTGACAATTTGAAGGTTTTTTTTTTTTGAAGAGAGTAAAAAGTGAATTAAGGAAGGAGGAGAGAGAAAAAATTGGGAATGATTGATGAAGATAGACAACTTTTCTGTTGGGACATGTTTGTAATTCCCCAAAATGAAGTATTGAAGTATCATGTGGGTGTATATCAGGAAATGTATCACGTGGGTGTATCTTAGGAAATGTAAAAGTAGTAAAAATTGTTGTTGGTGGAAATTGAACCTTAGTTATTAAAAATAGGAATTATCATCTCCTCTAGTTTTCAGTATTGAACATATGTTATAATAATTAATATTTGAGGTCTCTTATTTTTTGGGGCCATATGTGGTTAGGCACCTTGAATGGGCCTAGAACCGCCCTGCTTACTACTGATTTAAATTAAGATAATTTGGTGAACTAAAATTATTTAAATCGATTCTGTATACACTTTCACTTTAAGAAAATATACACTATAATCAAATTATATATTGAAAAATCATCAGTAAAATATGGAGTGTAGATTATTTTTAATTCCACTCAACAATACTTTAGGAATTGAAGATGGAGCTCAAGTTTGGTTGTAGTTACCGTTATTTTGGGGGTCAAAGGATCGTATCCTGAAGCACCGGAGGCAAAGCCGACACCGGTAACAAGATCGCTAGATTTGAGATTCGGATCCAAATATGCAGGCAAATTCTCCTTAATACCCAATTGTTCAACTGAAACTCAAGGAATTTGCAATTAGAAACACTGTTTTAGCTATCAAAACTATTTTATAATTTGGTGAAGGATTCATAAGAACCTTAATTACATTTACAATATCATACCAGGGAAATGGATCCTCTTTTTACATTCAGATGGTAATAACATTGATTATATATATATAAGAAGTTTTCATCTCAAAATTTATTTTCTTGAAATTTAATAGTTTAAATTTTAAATTTCAACTATTAAATTTAAATTTAATAATTGTAATGAGTATTAGTAAAAAAATGTAGTTAATAAACCATTAGCGTAAAAATATTTAATATATTCTTTAACGTAAATAAAAAAATATTTCATCAAATAACCCAAAATATTTAACATTATCTATCATTAATACGGTTATTTAAGAATATATATATTTATAAGTATTAATGAAATCAACATATGATTACTCTTTTTTACATTATGTTAAAAAGGTAACAGTAAGCCAAGATATGCTTCTGAATTAATATTAAAAGGTTTTTTTGAATGATGCTTCTTTAACAAATTAAGTGTTTTTAAAAGTAATTGGTCTAGTTATATTGACCTTCCTTTCCTCATGAACATGCAGTATACTTGTTAGTTGTTTCCCTTACCTGCACACTACCATCCTACGTACCCAAATCACTTTATAATAGTAATTGCCAACGATTCCATTGTTCCTGCCCGGGACGAACAAATAACAATAAGATGAATATATGTGTCGATCGAGATTCCAGCAAACAATTTAATTTGATCAGAGATTAATGTCCCTCATGTCTACCACCAACCCAAGCTGATGACATAAGCTTGAAACAACCAGGGTCATGTGTACTATTATTAGACAAATGAGTTAATTGTCTTAGGTCTATTATCTAGAAAATTATTAGTACCTTAGGTTTTTTCTTTTTCTTGAATAAATCTTAAATATTAATAATATATTTATAATCTGATTGTGTAAAAACGGAAAAGACTGATAATTAATTTTAATTGGATTGATAGAGATTTTTTTAAAAATTATAATATTTAATGATAACATTAATTACAATTTTAATATTTTGTCCATTTTTTTTCTGGAGCAATGTTTTGTCCGTTATTAGCATTGGAGTAAAAAAAATACAATAATTACTTTATATATATATATATATATACACATTATAACAAAAAATATTATCACATTGTTCTCTTCTCTTCTTCTCCTCATCTTTCTATAATTTTTTTAGTCTCAACATGATCCACTTGATAAATTTATTAGAAAATTATCCATAATTGATGTTGAAAATATTATTAGTTTTAATTCCAATGAAGATCATGTAGAAGAAAAAGATTTAAATGATAATACTTTATTGGAAGAAAATATTGATAATAGTATCACCTCAAGTGAAGCTTTTGAAAATATTTATAATCTAGGAAAATGAATAACTATTGATGAAAAATTTAGAA
>PYAF01001516.1:1276378-1289771 GCA_007407185.1 Glycine tomentella | reverse complement strand
GAAAATATTTATAATCTAGGAAAATGAATAACTATTGATGAAAAATTTAGAACTTTAATGATAGAAACGTGCAATCAGATTTATCTATTTACAATTTCAAAAGATAAAAATAGTAGACATTTTAATTCATCTTTTTATCAAAGGATATTGCCAAATGGAAAGAAATATGATAAAAAATGACTAATTTACTCTAAAGATTTAGATAAAGTTTGTTGTTTTTGTTGTAAATCATTTTGTTCAAATGGTATTAGTCAATTAGTAAACGAAGATTAAATGAATTAGTTATTTTATTTATTGAGAGTGAAATATTAGAATTATTAAATTATTAAACATTGATAAATAATTTTGTCACTCAAAAACTGAAAGATTAATTTAAAATTTTAAAATTTATATTTAAATACTTATTTTTATAAAATTTACTTTAGGCTTAAATTTATGTAGACACGGCGCCGGAAACACCTCCGATCCTCACAACTAGCTACTTACCTCTCCAAATGATGTCACTCGTTGTCTCAGCATTAATTTTCGTGCTCCAAAACTACTAGAGTCTCTTACAAAAGATATATGTGTTTCATTCTAAAAAAAGATTATGAATATCTTGTTGACCGAGGTCCTCTAATTAATTGCTAAGACAATTAGGATAATCATCTTATTCTTTTACTATTATTATTACAAATTATTATTGTAAGGAAAAAAGATTTGCACTTGATCAAACATATATACTGTGTTAAGACAATTATGAATATCTTGTTGACCAAGGTCCTCTAATTAATTGTCTTAATTACTTCTTGTCATGGTATTCGTAAAACCCATTGTGCATTAAGAATGCACGATACATAAAAATTAAAAGAAAGCAAAGAAATGAATACAAGATAACGAGTTTAGGGATGTAAATAAAAAGTTAGCTATGTTAGCAATTAGTAACGTATAATTGCAAAGGACTGTTGAAGCCTAACTCAGATCAATAATTAAGAGCAAAGTTTATCTCATGAGATTGATTACGTGAATACACATTTTGTTTGCCTCAATTCTATTATCATTAATTATTGTTGATCATTTCTAAAGTTAGATAGCCATTTATTTATTACTAATAAATGTTTGATTAGAGTCGTAAGGTGGAAAGTTGTAGTACGTCTCTGTCCACACAGTATATATTTGATCAAGAGCAAATCTTAACTCTTGTATAAGAAGAAAATCTGATTGAAAGAGAGTAACTCACCTTTTGAGTGTCTTAAGATCTCTTGATCATTTGTGTGTATCCAAAAAAAAACTTTTATTTATTACACAAAACCTTAAAGATTTTTTTCTATTATCTTTTTCGCATTCTTTTATCTCTCATTCTTATCTTCATACACTAAATCTGTCTAATAATTGTCTAAACTTTCAAAGTTTTCATACAGGGCACTGTTTTATACAAGAGAAAGAGACAAGAAAGAGAATGTATTGTACTCTCTTTCCTCCATTAAAATTTTGCTGTAATTAACTAAGCTAGAAAAATCCGAGTTAAAGGCAAGAAACCAGTGCAGAGAGAAGAGAGTACCTATTAGGTCAGAAGGAATTTTTCCATTGCAAAATCGACCAGTTGGGTTTCCTCCCTGAAAATCTTTTCCATAAGGTGGGAAGTTGCACTTAACCAGTGTTTTTATGTTGTTGTTGTTGCCTGAGTCCACGATCGAATCTCCAAACGCTAAAACTGCCGGAAATGATGAAGCGTTTGGTGGCAACTTGACCAAAGCCATTGTTCTGTAACATAAAGCAAATATTACTATGAAACGGAGCAATGAGGCAACAGGAGAGCTAGTAAGATGCATGAGAGCCATAGTTGCTAGTTGTTTCTAAATATCCTCCACCTATTGTAAGACTTCTTGTTCACTGTGGTGTCTCAGGGAAGGTTATATTATATAAAGGATCATAACCACATGCATGAAATAACTGCGTGAGGCCTCGACGATTAATTAAATGCGTTATATATATATATATATATATATATATATATATATATATCCCATAATTTTATTTATAAAAATATTGTTTACTGAATTACTACAACATGTTTGGTGTGCATTGTTTTTTGAAAAAAATAATTATAAGCCGCACTTGATATAATTTTTTTAAAACCGTGGAAGATTTTATGTCCATATATAAAAAGTTACTCGTTCACTTTTGATGAATAAACAAACAATAAAATAAAGATTTAACTGAATTTTTTATCCCCCTAACGTGTAATTTTAACTCTTCAACATTTTTCACTCAATTTAGTCCTACAATTTCTTGATTATTATAATCAAATCTTTAGTATTCTCTATTTAACTAATTATTTTTACGATAACTAAAATTTTAAAATTCAATTTTTTTAAAACAAAAAACTAGAATGTTAACCACGCAATGCCTGAATCAACTTATACATAAATCTTGATACAACTTAATTCATAGTCTTAAATTTAAATTTCAGTTACATATAATTGCGTTAAATATTTACAAATATTCATAATAGTATTATAATTTAATTGAGTATGATTGTTTTCTAATAAAGATATTTGTGAAATCTCTAAAAAAAACTAGGTTAGTCCGTATAAAAATGATTTAAAAATTCATAAAGTCAACTTTTCCATAAAACTTGAAATATACTAGTATTATTTAATTTGAAGTTAAGGTAGAAGATGAGAAAATTTGAGACCCTTTAATTTAGGAACTTAAGTGAAATTTTAAATAGTGAATTTTGATGAAGAGACTTAAAATGGTGAAACTTATTCAATTCATGGATCTTTTGGGGAAAAAATTAAAATAGAGAGTTTCTAGTAAACAAAATTAAGAGATTGTAACAATTAAAAAGAAAACTTTATTATAACAGTTGTAAATTTAAGAATTTAAATGAAGAAAATAATAATTTAGCAAAGTAGATAAGGAGGGTAGCTTTGTAACTAAAGATATTCAAGGTATATGAGTTGTGTTGCAGCAGTAAATTAGTGGCATGGCGTTAGGTGGTGGACCGTGTATGGTTATGAATATGGTACTTACGTTTCCCTTATACCAGCTGCCCTATGCAACTAACCCAAACCTATACATCTTTCGCTTTGTTTGGTGAGGATCAAGTTTTGGGTTTTCAATCTTCAATCCGTTATCCTTGAATGACTTCTCTGGGATCTATAAATGTTAATAATATATCCCATGTTTTTTTCCCTTAATAATCCACTTGTACAGTACTTAAGGCAATGTTGAAGTTTTTCTTCTTTTTTTTTCATGTAAAAAACATTAATTATTTAAAGAAATTAAGTTAAATATACACTATTTGAATCAACGTACCATCCATTAATATTGATACATCGTCTATATTTTAAAAAATCTCCAGTGTTAAAAGCGATTCATTTGCAAACAAAAGAAAAAAATCTTAAAAAATGTAAATTGTAGATGATATATATACACCATCTTGATTCTTTTGGTTTCTTTTTAAATCTAGCTAGAGGGTGGTGGTCCATTGTTAACGTAAGTATTGTGCGCAAAGAACGAAGAACACTGACATATGTTACTATATACAGAGGCGGATCTAACTTGTAAGACTGCCCCTCTTAAATTTTGCCGATAAAATTTTAATATACCTTTAGCACTTATTTGTAATAGTTGTTAATTATTTTCAATGTTTATTATATTTTGTTTCTCTTAAATTTTGTCATTAAAATTTTAATATATTTTTAGCACTTGTTTACAGTTTTTGTTAATTATTTTCAATGCTTGTTATATAATTTGAAGTACTTATTAATTATTTTCATTTGTAATTTATGCATTAGCACTTGTTTATAAGGTGATTAAAGTCCTTACTCTTTATTGAAATGAAAAGTACAGTTTAATCATATGTATTTTGTAGAAATATTTTAGTCTATATTGTAACAGCTCATATTTAAAGATCTCAAACTCAATACTTATATCTAAATTAACTCTCATATTATCATCATGGTCTTTTGAAATCTCATCGCAAGTTATAATCAACTACTCTATTGTTCTATTCAATCCAAATCAGTAATTTGATTTAGTTATTTGTTTGTTCCTTTACCATAAAAGCAAACGGACAAAGAGAACAGAAGGTCAGAACTCAGAACTCAGAAGTTGACAGATGGAGTTAAATAAATTAATTTTAAGGAAAAAAATTAAATTAGGAACTTTATCTCATCAAGAGTCTCCCAAATCCCAATTAATATTTGGTTGTTTTGCAGAGATGTGGCTCACTCTTTATAACATTAATTCGCTTCTACATCTAGATGGAGATGTCTGATTGTAAATGTGTGAAAAAACTTTGAAGCCCTTGTTTGTAGTGTTGACATAATTAGAAGTTGAATACCAAAATCACGATTCATGAGAGTACAAATACAATTAAGTGAAAATATATATAATTCAATCAATACGGTTTTGATTTTTTATGCTAACTCGTATATATATATATATATATATATATATATATATATATTCTTTTTCTATCTCTTTTTTAATCACATGTACATTGTCTATTATATGTATCACCTTTTCTCTTAATTTATTATTCTTACTCATCTAGTCATGTTATACCCCTTTATGGGATTGTAAGTTTTATTTCAGATATATATATATATATATATATATATATATATATATTCTTTTTCTATCTCTTTTTTAATCACATGTACATTGTCTATTATATGTTTCACCTTTTCTCTTAATTTATTATTCTTACTCATCTAGTCATGTTATACCCCTTTATGGGATTGTAAGTTTTATTTCAGACGTCGACTGTTAACTAATACTGAAAGTATATTAGTATATCGGAGTATTTCTTCATGTAAAGCAAGTAACTATACTAGAAGATTGATGGAAGATCAGTTATTACAAATCTACAATAATCGATAGGGTGTTATGATTGAATTGGGTAATATGCATAGTTTCTTTTTCTGAATTATGATACAGAGTATTTATTGGCTAGCTGGTGCTTTTTAATTGTGATACCATAAAAATCAGTGGAACCTCAAAATGGCTCGATATTGACGTTTGGAGATGATGTCAAGAGCCACATATGTCTAGGATAATCTTTGTTAAGTTGGTGTTTTTGTTTATCTGCTTCTATAAACACTTCGTTTTGCTTCAGGGGGCTTATTAGTTTTTCTGATTAATTGGTTTTGAGGACATGTGTATCAGACTTTCAAATCTGATATTTTGCCTTTCTCGTGCTAAAATCCAGGGTCCTATCATTTTTAATGAATTCACTCTTGTTATAAAAATAAATTAATCAATTAGGTTGGCTGTTATAGAGTAGTACTAGAACATTAATTACTCCGGAACTTAGTTTGTTACCAAGCAAACAAATAACAGTAAACATTTCTTTTTGTACAACAGAAAATGTGATAGAAATGGGATGGAACAAAATAGATGAGCTGAAATGAATGGAACGGTAAAAAACAGTTCGAACAAACTAAATTGAACTACTCTGAATTACTCCAAACTGCTACCAAAGTACTCCAAATTGTTTGAATTATTCTCAATAAACATCTTATTTTGAAGGATTTTTTTTTTACATTTTTTAATCTCATAATATACAGGTCAGTTTGGTTCACGCAGTTTTGTTTTGGAGCAGTTCAATTTTTTAAAACTGAGCTATGAAACAATTCAGCTCAGTTTTTTATTCAAAACAGTTCAATTTTTTTAGCATAGTTCGACACTAGATCAGTTTAATTTTTTTTAAACAAACCTAGATAGCATGATGCAGTAGTGACCTTGCAATGCTAGATCGTAAACTTCCTTGACCACTGTCTATACAAGCTAAGTTGTCAAAGACGTACATGAAGTCCAACCAAAACAATTTATATAGTGACAGACTGAGACCCTGCAATGGTCCTACATACATATAATTGAGCATTCATCGTATGGGAAGTAGCCACAATCTACATGCCATGCTCATTCTATACAGTTTTTAATTTCTTTATTAATTTTTCGGTTTACTAAAGTTTTGGAGGTTTTTTATTATCAGTCTTTCTTTTAGCTAGATTGTAGCCTTGTCAGATGAAATGCATGTATAGGCTTTATTATTGCTGTGATTGTCGCCATGCGAGACTTCTCACAGAACTCACTCTATATATAGAAAGTAATAACGACGATAACGCCTATGCATTTTATGTTAATTAACATTTAAATTAGAAGGTCCTAGTCTTCCATATAAACAAGAAAATATAATGATATCCAAAAAAAAATATAAAGTAAAAAATATCAAAAAATATTTAAGGAGGACAAAATTTAAAAATAACTTTAAAAATGATTTTTATACAAGATAAAATACACGGTCAGATTGAAGGGCACCTCACACACCCAAACCAAACACACTCTTCAATCACGTATCCACGTAAGTTGAACAGTACGTCTTGGCCTTTAGTATGCACGAGCAACAAGTACCATTCGACCACGATTATCACCACTAAATTTACTTAAGGGTAATCACTCACTTAGGGATACCTAAGCATGATTAGAAGGAATATTGTTCAACTGGTAATTATGATGTGACATGCCCACAGACCCCACGTCCAGCAAGGATAGTATAAAAAAGGGTGAATACCCATGTTAGATGACTGATTCATTCTCACATACTCATTATATATCATTAATAGTTATGAGTCGAATCCTCACTTGAGTGTCGAAGTGTCTTTTATAGGTACTATAATTGGACACTTAGCATAAAATAGGGGCAAAGTTGTAATTTGACATCTCTCTTTTTTTTGTCGTGAGTTGGTCTCAAATGAACTTTTCTAATTGCACCACCTTTTTAATAATTGCACTCCAATATTTCAAAATTAAAAATTTCTCCCTTTTTAATAATTGCACTCCAATATTTCAAAACTAAAAATTTCTAATTGCACCACCTATTTTATAAATGCACTCTAATATTTCCAAATTAAAACTTGCTAATTGCAACCCCTTTTTGATAAGTAAATTAATATTTCCTTTTGAATCTTAAATACTCATTATATCATTTATTTCATTCATCTCACACATTATCTCTTTAGTGCTTAAGCAGTGGTATTACTTGTGTACGCAAGGTATCGTATTAGCCAATTTTTCCTTATGAAAAGACTCTAAATCACTGGTAATATAGTAATTCCTCTCTTATTTACTTGACAACTGTCTAGAAATTTGCTAAGTCCAGTGATTTCCTTTCATTTTATGTTATAATTTTCACAATCTCATAATTTGGGTCATTCATACTTCTCAATATTGTTGATTCTCATCTCAATTGACTTAGTCTAATTCAAGACCTGGTTTCAACAAAGGTCTATTATCACAAGAAGAAAAAATTATTATTGAACTTCACTTTTTTCTTTCTCTTATTAATTTACTTAACAACTGTCTAGAGTGAAGTGATCTCCTTTCATTTTATGTTATGATTTTCACAATTTTCTCCTTTGGACCCTTCATATTTCTCAATGTTGTTGATTATCACCTCAACTAGTTAAGTCTAATTATTGGCAGGTTCGCATAGGCGTGACAAAAAATGGAACCTTAAGTGGATCAATTGCTTATGACCTAATTTCAACATAGATATATTATCACAAGAAAAAAAAATTATTATTGAACTTCGCTTCTTTCTTTCTCTTATTTTTGCTACACATCCATTTTATCATTAATAAACTATGCTAGATCTTGCAGTTTTTTAAATATCTTTCTAGTCTAAATTATATGTTATCTTAACTACCTTTTTAAAAAGTACGTGTGTTCAAATATCTTCCTTATCATCTTCACTCTTTTCTCAACTCCAGAACGTTATTCTTTTCTGATGTTCTATGTCTTCTCATCATTTTCTCTCTTCTCTTACCTTCTTCATTCAATCAATTTATTTTCTCTCTCTTCTAAAAATAAACCAGTGAAATATCTTTTTACTTCTCCATTAACCGTAGCAACAAAAGTGCACGACTTTCTTAGTTTCTATTTTCTTGATTCATTTTCGCTTGGCCTAATTATTTTCTTTGTTTTTTTCTCCTTCATCAATTTTTCTCTAATATTGTGAATATGGAATAAATTTGTTAAAAAGGTTTATTTGATATGTCCTATGGGTTAAAGTATTTTGTGGAAAAAGATACTAAACGGGTCAATTGGAGAATTTTTTAAATATTTATTTGGTTTTGTTCTATACTGATTTATTGGTTATAAATTATGTGTTTGATCAAATGTCAAAATGACATTTTTGGGTATGTTTCCTTTTTTTTTTTACTTTTAAATTTATGGCACTTTTGAGACTACTATTCACATGGAAACTTTTCAGTCGATTTCGTCGGTTTGGTATTATCTTATAGAGTATGATTTTTTCACATACAATATTTGGTTGTTGTTGCTTACCTTTTGTTAATATTACTCCTATTTACAATCAATAGTTAAATTATATTTGTTTAAAAAAACCTAGTAAATGGAAACTGATGTTTATTGCAGAAATTTAAGTGAACGGGTAAAGGATCAATTGAATATTCAATTGTGAAATTTGATTCAGGACCTCTATAAAAGTAAACATTGACACAAATAGAGGTGATTAAAATTAATCAAGTTGACGATTAAGTAGAATATGAAGGTTCAAAGAGGAGAAAAAGATGCATGACAAAATGGAGAAAAATGAAGATATTACTAAACAAGTGAGAAATTTACTAGCAGAACATTAATTTTGCATAAAGTTTTCAGTTGTTTTCTTTAAGTTAAGTTCATAACTGAAAGTTGCTTGCTACATATTACAGTTGTTGCTTAGATTGAAAATTAGTATTTTTGTTCCAAACTAATTTTTTCTTTTTTTTAATCCATCTTATATATTTATCTTATAGTGATTATATGAATTGAAATTCTAACATATTCTCAATCAGCCATGCAATAGTCATGTTCTACTCAAATTATTTAAGTTTTCAATTTATTTTAAATTGTTGTGATCCATTAGTTACATTATTAAACAATATTCTATTTCTAGAGTGAAATTTTGTAAGATATTAACAAAATTGTTAAGGAGTGTTACATTACAAATTGATCGTCAAGTGCCTACAATTATATTACACTACATCTATATACCTATTGTTATTAAATAATCTTTCTTTATTACACATGCAAATGGAATGCTAACAGACGCAATAGAAGACAAAAGATACACACAAATAAGTGTTAGAATTTTCATTTGTGCATTTACTTATAATTATCATATCTTTATATTATACGCAACAAACATAATTTCTTATTCTTATTATAAATTCACTATTTTCTTCATTTCTAAAATATTTATATGTTTACTTATGACAAAAATAGTTTTCCAATAATATGAATGAATAAATGAATGAATGTCGGGCTCTTTCTTTCACTGCTAACCCCAATAAGTAAGTTTTTTAATGCTTACATTTTCTGTTTCGCCGAGCCCCTTCTGTTTTCGTTCTTCTCCACATTCTTACCGGGTGATCCAAGAATTTGCCTATGATTTTATCCAATGATATTTCAATATAGAAAGATCTCCTTATTTCTTCATCGCGGATTCTCGTGTTGAGCTAACGAAGTTGAGTTCAGCTCGGGAGGAATACAAGGTTCCCTGGCGCTTCATGGGACAGGCGTTCGCAATCCCCCTCCCTCTAATCTAACCCTCTCCCGCTCCCCATACGAATTTGAACCATCAGTTACATTTGTAAATAAGATTCTATTTCTAGGCTGAAATTTTGTAAGATATTAACAAAATTATTAAAGAGTACTACATTACAAATTGATCATCAGGTGCCTACAATTATATTACACTACATCTCTATACCTATTGTTGTTAAATAATCTTTCTTTAAGTGTTAGAAATTTCATTCATGCGTTTATTTATAATTATTATATCTTTATATTACATACAAACATAATACATACATCATGTTTAAATCTCATATTAAATTTGATTTTAAAAAACTAATTGGCCTCAATTCAGAATACTTTTTGATTTCCAGATATATATTTTTTTCAATTAAGTTGTTATTTTAGAAAATAAAAAAATTAATTATGTTCTCCAATGTTATTCTTATATCTTAATTAGTATCTCCCTTAAATAAAACAAGGAAATTTTAGGGAAGTGATTTTTTTTTTATGTTTTTGAGAAAAGGTAATTTAATTAAAACTCTAGTTATATTTTCTTAAGATTAATACTATCATTTAATATTTTTTATTACTCCTTTAAATAACAAATGTTTTGAAGCAGAAAATAATATTATATTTAACCAGAACTTTACTATCGCGTGTTCTCATTATTTTTTGTTCAAGACCTAAGCTGTGCAATATTGCATGCATTGCAAATAAAAACTTCTTTTTTAAAAAAATTATGAGTGCATTGATAATATTTTATATTTTATTTACTTAAATAATATTCTGAAAATGGTTTTTTGCAATAATAAAATATTTCTATAATTTTTCCCTTTTAACTCCTTCCCTATATATTATTATTATATATAATAATAATAATAATAATATACTACTGTGTATATATATGGTATCTCTAAGGGTAAAATTAACCAGTAAAAATCATGTCCAAGTTAAAAACTCAGACCAAATTTTGGTACTCATTGCTTTTTCCCTTGGAATATCACAAGGGAGCTTTCGAGTCCACCGTCCAGCTCCTATTAATTAATATCTCTTTTCACATGTACAAAACGATTTTTAATTAAAACATTAGTTACCTTTGGAACTAAGTTGAGTTCAACTTATGTATCAAAAAAAGTTGAGTTCAGCGTAACGTAAATCCACTCCCCCTATTTTTTTGTGTTTGCTGCTTTGAAAAGTGGAAACTTTCATTTATAATTAAGGCTCCAGATGGATTGCTAAACACACTGATAATTCATAATTAAACGGATACTCAAACTCTGTGTATCGTTCTCAAAAGAGTAAAACTAGTCTAATAACTCCGGCAATTTAAAATATAAATCTCTCCCTATATCCAAATTCAGCCAAAACATTCCTCGTGCATTAGAAAATGACAATCTAGACAAGTATGGTCCGCCAAATTAAATAAGACAAATACAAAGAGACCCACGTTAAATATATGCCACCATAACAGAATCATGTGACAACTAGAAGAACGAAACATTTGCACTAAATGTCAATCCGCAGCATATGCAAGATACCACCAAATCATAAACTTGAATCAAATTTACATGACCCTTAAAATATGATTGAATAAAAAATTTAAAAGCAAGATACCATATCATAAACCTGAATCAACTATTTCCTATATCTCGGATCTTTTTTCATTACAAAATAATTTTATTACATACTACTGAGTCAAGATTGAACAACAATGCAACTTGGTAATAAGCGAGAAATTGAAGATAATGGACCTTGTAATCATTACGCAATGATTAATGAAGCCCGAACTTACATAAAAAATCAGATGTAGATTTCTGTAAAAAGGAAATAGATAAATTGCTCAGGCAAACTGGTGTATATATTTCTGTAGAATAGCGGGCACAAGCTTTTTGTAAACGCTTTCACTAGGGTGAAAACCATCCCAAAACACATAATCCAAAACGTTAGAACACGTGGCATCCAAATGGTTGCATGTCAATGCAACCTCTAGCTTGCCTGTGCCACAACACCCTCTGTCCCCGACTTTGTAACCTGCAGTTGGACAAGGAAACATTTTGCAAAAGTTAATTAAAACCATTATTTTATTTTGAGATTGTTACAATTAAAGTGATAAACAACAAAAGGGTTGTAAACAACGAAAGTTTTACCTAGCAACTTTTTTCATTAATCATTTCTAAACAAAAGCTCATCAATGGTAATTTCTATCAAAAGATAAAGTGAAATATATATGTAATGTAATTACCATATTTTTGGTGGTTTACAATGACATCAAGCAAAGGGTTGTACACATCGAAGTAAACAATCCTGCTGTTTGGAAGGTTCTGATTAAGGAAATTTATCTCCTTCAACAGTTTGTCGTTAAATAACAGCACTGCATTGTTGTACTTTTGTACACATTTCCTTGCTATTCCACCGCTCAATGTTCTGTGAAACGGTACACACCCAACTGGCGGTGCACTGAATACTGCAATCCTCCGTGCACCTAGTTGATATATTTCCTTTCAATTTTATTGAGAGGGAAGAAAAGGTTAATACATAATACACTAATTGTCATATGATTAAATAACAATAAGCACTATGAAAAATACTTGAATTGATATGTTTTGTGATCATATGAAAGCAGAGAGTATTTCCATTGTAGTTCAATTACAACATCGATGACTATGCATGGTAAAAGTCATACCAATAAAAAAAACAGTTTTTAATTTGATTGATAATATAAAAAAGAGTATAGTAGTTAAGAAATTAAAATGAAAAAATATTTATTGTGAGAATTTTTTTTTAAAAAAAAATATGATTAACATAATTTTGTATAACTTGCTAATATTTCTCATTTTAACTTCTTAATCAATACTTAAAAGACATCTATTAACATTTTTTTATAATAAAATTACGCTTACGGTTCATTGAAATTAAAGTCATATATAGTAGTATAATTGAAGAAATTATGAAACTTAATTATGCATACCTTGAAGAAATTAGAAGCTAAGTTAAGCAAGAAGTCAGAGTAAGTAGGAACATCATATTGAAGTTCTCTGAGATGGCTCAAAAAGTATGTGTTGGAAATGTCATTGCTGCCTAAAACGACAATGAAAAGACCGTTGGCTAGGATAAAGTTTGTTCTGTCCTCTCCAACGTGTCCTTTTAGCTTCACTATGTATTCTTTGAACATGTCTAGTTGACCGGATAATGGTATAGCTGTCTGTAATAAATAATAGCAGTAACGTAAAGAGTTAGAAGAGGAACAGTAAAATTATTAATTAGGGAGAGAAAATTAATTGTGTACCGCAGTTTGTGATGTCAAAGGATCGTATCCGGAACCACCGGATGCAAAGCACACACCGGTGGCTAATTCACTGAGCTGCAGATTTGGATCCAAGTATGCGGGTAGAAACTCTTTTATGCCTAATTCTTCAACTGATCATACAATTTAGATAAATAATAGCCTTTTATAGAAAGAACAAAAAGTTCTCTTATAAGCTTGTATAAGTAAATATGATTTAACGTCACAAAATACAAAAATCAACTAGAAAGTAATTAAATTTACAGTTTTACACATTAACATATTTAAATTATATTAGAAAAAAATATTTTTAGAATGGTAATCAAGTGTTTTAATTCAGGCTACAGATAGGGATCACCATACTAAAGTATTAATATTTCTGAGAAAGGTTAAAAGTTTCTCATATTTAATAGAAGAAAATAAAATAAAAATAACATATATGATTTCTAAGAAAGTTAATGTATTAAGGTTAAATTATGTTTTTCTGATAATTTTAAAACTTTTTTTGCTCCTAATAATTATTTATTTTTAATT
>PYAF01001516.1:1224821-1276278 GCA_007407185.1 Glycine tomentella | reverse complement strand
AAGCATAAAACAAAAAAATTTACTAAAAATAAAAAGTTAAAAAAAAAATATTAGAGACCAAAAATAAAATTTAAAAAATTATCAAATATTAAAATATATTTAAGTCATATATTAATAAATGAGAATGAAATTTTCTCATCTTTATAGGTGAAATAAATTTTTTGTTGTGAGAATTATTTATTAAGTTTTTGAAAATTTTCATGGTAATTGATCATAAACATGTTTTTATAATTTTTTTGCAGAAATCCTTTACCTAAAAATCTCATTCCTAAGAAAGGGATTTAATTATAAAAATGAAAGATTCCCAATATCATACATCATCTAAAGATAAAGCAATAGTAAAAATCACAAACAACTAAATTATTAGCATATTATTTGTATATGCTTTTGATTCAATATACGTGATTCAATTTGTTAAGTTTCCCCTTTCTTATTTTATCATTTAGTGGCTCTAATTCAAATGTGATCTAATATATCGATCGATCCCAATTTTAAATGAATTAGATTATTCGACCAATGTTTTTTAGTTTTTACTAAGAAGAGAGAAGTAAATAAAATATTGAACTCATGACACGCAATACATGCAATGGAAAAAAAAAATAACTCAACGCATAAAGAATCTCATCTGATGTATTATTACTTAATCAGTATACACAAAGTAACAAGTCTAAATCATAAATTAATTTGAAGTGTTATACTTAATAGATAAGATTTTATGTAATTAAATTTTGTTCAATTAATTAAATTCTATAATTTATTTTTAAAATTAAAATAATTAAGTAAAAATGACTTTTAATGATTACATAATTAATATAGATAAAAATGATTCAACTTATAAATGTCCTCCAAGCTAATTTAGTGCAAATACGTATTATCTCTCTCAGAAAAAATTATGGACAGAACTAATTAATTAAGAAGTAAGAAGCAAGAAGCAAAAGCAAACCTAGAATGTCTGATGGAACCTTTCCATTGCAAAATCGGCCAGTAGGGATCCCTCCCTTAAAATCTTGGCCATATGGTGAGAAGTTGCACCGAGCGGATGTTATCAAGTTGTTGTTGTTGTTGCCAGTGTCCATGATCGAATCTCCAAATACCAACACTGCTGGAACCGAGACATTTGGTGGAAGTTCCACAGCACCCTTTGTTTTGTTGCAGGAAACAACTACTAATAGTACTGTCAAATGGACAAGTGACTTCAAAGTCGTTGAAGCCAGAAAACAATAATGTACTGGAGGAGGAGGAGAAGAAGAAAAAGCTGGGAGCTTCATTGAAAGAACTGTAGTTTTGGCTTTCTTTTGCTTCTTCGATCTGAGGAGATTTAAGTTATGTACAACCCCTATTTGTAATTCAAATCATTCATCCAACTATACCAAACAATCGTATGTCATTTACTGCAACGTTAAGAATTAATTACAAGGTAACGTACGTCTGGCTGGCATATATTCCCTCAAAGACATCAATAATAATCACAATCTCCTAAACATGTGCTTAGTTTGAGTGCATTTGTCATACATCTAATCACAATGGTACAATTTATCCTATTACATATTTCCTTTTTAGCTTTTTTATATATTATGAATTTTTTATATGTGAAATCATAAGATTAACTTCTATGTATTAAAAGTAAAGAGTTTTAAGTATAATTAAATTTTGAATTAAGTATTAATTTCATAGTCAATTCAAAGAATTAATATTTGTGAGTATATTTCAGGATCCCAGATAATCAAAATTTTTAATTATGGTGGTTAAAAAAAAATAAAAATAAAGTTAAGATAAAATTCTTTCTCTTAAATAGGAATTCTAAAATGAGTGTTGCTATTGAGAACCAACATCGATCATGTGCACGAATCGCACGAAAAACGGAAAAAGTAACATTCAACGGTTGGACTTTTTTAAAAAACAAATATTAATTGAATAATTAAAAAAAATAAAAAAAACGAGATTTCACATTACACAGAGTTCGTGTGTTTTGACAAAAAAAAAAATCTTTTCGTAACATTTAATATTTTCCTTCTAAAATTTAAACTTCTAAAATACTTAATATAATTGTAAAAACTCTAACAATAATAAATTTCGTCCATATAATAATTGTAGGTTCTGATTACTGTATATATAACACAGTTTCTTAATTTAATTCGTATGCTACATTTTAGCATGTTATAACAGTGAGACATTGATAAAATTAAATCGAGTGCTCTTTAATCAATCATGTATGATATGATTGAATGATAATTTTATGTCAATCATGGATTTGATTTTTGTTCCTACTTATAAAAAAAACATTATTGAGAAAGATCAATAACATTTAGTGAGTTTCCTTAGGCAACCACATTTCTTTCATTACTCATTAAATTAATTTAGAGATGAGACCACTAAATTTAAATACTTCAACTAAAACATAAGTGAGTAAACATTATATATATAATAGAGGAGTATAGCATGCCTTAGGTGTAGCGTATATCTTTGTGCGTTTTTCTTGGGAGGAAGATATAGTTATCACTTATTTTTAATTATCTTTTCCGATGACAAATTGGTTTTAGTATGTAGTCTATGCTTATGCTATGGTCCTGCCTAATAAGTAATTAATAACATGCATGTATGATTTGCATATTTTAGCTCACTTTTAAGAAAGAAAAATTTACGATATGATCTATTTGTCATCTTTTTAGGCATGTTGTAGTTTACTCTATTTAGATTATACGAAACAAGTTTGTGTTTCGGGATATTCCTTTCAACTTGAACTGTGTTTTGGACTTGAAAAAAGAAAGATTATGGACTTGGTTTAAGGCAAGATGGGTATACAGTGCTCAATGTTCACTTTTTGATTGTGTATAGATAATAGATCTCGTAAATTGTCTCTATCTTTCCATTTGATATGGCGCCTTGTTGTATACGATTATACGAGGTAGAGTACTCCTTATACGTACTGTATGACTTTTTTATAATGAAAAAATTGTTTTACAATTAAAATCTTTCAACTTGATTAGTGTATAATAACACACAATAAATCTCATTTTAATTTATCAATATTTTTTCAGGAACTACGGATACTTTGTTTTAATATATTGTGGACGATAAAGTAAAAAAAAAAAATCCTCTTTTTTTATATTTAACACACACAAAAAAACACTATAAGAAAGTACAAAAACAACGTCTAAAATATATTGTCCGTCTTGACACCGACGCTAATAACGGCGACTAAGCCGATCAAAGTCAACGCAAGAATTTTTTGAGGTTTAAATACATTATTAGCGTCAATAATTGTTTTGTCATCACATTGCTTAAAAGTCAATGCCTGACAAAATTTCTAACTCAAATGGCTGATAAAATTTCTAACTCAAATGGTTGTCACTAAATTGAAGCTAATGATGTATTTCAAACACTCGTTGAATTAACTCTAATTATAATGGGTTATTGACGGATCTAGGATTCAGTAAAAACAAATATTTAAAAAATAATCTAATAATATAAAAGAGTAAGAAAAAGGTAATGGTTCATACACATCAAAATATAAAAATAAGAGGTATATATGTAAAATTTTATAAATGCTTATAATTTTACTAAAATAAAAAGGTGTTTTTATTTATCCTTACATGAAAATAATTCAAGGATTCAAAAAAATTATGATATAAAATATAAAATTTTAAGATAAATAATATGACTTTATTAAAATAAGGGGTGCATTTGTCCATTTTCAAATACATATAGCTAGGTATGCTCCTGAGCCCTGAGGACGGAAAAATTGTAAAATATTTTCATATTGGCATGATCGATCACTTAATTGAGTTAGGTATAAAGTTATTGGAGAAAAATAATAATATGAATATATGATACAATGCTTAAATACTATTTTCTTTATGCATTTTAACAAACATTATTTTGTGTTGGCCAACACAACTTAGCATTGCCCTTAGTCGAACATTAATAGCATCGACTTAATCTCGTCATTATTTTATAATTGTATGCAATAATTGATTTAATGGTTGATCTTTTCCATTAACAATTTTAATTTATAGAATATAAATTAATTATTATAAATATAATCTATAATTCTTGTTTAAAACAATCACATCAAAAACATGAACATAATCTTTAGAACTCATGAGTTTCACATAAACATACATTTGTTTATGATTGTGGAAGATTTTTTATGGTAGAATGTGTTTTGAGTCTTGATCATTTCAGTTCTTGTATCTTCTTTTGATAGGAATACGATACAACTCTCATGGATAAACAATTAATATATTTAGTTTTCTAATCTCTATTTATTAGAAACTGAACCACTACATTTAAGATAATTGTATCTATCAATGGTTATCATTTTATATGTTTAATATAAATGCATTTATCAACAATTATTATTTTAATAATTTTCCTTTGTAATCAATTACTCTTATATCATTTATTCATTAAATCAAATAATATTTATTTAAATGAGTCACAATAATAAATCTTACATTAGTCATATATTTATAATATGATAGCTTCAGTTTTATGGTTGACACAAAGTTGACACTAAATGCACATTTAGTATCAACTTTTACCCGATGTTAAAACGAAAAATTCCTATAATATATAGAATACTTTAGATAAGTTTGATTTTCCAATTGTTCAATTTCCTATCTTATGAATATTTTAACGGTTAGAGTTAGAATTACCATATTCCTTCAATAAATATAAGCTATATTATGAGAATATATGATATAATTAATTCATATACAATGAAGCAAAATGATAAGGCTAAGCTTATCATATATAAATTGTATGCAACATTTTAAATTTATTACATGCTTTATTTTGTACACACATGATTCGTCGTTATTTGATCCTGATAGCAAAGTGGCAAATTAACCATCCCTCAGAAATTGGCTAAGCTTGAGGTTTTATTTAAAAAGAAATAAAAAATTCATTCTAAAAGTTTTGACAACACGTGATTTTTAAGAATATAAAAATCTCTAAGTAGTTCTTAAGAATTACAAATATAAATTATTACTAAATTTTTAAAGAATGAATTTGATGAGTGTATGGAACTAGCTCACAAGAATTTATCTACATATTTTCCAATAAGAGAACCTATGAGCCTTTTATAAACGCTTTCAGTAGGACGAAAACTGTCCCAAAACACATACTCCAAATCGTTGGGACACAATGGAGTGAAACGGTTGCATAATAACACAACCTCTATTGTGCACGTGCCACAGCACCCCTTGTCTTCGACTTTATAGCATGCGGGAATAACAAATTAACAAATCATTAATATATATTGATAAAAACTTTACGGTTAAAGTGAAAATATAAATTACCATATTTATTGTAGTTTAGAGCTAGTACAACACCTGTGGCTCCGCGCGAATTGCACAAGTCATATAAATATTTTATATCACTGATCAAAAATCAACTAAATAAGATAAGACAATTTTGTTGAAAGAATATAGAATAATAATAGAGTTTGTAGTTTTCACAAAAATACAAAAGTTATATGTTTTTTCTAAAATAGATTTGAATTACAGCAAATGGATGAGATATGTATATCAGTGAAGAAAAAACATTGACGGGGTGTTTTGCTGCAATAAGTGGAAACGGTCTACGGACAAGTTTGAAAGGCCAAGGTGATTGTGATGGAATTAATGACATCCGAGGGATGTAAACTAAATTGTCAATGTTTTTTCCAGAAATAATCTTCGCTTCAATAATATGATCAGCCAATCTTGTCACTATGAGCCTTGTTCCATTGTGTAATCCTTCTGCTTGATCCAAATTCCTAAGTAACATAATTGGAGTTCCAGGCTTCAAAATCATTTTATGATTAGGAATCCCAAATGTCTTTAAACTATTTAGAAACTCTGGAGTGATAGAATCAAGTGGTTGATTGTGCAGTGCTTTTGACATGTCAACACTGTCAGAGCTTAAATACTGTTTTTCATCACCAGGTAGCAAGGAAAGCACATATTCATTAATTTTGTCCACTGCGTCAATGTTAGATGCCAAGATAGCCCTTGATTTTAAGAAGCAGCATTGTTATGCTGTTTAAGAAGGCCTAGATATGTGACCTCAACTATTGCCTTAATGGGATCAGTGAATTCTTTAATAAGTAAGTCTTTAGGTATTTCTATTTCTGTTAACCATCATTGGGCTCTGATAATTTTCCATCGCCAACACATAATAGCCATTCTGAATACTATTTCAAAGCTGTCACTTCTTCGTGATCTCCAGTGCTTTGTAGACGCATATTTTTGTTAATCTGACAACTTTACAATGTTCCCATAAGTAAGAAGCATTGATTGTTGAATTGATAATATCTGACCAACTACCTCTTGGTATGACAAGGAGGATTTGTATGAAGTCACCTCTAAAAATTACAACTTTATCTCCAAATGATGTTTCTCCTGCATCTTTAAAACTCATTATATCTCGTAGAGTTTTGTCCAATGCCTCAAGATAGAACTTGTGCACCATCGATGCCTCATCCCAAATTATTAGCTTGGTAACTTTCAAGAGTTGTGCTAGATCGTTGCCTTGATGAATATTGCATGTTGAATTTGGTAATGTAGAAACCTATATAGCAAACTTCGAGTGTGCAGTTCGTCCTCCAGGTAATAACAAAGAAGCTATTCCACTTGACGCTACAGTTAAACTATATCACCACGAGACCGTAATGCAGCGGCTAAAGTTCTCCACATGAATGTCTTTCTAGTTCCTCCATAACCATAAACAACGAATATTTGACTATGCTGGTCACTAACAACTGTCATTATTTGTCGAAATATATCACTTTGTTCATCTAAAAAGGTAAACAAAGAATATAACTAAATTAATTTATAAAATATGGTAGTATTGTTTTAACTTATATTGATATTTTTACATGTTAGTGATGCAAATAAAGTAACCAGCTCATTTTTTAACTGTTGTACATCATAATTAGTTTCTTCATAAATCAACTTGTTGATGAATTGAGGGTTGACAGTGTTTGATGGATATGGCATTGAAGGATAATCTTTTAAACTTCTCATATTGGACTGTAATAACTCCTCAATATGTATCAATGATGTGTAAGTCTGAAACAGAAATAGTCATGAATAGAAAATAACAAAAATATATAATTAAGAAGAATTCCAGGAAATAATCAGTATACTTGGAATTTTTGAATTAATTCTTTGATCATATAAGATGTCATTAACTAAGCAATTTCATGTTTATTCCCAAACATGTTCAGGTTTCTTGATGCTATTAGAGATTAACATGGTGACAAATAATTTTCTCAAATAGTATCCTGAACCCCAATTGAAAGGTTCTCTGATAGCTTGAATACATTATGTATCATCATGTTGAAATCTCATTGCAAAGCAAGCATCATGAAATGTAGGATATTGTATACCATTGACAGTTCTTATATCTTCATAACAGCATGGCTCTTTGGTGATTGACAACATCATTCTCAAGTAATACAACTCACTTGTGCTTGGTGGCACCTAATTAAGCCTTCCAATGGTATATCCTTGTTTTCTTGGTTGCCATGATCTTATTTTTTGCTATGTAAACAAATTTTGTAACAAATCCAGCATAGGTAAGATCTTTACCTTCATGGAACTTTTCATTTGCTTCAAACCATGTTGTGAACATCAACTCTTTCACAGTTGGCTTAGAGAACACAAAGTCTAGGTTATCATCATCTTCAAATAGTATAGATTGCTCATTTGGTAGATAAAAGTATAACCTCTCAACTGCAGGAGTTCTTCCATGAATTTGAAAGGAGAAAATTCTCCAACATGCTTCACATGGTGAAATGTACCGACAATCCAAATAATGCTTGACTTCGTCGATGCATTTTGATTGAGTTTGTTGGTCATTTTCTTCTGATTCTAAAGATGCAATTATTCTATCATATTGATGTATTTGAATAAGCATTTGATAGAAGTAGATTGGTTACATCATTCAATGTTTATGTGAGCTCTGTACCTTAGCAATAATTCTGGATAGTATGGGAGAACATGATGATTGTCAAGAATGACACCACTCTTTTCAATGAATTTACCATTGTCTCTTATTCTGTAAACTGCATATCCTTCTTGGTCAACAATAGTAACTGATTGGAATTTTTTGGGAAAGAATCGACTACATTGACCATCTTTCATACACGGTGATGATTTATTTGCTAAGCCACAAGGACCATGCAACATATGATTTTTTACACAATCATATAAAGTTAGTTCTTTATGCTGATCTGGTATCTCTATTGATATAATTCTATCAATATCTTCAGCACATGGATACTTGTTTGAAGAATGCAAGAATAACATAATGTGAGCATGAGACAACCCTCTCTTCTGGAACTCGATTATGTATATATCTGCATATAGTTATAGCTTCTTCAGTCATGCTTATTAAAAGTATATCAAATAATTAAATAAATTGTAAATAAAAAAAAGAACATGCATGCTACCACTCTTCCAAAAATATGTTTTTTTCTTGAAATCTGTTAGAAGATTATCTAGGTTCAGTTTAAAGACTCTTGAAACTATATCTGGACGATCTTGTGCTGTTAAGTTCATTGATTTTAACAGTCTGTATTTCTGGTCAGTTCGGGTAACATGTGAATTGTATAAACAAATTAGGAAAACCAAGTTGGACACAAATTGTCATTCTATCAAAATATAGTTGATCCATGTATCTACATCTACCTACAAAGGTAGATGGCAAAACAATACATTTTCCAACATTTGGTGACTAAGATTGGTCAAGATCGTAACACTTGTGCAAGCTACTTATATTAATCTCTAAGTAGTTCTTAAGAATTACAAATATCAATTACTACTAAATTTTTAAAGAATGAATTTGATGGGTGTACGGAGCTAGCTCACATGAATTTATCCACATATTTTCCAATAAGAGAAGCTGTGAGCCTTTTATAAACGCTTTCAGTAGGATGAAAACTGTCCCAAAACACATACTCCAAATCGTTGGGACACAATGGAGTGAAACTGTTGCATAATAACACAACCTCTACTGTGCCCGTGCCACAACACCCCTTGTCTTCGACTTTATAACCTGCAGAAATAACAAATTAACAAATCATGAATATATATTGATAAAAACTTTACGGTTAAAGTGAAAATATAAATTACCATATTTATTGTAGTTTACAATGACGTCAAAGAGAGGGTTGTAAATATCAATGTAAACTATCCTGCTATCTGGAAGGTTGTGATTGAGAGAATCCAGCTCCTTTGACAATTTGCTGTTATATAACTGTACTGCGTTGTTAATATTCACTACAATTTTTCTTTCTAAACCTCCTTGCAGCGTTCTATGAGATGGCAAACACCCAAGTGGTGGTACACAGAACACTGCAATCCTCCGTGCCCCTAATGCATATAATTCCTTTCAATAAGGAAACAAGTACCTGTTAATTAATCATTACAAGTATAGAAAACATGATCAATTACATGTGGGTCTTTTCAGCCCAGACCACAGACCACTTAATCATTGAAGATGTTTAAATGTTTATATATTTTATTTACTTTCTGCTCAATATTGTGTGTATTTGAAATTTGTTCTATTTAATATTTTTTTGATGAGTGGCGTTATTTAAATAATAATAATTTGAGATGGAGAAAACATTTTAAAAACAACTATATTCAATGGATCGAATTTCTATTTATTTTATTTAATACTCTCTTTGTCCTGTCATATGATAAATGTTGTATAAAAAATAAGTTCTAAAATAATTGTCTAAAATATAAAATTATTTTATTTATTTATCTCTTATATTAGTAATGATTAGTGACAAAATTTATAAATAAATTAATGATAATAAGATTAATTTTATAAAATTATTATTATTTTATTTATTTATTATTGTTTTGTTTGCCTAAAAATGATGACAAATATTATTGGACAAGTAGAGTATTATTTAATACTCCACTATCTAATAATAAGTGTTGTGACATTTTGATTTTTACATGGAAAAAAAATACAAAAAATAAAAGAAAGCAATAATTTTATAAAATTATACTATTAATAACACTATAGTGAAAAACTAAAACAATACTTATTAGAAATATTAATGAGAAAATAATAATTAAAAAGCTAAAATGTGACTTATTTTAGAATTTATATTTTCATTTTACACTGCACTTATTTAGAGAAAGAGAGGGTAATAAGAAAAACTTTTTATTTTGATTACTCAAGCGGTCACTACCAAAAAAAAAAAAAAAAAAAAAAAAAAAAAAACCTTTTTACGATGCGTGAATAAGGAAGGTTGTCCAAAGTCGTAGTTAACAAATTTTAGGTAAATCCGTCTAAAGCCATGGTAAATCAACAGGGTTTTGATGAAAACCGTCGTAGACTGGGCAAATATAAAGACGCCGTAGATGGAGGTGGAGCCACAGTCGCTGAAGAAGCTAAGGTTCAAGTCTCTGAAAGCGCGCTATCGATCTCTTCTCTCCCATTCACGGACACCTCGCTCCTCCCGATGCCGAAAGGTTGCGCTTCTTTTCCCTTTTCCTCACTCTCTCTGTAATCTCTCTCACACACCAACCAACGCTGATTGATGCTTCTGATTTTCTCGTGCAGCAAGAAAATCCGCACTAGCCACAGGTTAGTTACTGAATCTCAAATTCCTAATCTTTATGATGCTTATGAGTTTTGTTTAGTTTTAAATTAGTAGTAGACTTGTTGCCGTTGGATTTTTCTCCTAAAACCCTAAATGGCAAGATTGAATGGTGGAATCAAACGCACTGCTAATCAACCTCCTCCTCAAGTTAGTTCTGCCTTACAGGATTCAGGGCCCTCTAACACTCTTGCACTTCCAGGTAACTTACTGGTGTCAGTGTATGGATTTGTTATAGGAAAGTTATTGGAATTGGTTTTAGGGTGGTTCCAATTTCCCAGCCATCTTTTTGGTGTCTGTGATTAACTTATATTGCTTCTTGCGGCATTGCCATTGTCTTTATCACATCAGTGTGAGTGTAGTGTTTCTGTGTGTTTGTGCGTTTTTTCTCAACGCTGTAGGAGATTTGAAATTGACATCTTTGTTGTAATCACTGTTAGAAAAATGTTTATGAAAAATAGATCATTTTAGGATTCTGTATTTAATAAATGCCAACTCCCGTTGTATGTGCCTTTACATAACTCTTAATTCTTGATCCGATGCTTTTCTTTTTCCCCCTTGTGTGTGTTATGATATTATGATGTACATGCCTTTGACATTTGAAAGCAAGTGGTTGATGTGCCCTCTAGCATATAGTGTTTTCAGTATTTTTCCATGTAATTATTCCTCAATAATAATAATTAAGAGAACCATGTTGTTAGTGCTCATCATGTTGATATTCTTTCTTATTATTCAACAGGTCCAGGAGATTCCAAGGATTCTCAGAAAGGAGGACCCTAAAATGCCTTGGTTGTTGGCCGCCCAACTATGCCATCCACAATATATGTTCCTCCATTTTTCATTAACTTTGTGCATTTAGGCCGGGGGAATTTTTTTTTTTTTTTTACTCACAAATAATCTGTTTGGCTCATGCTTATCAAGTTTTTTTTTCTTTATAGTTCTTGGATTATTTAAAAATTTGTATTCTGACATATTAGCCTATATAACAGTTAAGATCCAAATCATATATTCTGCAAAAGTTTAATAACGAATTATGTAGCCTTTGGATTATACCTCAACCCCTCGCTTCTTATTCTGCTCCAGCTATGCTTCCACCTTCTCTTATTCTGTTGCGCATGTGCTTCCTTTCTTCTTTGCTCGCAGCAACTTCACCAGGATCAATCTTCACCGACCCGTCTTTTGCCAACTTCAATCCAAGGTAATTACTCCTTCTTGGCTGCTCCACATGCTAACATCATTCATTCGCTCTTTGCTCTTGCTCGTTATATATTTATTCTTTTAAATTTAGTGTTGGGGCAAATATTTTAGGAGAAAATATTTAAAGTTCAAAGTCAATGAATCCTCGCATATAAGTACTAACTCTGGAGTTTTTAAATTTTGGTGTGAAATTTGTATTTTGCCTGATATTTGAGGTTGAAAGTCAATGAAATTTGACATATAAACAGAGAAACCGCTGACAAGAAGGTGCTCCCCCTTTCTAGAAAGTTCATTACTCTTTGTTAATGGCGGTGTGGCCTCAAACGAGTGGAAAGCTGTTCCTGATATTTAGAGATCTTCTGCCGATAAGTATGGTGGTAAACTAGCATTAGTAGATCCGTATCATGATCCTCCTTCAACTATGACATCTAAACAGGTGTATTTTATTTTTTTATTTTATTTTTTTACTTTTTATATCTCTTTTTTGTGCCCAAGACGTTCTTGAATTGTGAGAAGACCAATAAAAGCCCTAGTTAATTAGAAGAGTTGGTCCAATGAGGGATAGCCCAATAATTAAGGTAGAGGAAAACCAAGGAAAAGTCTTAAGTAAAACTATTAAAAGGATTCAGAACTATCTAAATGGCCTATGTGAAGAATTAGTTTTTTATAGAACACAATGATGTGGTTTGATCCATGTGTAAAATGACCAAGTCATTAGTCCAAATAATACTCATCTCAATCCACTTAAATAAGGTCTCAAGCTCGGACATTATAGATAGAGAAAATATGATTGAGAGAGAATAGCCCACAAACTTAGTCAGACATATTTCTCAACATAGATTAGTTATTAGAAAAATTGATGAATATTATGCATCAATGGTGACTAAAAACTGTGTAAAACAAAGATATATTGAAAAAACTGCTTTAATAAGTGGGTGATAAGCTATGCCATGATGAATAGTTTTAAATATCATTTCTTAAGTTACTAAACTTTTTTTATTGTTTAGAAAATATTAAATTAATAAATATATTTACTTTTTTATTTAATAACTGTTCATAGAGTACTAAAAATGTTATCAAGAGAATATTTTAGAAAGATATGGCAATATTTATTTCCTATTATAAGTCATTTTCACCTAAAATAGTCTTGAATTCATGAAAAGAAATATTTAATATTTTCAATTCTATTAATTTTTCTAATGTCTCATTAATTTTAATATATTAATAGCTATTATTGCAGTTTATTATTATTAGAAAAGTGAAAAAATATACACTTGCCTTGTAGGAAAGTGTAGAATAATTAAATAGGATATATTTAGAAAATAAAGATAAACTTTTAAAATATTCAATATTTCATAAGGTTCATATATAAATTTATAATAGAATAAAAATATTCTAAAATGTGACTATAAAAAAAATATAGTATATATGTGCATCTCAGCCATCACTCGTAATGGATTATGTGGTTAACAATCCATTCGTACTTGTTAATTGCATTATCTCTGAAAAATCTATTGTTGTGGTGTGTGGAAAGAACCTGACTATATGATTTAATATAGATGTGAATAATTCTGAATTTTTTTTATAATGTATTTTTATCAATCTAGTTGCTAAATAAATATAAAAAAATTGTTAATTCTTATCTAATTGGTGTAGCACATATTGAAGAAAAGATGATAATAAATCAGTTAAGATAAATGCTTTGGAAAACAAATTACAAGACATCAGTTAAAAAGAGATAGACCAAAAAGAACGTTAGAATAAATCATTAAGGAAAATCTTAGAATTAATAATACTTTTGAAACTTTAATTCTTAATTATATTGAATAACATTGTGTGATTTATATAATCGATCTACTTAATGAGTTAAGATTTTGTTCTTGTACTATTCATATCTAAACAACTAAATATGTTTAGTAGTTATGCAATATTTTTATAAAATATAAGTGGATTAATAAGAAAATATGACAGAAAAATGTGACTAGCTAGTATGTAGTTGTAATTGCCTCGAGGTTTGAGTTATGTTTAGCATGGATGAAAGTCATGAAACTTAATCATACCTTGAAGAAATTAGAAGCTGAGCTGAGCAAAAAATCAGCGTATGCTGGAAAATCATATTGCAGTTGTCTAATATGGGTCAAAAAGTAAGTAATGGAAATGTCATCGCTGCCAAATACCACAACATAAATACTGTTGCCTAAGATGAAGTTTGCTCTGTCTTCTCCAACCACTCCTCGTAGTTTGCTTATGTATTCTTTGAACAAGTCTAGTTGACCCGATAAAGGTATAGCCGACTGATAATTCATTATCATATCATAATAATGAATGTAACAAACTTAATTAATTAGAAATTAGAGATACTAATTAATTAATTTTTCAAGAGAAAATAATTAATTTGGAGATGAAAATATATATTAATATTATGCGTACCGCTGATTGCGATGTAAAAGGATCGTATCCTGCACCACCAGATGCAAAGCACACACCAGTGGCCAATTCACCAGGTTGGAGATGTGGATCCAAGTATGCTGGTAAATACTCTTTAATGCCCAATTCTTCAGCTGATACAACACAAAATAATACTAACTCAGATACAGTATTTAATTTAAAGCCAATACCCACCGCCATAAAGTAAACTTCAAGTAAGGTCCACTCTTTAAAAAACTAATATATATATATATATATATATATATATATATATATATATATATATATATATAGCACACGTACGTACCCACAAGGTCAGAAGGAACCTTTCCGTTGCTAAATCGACCAGTTGGTTGACCTCCCTTAAAATCTTTACCATATGGTGGGTAATTGCACCGTGCCGTTGTTCCCAAGTTGTTGTTGTTGTTGCCAGTGTCCATGATCGAATCTCCAAACACCAACACTGCTGGAAATGAAACATTTGGTGGAAGTTTGACAACTGCCCTTGTTTTACACACAATATTAAAAATCAATAATGATAATAATATGAAATGGAGCAGTGAGGAAGTTGCAAGATGAGGAGGAAAAGGGAGCTTCATAAAAAGACCCATATATTTATGTAGCTGGGGTTTGTCTCTACTTGTCGGTTGAGCTTCTTTTTTCTGAAATAATAAAGATAACGATGATCAAACTTAGCTTCTTATACACTTGTAATTCAGATCTTTCACAGTTACACCATAAAGTGTATAACAGCATTAGTGTATCCTCCTTTGTTTTACCTCATTTATTGCATGTAGTCAAGCAAACGCCACTTAATCATTGTAGTTCGACGATTCTGTCAAGCAATTAATGAGCAAATTCTTATCTTTTAATTTTAAATATTGATTATTTTAAAATTTATTTATTTATTTAATATTGTTTTATGTCTAAAATGATAGACTGATATGAGGATCGAGGTTCGAGGAGGCTGCGCGCCCTCCTTTCTTAAAAGTAATATTATAATTAACTACTTGATGTCTTTTATACTATAAGATTAAGAGAAAGTGGTAGAGATCAAATTGTAAATTTAAAAGAGATAGTATATAGTAATTGTAGCAATATTGATTAACTGAGTCAATCCTACTCTGGGTTTTTTAAGTTTCTTAACTAATTTTAATGCAAGCCATTAGCAAACGTAAAAGAAGTCAAAGACAATAGTCTCTGCTCATATTTCAGGACAATTTTAATTCAGGAAAATGCTAACCAACATTATTAATTTTTTTGTCGCAGCTAATAATTAACTGGAACAACCAACCTAAATTGCTTTCAAATAAACGGGGTCACTGGAACCCTCTTTCTTCACCAGCTGGTTTGAAAGGGAGTACTAGATAGTGCAAAACTCATTTAATCTCTTACCCTTTTTTTTTTTTTTTTTACTGCATCTCGATCTTACCACAATTAATTAGACATACATCCGAAACACGGACTATCCAAGAACATTTATTAATTTGTTTTTTAATCATATCTTTTATTTTTTGTAACATTATGTCTAGGAATTCAAAGCAAACTTATCGAATGAGACATTTTATAATTGTTCAGAGTTATATTTTTAATCATATCTTTTATTTTCTATACCATTAGATATCTTAGGTCTTGAAAATATATAAAGGAAATTAAAATGAGAAGAATTTGACCTAATTGTGACCTATCAGCAGAAGAAAAAAGTTATCAAAAGAGATACGATTCTAACTGCAATTTCTTAGTAGAACTAAACATTGTAAAGTTGTTAAACTAAAAACAAAAAAGTGAAATTCTCACAACGAAGAATTACTCAAATTTATTTATTATTCAAATTTTGTTTGCTTTTCTTACAAATGGGTTCTTATTTACTACTCTGAATTTAATTATAAGTAATAAAAAATAAATTTTAGACTTAAATATAAATAAATTTTAGACTCAAATATAAATAAATTTTTACTAACTCAAAATATCTTTCAATTGATGGAGAAGATTTTAAGGTTAGTCTATGCTTTGAATTTTTCTTCTAACAAAAATTAATAATACTAATAATTAATATCATATTTGTCCATAAAAAAATTCAATTGATTGAGATTCTATTTTTTAGTTTTTATTCTTAATATTGAGTTTTGATGAAGAGCAATTAAGAAAGAAGTTTATTTTTAAACATGACAGCATATAAAGATTCGTGATGGATGTGAAACTATAACTTTTCAGCATTCTCCCACGGGTACAACCACATTGGTTCAATTGTGACTTGTGTAATTTTTTTTTTTTTTTTTGGCTCAGATTATGTGATGTTCTTTATAGAACTGTAGAGAATCGAATTATATATATATATATATATATATATATATATATATCAAACTATTATTAGTTTATTAATTTTTTTCTTAATTATAAAATTATTTTAGAAATTTTTATTTCTTTTTATAAGATAATCTTTTAGTTTCTAGATACATTAATGAAAAACAATTCAATGAATAAAAAGATAAGAAAATGATAATTTTTAAATGATAATATAAATAATTGATATATTTAATATGTGATTAACTAAATTAATTATTTTTTCTAAAAAAACATGAATTAATTAAAATAATCTTATAATTAGATATGAGCAAGTACTTAATATTATAATTTTATACTATCAATGAGTATTAATAACGGTGGACTCAGATTCATTAAACAAAAATTTGGATTCAAACTTGAAGAATGAAAAAAATGTAATTTAAAAAAAAATCATTAAAAGTGTTCAAATAGATTTTAGCAGAGATTAGTCATCAAAAGTAGATAAATTCTTGATATCTATGATAACAAAAAAATAATATTATTATATCATATTATATGAAAGCAATATTTATTATGGCTCAGCTTTTGTGATGATCTTTATAGAACTGTAGAGAATCGTGATCATAATTTAACGCGGGGTGCTCATCATAAAACAATATATCACAGCAATTCAATTCAAGCTATCTGTGTCAGCGCAGCGATGGCTTCCGTGACCACCAGTTGGCAGTTGCTCTGAGAAGTAGTTATTTTAATTTTTATATATACATTTAATTATTATAGGCAACAAAAAAACTAACAAATTTAAAAATATTTTCTCATATAATAATTAAAAACAGTAGTTTCTAGTATTAAAAACTACAACATCAAAATCATGCCAATACACTTGAGAGATGATATTAAAAGTTAAAAAACACAAAGACAAAACTAATACTATCCGTTATGTTCTGTTTGGTTGGAAGTAATAAAAATAAAAGACGGAAAAATTGAAATTTGAATTGGAAATAAAATAAAAAAAAAGGAAAATTTTAATTTTTTAATTTTATGAGTCAATTTTTTTCTTATACTTTCTTTCCAAAAAAAAAATGTTTTGTTATATGTATTTTTTTATTTCTTTCTTTTCTTTTTCTCTTCTACCATAAGATTAGATTAGTAACGTAACATTGTTAAGTTGTAAGTTGAGATTAATGGTTTATTTGATTAAATGGAAAAAAATAAAGAAAATATGAAAATTTTAAAATTTGGATTAGAAAGAAAATGAAAATATGACATTTGATTTGAATGTTTATTTTTATTTTTTATTCTCATTTTTTAAAATAGTTTTCGTTTCAAAATTTAAAAAATATGTTTGTTTTTATTTTCAAAGCAAATATTTATTATGTTGTCATCGTGTTTTTATTTCTTAAAAAAATTAAAAATATTAATTTATTATTTTTAATTTTGAACTTGTTTTTAAAAATATTTTAAGAAAAAATATTTTCTAAATTTTAACCGGACGTACTTTCACTTTTACTTTTAGTTTCTGTTTTTCTTAAATAAAAAGCAAAAACACGTCTTAAATTTTTATTTTTATAAGTCAACTTTTTGTCCAACAACAGAAAAAAAATTATTTTATTAATTATATTTTCTTTCGTTTCTATTTTCTTTTCTTCCAATTTCTCTTCTACTAAATAGAACATAACGTTTTTCACTCTCAACAAGTCACTCTTAGCACTATCCTTTTTCTTAATTTTCTCATATTTTTTTAACGATAAAGGCATTAATAAAATAGTGAACTTGCCATTTGCAAGGGACTGTTCATGTTCATTGACTTCATTCAACTGGCACCTCAATCCAGAACCACTTTCCTTCATTTTCGTTAAGGGTCATGTTCAGTGTTCACCATTCAAAAACCATGATATTTCTTAACACTTCATATTTATGAAAATAACTAAATTCAGAATCAAACAAGTTCACTTGTCATATGGGACTGATTTGTGTGGCTGTGGTAACAAAATAAGTTCACTTGTTTATATTTTTTAATTATAAAAATATTATTTTGTTTTCAATCTGTTTTTTATTTTTAATGATTTGTGCAGAAAGGAAGGGACTAAAAATACCTTTTCTTTTCTATTTTATGTATAAATATTTAAAAATAGGAAACAGATTAAAAATGAGATGAGTGTTTTATAATTAAAAAGTTAAAATAACAAGTAAAAATACAAGTAAACACACATCCTTTTCATCTCAACAAAAAATGAGATGAGTGTTTTATAATTAAAAATTCTTATAATGATTGTCATTCAAATGATAAAAGCTTAAGAAGAACAAAAGGATGTTATTCTCCGACAAAGCCGATGTAGTACTGTACGTTGAGCCAAACATATCGGGGAATTAGTTTACTTCAAATGGTCAATAGATGAGTATCTTTCTTTCTTAAAAATAAAAAATAAAAATTTAAAAGTATATTCTAAGAACTCCAACTGTACTGGTGGAATCAGATTGCAAACTGGTTGTTGATGGAATTTCAGACACTTTGAATAGCAACAAATTTCAACATCATTATCTCAAAGTGTAAACCTTTGTTACAACTTATTCCAAATTCATTGGTGAGTTTTGTAAGAGTCAAGCCAACAATGTTGTTCATTCATTACCAAGAGCTTCGTTGTCTTATGTTTATACCCATGTGTTCGATCATATTTCAAATTGTATCATCTATCCTATTTTAAATGAAATGAAGTAATTTAATCAATAATAAAAACATTTCATTTATAAACCCAAAGTCACCTAACATTTTTATTATAAAACCTCTGTTTTCACACTGCCTAATTCATACTGTCATATCCTACTGTCCGAGACAAAAAAAAAAAAAAAAAAAAAAAAAAAAAAAAAAAAAAAAAAAAAAAAAAAAAAAAAAAAAAAAAAAAAAAAAAAAAAAAAAAAAAAAAAAAAAAAAAAAAAAAAAAAAAAAAAAAAGAAGCTAGAAGGCTCATTAAGTCAAAGGCAATAGCATGAGAAAAGCACTAACTAAGGGCACAGTGAAAAAAAAATTACATAGAGGCACGGATTCTGGAGCGCGAGGAAGGACTAATTCGGCAACGGAGCCAGAGGAAGAGGAGGGGTCCCTTCTCCATTATCTCCATTTTCTCTATTTTCTTCTCTCCCTTCTTTGTTCCCCTTCCCTCTCTTCTCCTCCTCCTTTTTCGTTTTTTGCCACCACCACACAACTCCGGCCACCACCTCGCACCGCCACAGTCGCTGTCACTCTCCACGGTGGTCTCGTGCCGCCAGGCCCCATCGTCGGTGGCGTCAAAGAGGTCATGCCTCTTACATTAAGACACTTTGATCTTCCATTAAAGCTCCTTCACCGCACACCAGCACCACGAACCACCACCGTGCAATGGTGTTGCCGTCGTCCAAGGCCACCCTCACACCGATGGCGTCAAGGGGGCCTTGCCAACCTTCGTGGTGGGGCCCCCTTTCTCGCACCGTTTGGCTGTTGCTACACCAAGGGCTGTTGTGCTCTGTTGCAAAATGCGGGTTGGATCATGTTGTTCTGACCCGGTTCCAACCCTAGTCCTAAAAAAAAAAATATTTTATTTTTACTATTTGCACCAACAAGTTAATAAGTACATACCTTTTACCGGCTGGACCTAGTCCATTTTGAAACCAAATGTCTAATGTTATTTACACCCCTATTTTCATAACTACACCATTTTAACTGTTGGGTCTGATCCATTCTGAAACAAAACTCGTAACGTTATTTAACCCACGAGATAATAATTGCACCCTTTAGTTGTTAAGACTGGTACATTTTAAAATCAAAATATATAATACTGTTTATATATCAATGTTCATAACTGAACACCCCTTAGCTGTTGGACTTGACCCACTTTGAAAAAAACATGTAATGTTATTTACACACTCATATTCATAAATGCACCCGTTATCTGTTGGGCTTGACCGATTTTGAAATTAAATAAGCACTACTAATGTACTTAATTTCTTCATATATACACCCCTAATTACTAAGTGTTCTCCCCATTTATATTTTATGCCTTTTTATTTATATTTTATTTATTTGATTACGTAATATTATATCAATTATTCATTTATTCTTGCATTAGTATCTTTAGTACGCACTTATGTTTCGTGCACTCCATGTTGGGTCTCCGACTCGCTTGGTGGTGTTTCAATAACACATTGATAGATTTTGTGAGTGTCATGTTGGGTCCTTAACTTGCTTAATTTCATAAAGTTTACCACAAATCTAAAATCTTTTCTAAAAAAAGCTAAAAATACTCAAATAAAGGATCACTCAATTCTCCTTTTTCTCAAAAAATGCATATTACTTGAGATTGCTTCAAGGTCCAATGCCTTAAAGCAATTCTCTCCGCTTTTTCTTAAAATTCAAAGTCGTTTCAAGGTCCAACACCTTAACGACTCATTGTCACACAATAAAAAACAAATCTTTTAAAAAAGATAAAATCAACTCAACACACAAGTTATTTTCGACAAAGAATTATGTATGTTTGATTTTCTCATTGCACTTGGGGATATGTAGGAGTAAGGGAAAACCCCTTAACTACCTAAAAAACAAAAAAAAAATATAAAATCTTCTCTTTTCTAAAAATAAAAATTTGATTTTGTTTTCTGAATAAACAAAAATAAAACAAACATAAGTCAAGTTCTTAAGAGAAAACAAATAATTTAAAAGTCACTTTATTTTTAGCACACTCGATTAAAGATTATCGTTTTTATGACGGACGTGTAGGGTGCTAACACCTTGCCTGTGCGTAAATGACTTCCGAACTCTTTTTCTTTCAAATCGTAGACCATGTTTTATTTTTTTTGATTTTTTCGACATTTTCCTTAAACAAACGTTGGTGACGACTCCCCTCAAATTTTTCTTTTTAAGAAGACTCTTTATCTTCTTTTTGATTGCTCTCTCGTTGTTACCATTCACATTGCGACACATATATTTCACCCAAATCTAATCATAAATGTTATAAGCCATAGCGTATAATTAAATTTTAGGCATGCACTTTTTCTAGTTATCTTTGACGTTTTCATGATTTTTGCTATTGAACTATGAAATTTGTACATTTTGTCACTTAATTTTTGAAATTTTACATTTTATCATTAAATTTTTTTTACTCAACTTTTAAAATTTGCATTTGGCTACCAATTTTTCAAAATTTTAATCATTTTATCCCTGTATTATATAATTAAGCACTTTTGTTTTAAAAATTAGGTGGTAAAATATATAAATTTTAAAAGTTAAATGGCAACAAAAATTTCATAATTTATTGATAAAATTCACAACATATGAAAGATGAGTGGAAAAACAAATACATCCAAGCCTAAATTTTATTATTACACATCGTTTTCATATGAGAGTAGTTCTAGTGTAGAATCATCAAATAAATAAAATGATGGATCTACTAAATTGAGTTAGGTATCAGTTGTATCTGTCTGTAACCATCAAATATTAAAAAATTCAAACCAAATTATAAGCAGACGCGTGGAAAGGATTGAATTTTCTGTCGCAGCCCAGTCCCCAATAATTAAGTAGACGCTACCTTAATAATTACGGAAGCTTTCCACCGATCATACGTAATAATTTTACACAGTAGACTTTCGTAAAATAAAATAAGTATTCCTTTCTAATCACTTAATTCATAATCATTCACTTGTTAAAATGATGTTCTGTGTGTGGTTTTCCTAATGATAATTTGATTGGCCTAAACTCACTGATTTTCTTGATGAGTAAAAGAGACATCAAAGAAATAGTAAAATAGATTTAAGTTCTATTTTTGGGAGTGGAATAAAATTAAGTGTGAATTTTATTATCAAGGGGATGGGGGTGTAATTACGAGTAAAATCAACGGGAGTTCTTCATGACCCACAGCAAATTGATTTTGGGGATCTTTATGCAATTCAAAAGGGGATAACAATAACTTTAATTCCTGGTTACATAGATTTTCTGTTCTGGCTCAATGAGCTTCATTTTAATGATTTAGTTTGAGTAGTTGAATCAGTGACCACAAAGTAGTATTTACTTTGACTTTGTGGTTGCCTCACACTTGAGATGATTGTTTCTCTGCTTAAGAGTTGTGCCTTTCTCATAGGTTCTTTTTCTTATGGTAATGTACGGTTAGTTATATTTGATGGTAGGTCATTTTTTTAATTTCTAATAGGTGGTCACTGTTAGAAGGGAAGTTGGCTAATTAAAATTACCATGTATTTTGATCCAGCAGCACTAAGCTATTTTGACTCTGCTACTTTTGTATTGTGTGTTTTGAGTTTGACGCATATTATGATCAACCTAAACATTGTTATTAGTAATGAAATCTTTGGCAGATAAGAAAATAATTTATCAGTGACTAAATTTAATGACAATAATATTTACTTACGAAACTTTAAAATTTATATGTAAATTGATTTGTCACTTAAGTTAACTTTTTTGTAATTAAAAATTATAATCACTTACTTAATGGGATTCTAATTAATAACGTGTCGTATATCATACACCTGTGACCATTATGTATGACGTTATCAAATAAAGACTTTTCTTAGCACTACGATTATTTGCAATGCTCTGTCTGATAGGCTTTTTTATGGTGAATTTTGTCACCATCAGACACAACTACTCATATCTCTCAGAAAACCTCCCATGACAGCACTAGACTCAATGGTAATAATTGGAGGCTCTTTTTTCTCTTAAAACTAAGTCAATATTGACAATGATCAAACACAACCACAAAATTCAAAGTTATTAAAAAAAGGCAGGCATAATAGTTAGTGGAAAAACAATAAAATTATTTTAATATGCACAATGAGATATGTCCATCATATAAATATTTGTATACATTATAAACTCCAGAATCATTCAAAAACAAGTCAAAATTGAGCATGATTCAAAGTGATTTTCGCCCAAAAATACGATGACTAAAATGAGTTAGGAATTCTCTCAATTTTGAGAATGAAAAGAAAAAATTTCAGTGAGTTTTGTTTGCAAAAAAGGCAGTACTATAGGAGTCCTCGTCTAATCTCAAGAATCATTAGCCCATTGTGCATAATGGATTTTTTTTATGATGTGATTGACATAAAGTTTACCGAGACTTTATCTTTATTTTAAAAAAATTGAGTTCAATATTATTTGAATCAATTTATTGATAATAGAATTTGATTGAAAACGAAAGCATAAATGAGTTAGAAAAAATTACAACCTAATTAAAAAAATCAATAAAGATATACAAGCATTTTAATTCAAGATATACATAAATTTACAAACATCCTACGATAAAAAAAAATCCTAAACTATTTTGCCTAATTTTGGCCAAAAATTAAAATGAAAAAAAAGATAAGATTTTGCACTAAGAAATTAGCAAACTTTAATCACAACCATTAATTTTATTTTCAATCTTTATAAAATTACAAAATATCCATTAAATCGTGATGATTACCTAAAGAGGAGATAAAATTCACACATATTATCCTGAAAAGAATCACAAACAACAATTGAGGGAAAACTTGTCTATACGTAACGACTAGAATCTCCAAAACATTATTGTGTCACAGAAGTTATCTAATAAATTAATAATTTTATAATTATCAGACGAGAATAGAACTCTTCTTTTGAACACCAAGAACATATCAAAAACTCACTCGCATAATAAATCCAAATAATATTCATAAATCAAAATACCAGAAAACCTATTTTCATAATAATTAATAATAATAAAAATAATATAACATTTAATTCAATAATTAAATAATATTAATCGACATAATTCTAACAAATTAGTCATAAACACATACTCAGTTATTCGGATCTACCAACCAAGTGCCAAATTAACTAAGCCTTCAGCCACTCACAAGTTTGAGGCTTTATTTCTTAAAAATAACTGCTCACTTGAATTGGTACACATATTTTTGAAGAATAGAAGATATGAGCCTCTTGTAAACGCTTTCTGTAGGATGAAAACTGTCCCAAAAGACATAATCGTGAACATTAGGACAGGTTGAATCGAAACGGTTGCATAGTATTGCAACCTCTATTCTGCCTGTGCCACAGCATCCTGTGTCTCCAACTTTATAGCCTGTGCCATCGGAGAAGGAAACATTTTACAAAACTTATTTAAGAAAAATCATGATTATAATGTTCAACTTCAACTGATATATCCTTTTACTATATAATATATATTAATTAATATTTTTATTGTTAGCTCAATTAACAAAGTTAAATCTATCCACCTTTAACATTTTAATTAGTGTGCAAATGAGTTTCCTGCGCATTGATGACTAGCTTATCCTAAAAATTAAAATATATTTTTAGTTCTTATATTTTTATTTAATCTTATTTTTAGTTTTTGGACTCTCACATCGTTCACTTTAGTTATTAGACTTTATAAAAAGAATGTTTTTAGTCCATGGGCTTACTTGCATGTTTTTTAACTGTAGGTTATGAACAGGAATTAAAAACACAATTTTTATAAAATTTAGAGATCAACTTATACAATATGAAAGTTCGAAACTGAAGATAAGATTATAAAAATATAAAAATTAAAAACATATTTCTTGCTAATTTAATTTTAAGGCTTGAGGAGAAACATCGTGAGTTTAAGAATTAGTACCATATTTTTGGTAATTGGAGATGATGTCAAGTAGAGGGTCGTAAACATTGATGAAAACATTTCTGCTATTGGGAAAGTTTCGGTTGAGGGAATCAAGCTCCTTTGACAATTTGGTGTTAAATAACTGGGCCAAGTTGTTGGGCCTTTCTGCGCATCTTTTTTCCAATCCTCCACCCACTGTTCTCTGAAATGGCAAACACCCAATTGGGGGTGCACTGAATACTGCAATCCTCCGTGCACCCAGCTCATTTATTTCCTTTCAATTCATACACCAGGACAAAAAAAAAAATAGGTTTGGTCAGTTAATAAATTCAATGAATCAATACACATAGCAGCATTAAAGATCCAAGAACGTACGTGATTTTTTTTTTTTATTTTTTTTTTAAAATACGACCCAGAGAACTAAACGCCCTCTGGGGAACAAAATAGGATTAGGATCCACACTCCAGAACTTCAAAATCAGAACTAAGATTTAAAGCTTGTTTAGCCCATTCATCTGCAACATGATTGGCTTTTCTGGAGATATGATTCCACACAACAGTTCTGAATTAATATATCCTAGTAGTAAAATATTTTGTCACTTATCAACAACAAAAATATTAGCTTTTAGTATTATTTTTATTAGTATAATTTTTTATGTAACAAAATATTAATGTAAATATTGTCGATTTATAGTATCAATAATATATGTTAATGTTTTATATCAATAAAATTATCTATTAATATGTTGGATTTGAATTCCCAGACAATATAGCAACGCAAAAAAACATTGCATGTTTGGCGTGATAGAGCTTTCAATGCGTGACACTTTGAAGCAAATATTATAAATTTGACGTAATAAATGTTGCAAATAAAAAAATGCATCTCATGTGGGTCTCAATTGAATCTTGTCTTTTCTTTTTGTTATACTGTCCAACAATAAAAAAGAAGAAGAAGAAGAAGAAGAAGAGGAGGAGAGATAACATAATAATAATAGTACGATACATCATATTATTTATTCCACTTATATCGACAATTAAATTTTTATTAAATAAAAATTATATTGACAAAGATAAAGTCATTATTTATTAATATGGAGGTATAAAATTAATTGAGTGGTAAAAAAATAGGGAAAAAATGTGGCAGGTTTAATTCTCCTATTAATAAAAATTAGCAATTAATATTTATTATAAAAATAATCACTATCTATTAATATATAGATTTAAGTGTGCCATTAGGGTTATGAACTGAGGCTTGAACTAACTTTATGTTTATAGTATAGTTATTTGTTTAATAATTTAAACAAAACACAGTCACTAATACGTGCACTATATATCTTACCGTCAAGAAATTAGAAGCTGAGTTGACCAAAAGATCAGCGTAAGCAGGAAGATCATAGAGCAGAGATCTAGTGCGATAGGTATTAGAAATGTCACTGCTGCCTGCTACTACAACGAATAGACTGTTGGCTAAGATAAACTTTGCTCTGTCCTCTCCAACCAGCCCTTTTAGTTTCCCTATGTATTCTTTCAACAAATCCACTTGCCCAGTTAATGGCATAGATGACTGGTTATAATCAACAAGTTCTTTATTAGATGACAAAATAGTACAAGAATACAATTGAAAATATGCCTTATTTTATTTCAAGTTAGATATAGTACCTCTAATATTGATGTCAAAGGGTCGTAGCCTGAGCCACCTGAAGCAAAACAGACCCCTGTGATCAAATCACTAGATTGGAGATTGGATTTCAAATACGCTGGCAGAAGCTCCTTAATGCCCAACTCCTCAACTGTTTTGTTCCAATACAAAAAGAAAAAGACAAAAAAAACTCAGCAAGAATACACGCACATGTAAAATAACCTTACTAGCTAGTTACTACCAACGAAATGATCAAGTAAATATAGTATCAGTTCTCAAGTTTACATCAGAAAAAAGTTTTAACGTCTAATTAATTTTTCTTTGCAATTTCATACGTAAGTTTGAAATCAAACCGTATATCTTAATTAAAGAACTTAAATATCAAACTACTTGCACTAACGATATAATATTAATTTTTTATTTAATGATTTTATTATATATGTTACCAGCAAGTCCCACTCACATGCATAACCATATAACGAGAGGAAAAAAAAATGCTCAAAAATCCAAAGTCAATAATATCAGTTATTAAATTTATAATTTTAATATATCTATTATTATACCATCCGGTCCCATAATCAATAACATGTATTAATTTGTCAGATATCCTGATCCCAGCATGCCTGGACCTTGGGTGGCCGAGAATTAAAAACTCAACCTATAGGCCAATATACACTGTAAAGTGCACTACAGGGCCGGCCCTGGGCAGGCGAGCGGGCCACTCGTCCAGATCCAAATTTTTTTACGCAGATAATTTAAGTTAAAAAAATTAAAAAAATAAAATAAAAATAAAATCTGCATTAAGATTTCATTTTGTATGTTAAAGATTCATTTTTTCTGTTCTTTAGTTTTAATATTATTTGTATTTCAAAAAAATTATATATCAGAAGTCCATTTTTTTCATCCCTTAATTTTAATATTATTTGTATTTAAAAAATTTATATATTAGAAGTCCATTTTTTCACTTTGCTCTAAACCAAAGAATTTTCAGGATCTATGCTGTACTTGTACTTGTGAAATCAGTAGAAAAGAAGAGAGATAAAAGGGGGGGGGGGGATAATGATATGTCTTCATATAATTTTTCTATCATTTTTTATTAAAAAAATATGTTTAATATCTTGAAAAAAAAAACTTATCGTGTAAAACAAGAAAATATAGTGAAGGGATTTAAAGTTGTTAAAAGAATTAAATATGTAATGAATAACGTAGGAAAATAAAAAGATAAAAACGAAATAGCAGTTGTAAAAAAATCAGAAGTTCAGAACTGATACTCTAGTATTGGCAACAAGAGTTGCTACTTGCTACGCCTCAGCAAGTCAAAGTCAAAGGGTCGGTTAATTTCTATTTTTTCTAAAATTTAATAAACTTATTCCTTTGTTGATTTTTTTCTATTTAGAATTCTTATATTATTATTTTTTTACCCAAAACATTTACAAGAACTGATTAAATTGTTTTTAATTCAAAAAATAAAATTTTATTTAAAATAAAAAACCAACTTCCCCTTTTCAAATATTAACACCATTTCTTATAAATTCCTTCGAATTTTATTAATTTAAAAATTCAAATTCCCCTCTTCAAATATTAACATATTTTCTTATAAATTCCTTCGGAAAATTTATTAACATTTTTACTAAATTATTTTTAATCTAAATTTTAAAAAAATATTTCACATCTCAATGCCATCGTTAAATTCCCAAGAAAATAATAATTTCAGGATTTTAAATAGAAAAAAAATAATGACCAAGGGACATTTTCCTAATTTTAAAATTAAAACCTTAATTAACTCTAAAAAAATTGAGAGACCAGAATTATACACATTTTAAACTAAAAAGTGGAAAATTAGAATTGAACGGCTAAACCCTTTATACTTTCAAAGTTGTTTAGGTGAACATATATTTTTAAATTTAATCCCGTGAGTAAATTATTTTATATGAAGATAAAATAAAATTATAAGTTATAAAAAGAAAAGAAAATAAAATAAAAATATAAAATTTGATAATTTTTCGGCTTAATTTTTTGAATTATTTTTATGTTATTTTAATATAGTAGTGTTGTTTTTCTTTTATTCTCTTATTTATCTATAAAAAATAGGTTTTTAGAATATGTTTTCACTTCATTTTTCTCTGTAACCAAAGTATTAAGCAATAAAAGTATATTTCTTATATTTCTTTCTCTTTATTATCACTGCAATCACACAAGGCATTATTTATTAGAATATAAGAGTTTCTTCTATTCACTGTAGCATCTCTGACTAAAATACAAGAGCAGATAAGCTACCAGAAGTCCTTCTCAATATTTTTAATGCTCTCTTTTATTTATGTCGGTCAGTGTCATGCCAGTAGGGTGAGTTAGTGTCCAGATATTAGATATTGATAGTTTCATAGTAATAAGCGAATCCTTCACATGTCTCAGGTAAGTGAAATGGGAGTAGTGCATGTTACTTTGAACTAGTATATTTATACAATAAATTCATACAAGTTGTTTTATAACAAAGAGATATGAGAGCTATAGCGAAGAAAGAAGAAGAAAAGACGAGAGGAAAGAAAAGTGTGTGATAATTAAGATGACTAATATAATAAAGAAAGAAAAAGTGCACAACTATATGTTATAAAAATTACATAATATATCTCCACAAATATATATTTTTTTCAAATAAGTAACAAAGTTTTGCTTCTGCTAATTATGATTTAGTGTGTAGAATATTGATTCTTCACATTTCACAATATTGCTAAAGACACACAAACTAATGTTTATTACTTCTTATTAAAAATATCAAACTTTTTAACTTTTTTATCTAAACTTTAAAAAATATTTCATATCTCATTGTCATCAACGATGGGAGCTAAAATGATTAGTTACCATTAAATTTAATAAAGAACAAATATAAAGAAACATTTTAAGAAAAAAATTTTATTTTTTTTCTGCTTTCGATCTCTTTCTCCCTTCACTCTAGCTCATGCTCTCATGATTTTGATAGAGATCTTTGTGAATGAATCACGAACCAATATAAATGAATTTAACGGTGTTACAATTATTTTTAAAGCTTAAGTCATTACTTAGATTTGTAAATTCTTGTCACTTATACGTAAGTTAGTTTGTCCATTTTTATCCAAAAGTGAGACTTTACTCACATTTAATTTGTCAATGAGTCACGAACCTTTCATATAAAAAAATAGTCAGGAAATAATCATATAAATAAATTTAACACTACAATTATTTTTAAAACTTAAGTCATGGATTTGTAAACTCTTCTCACTTATATACGTAAGTCATATTTTCCACTTTTATCCAAAGTGACTAAGGGGAGACTTCCTCACTCGCATTTCTCACGCCAATACTCTCATGTCTCTTTTTCTTATTTTCATTTAGATCATTTTTTTTTATTGTTAGATGTTAATTTATTAGAATGTTAATTTTGTTAATATTAAAAGTAGAATCCATGATTATTTTTTGTTTTGTTTTCTTTTTCTCTTAACCTTCAAATTTACAATTTTTTTTTTATCTCTTCGTATCATATATTTTGTTGTTAGGAAATTAATTTTAGGGGTATATTGTGTTTGGCATTTAAGGATCCTCATAGAAATGTTGCACCATGTGTATCCATTCATGCGTTCTAAAAAGGTGAAGATATGATATAGATATAGCACAAGTAGACTAGTGAATGCACAGAAGATCGAGAAGAGAGAGTACGTACCTATAAGGTCTGATGGAACCTTTCCATTGCTAAATCGACCAGTTGGGATGCCACCTTGAAAGTCTCTCCCATATGGAGGGAAATTCGAGCGAGCAAACGATGTTGTTCTGTTGTTATTGTTGCCTGTATCCACCACCGAATCTCCAAACACAAACACTGCTGGAACCGACACATCTGCTGGTAGTTTCACCAAACCCTTAATTGTTTTGCATGAAACTAGTAATATTAATAATGTCAAACGAAGCACCAAGGAAGAAGAAGGGAGAAAATGAGAGCAAGAAGAAGAAAGTAGCTTAGTGAGATGAACCATAACCATGGCTACTTCAGTTTTGGCTAGCTAGCTAGTATTGGAGAACTAATTAATAACCACAATCTTATTTATAGAGAAGAAAATTTTTAGTGACCTACGTACTCAATTTTTCATGGAAATAATATTTGTTGTTTTTTATTTATTTATTTTTGTAAGCAAAAATAATTTTATTAAGATAGGATGGATCATTAGTACAAGATATATGCTAGAGGTTTTTATTTCATTAATTCAACAAAGTGAAAAACTAGTTTTTATAATATAAAAAATCTACATTCTTAATTAATATCTTAAAAATACTTATTAGTATTCTCCTATTTTAAAGTAAAATAATTGATACAAATCGTGTCCTTTACCTTTCAGCTCATTTATTGCATGGATGACGGACAATTAATTGTTCTCTGGTTGGCTTGTAGGTACAATAGCAAAAACAATAACAGGTCAATTAAGTAAACTAATTTTGGCAAAAGCCATCATTTTTTGAACAGCAAACAAGTATATTGTTACTAATAATTAAGAAGAAAGTTGGTCACAAGATGTGCCAAACCAAGAGTCATTACACATGATAGCCCATACATAATCATATATTTCAACCCACATGAGCCCTAAAAAAATACCCCATTGTATCTATATATCATACAACACATATCATTATCAAACATCCACCAAGCCTGCATCTCTCCGTTATCCCACGATCTAGAATGTGTAACATCCCGTGTGCACCCGGTGTATTAACATTAATAATATCAGAATCGCGCTTAAAATGTCATTTGAAAACTATGCGGAAGCGATTGAATCGTATTTCTTGATTACATTATGTATGGATTATCAAACATAGCAATACACACACAATTCAATAATCATCACAAGCAACTCATCAATAAAGTACATGCCCCTGCTGATCCAGTTTATCACCACATATTCATAGGCAAATAACTAAACCATTTCACAATAGACTCAAGAGGAAATATCTTTTCATTACATAATCCCATTCTGTACAAATGTATATATATACATCAGTTCCACACCACACACGTGGTGAACAAAAGAATACCTTCCCTCACACAAGGGTATACAAGCATACACAATGCATCAAATGGGCCTATACGCCCTATAGCCCTCTACAGGGTACTAACAAGCTCCACACAACATTCAAGCAAAATGAGTTGTCTAGCTCTCTTCATGCTATCTCTATCCATGCATGCAATGTCTCCATCAGGGCCTCCTGCCCTGAGACTGCTCTTTTCTGCCAGAAGAGTCACCTGAAACATATAATCCCCACACGGGGTGAGATACACATCTCAGTAAGCTCAGGGTCCGGGGGTGTCTCCTCCACCCTGGTCCACTCTCCATGACACAAACATCAAGGCAATCGCAATCACACTGGCCTCCCAGCCCTCATAACAATATGAGCAAGTCATCTTGCTCTATGTACGACGTATCATCATCAACGCCTAACCTTAGTATGAGACTGGAACTCACACCCGTGCCATCCCATCGGGAGCTACTCCTTACGCATGGACGCACGTATATGGTACCTCCGAGAATAGGCAATCAACCGCGACGGGACACATCTATCCCTTGGTCTTAGGGGATCATCATCACCCCAGGATCATCATCACCCATGAGCAAACCAAACTAGGAGGAATAGCCGTCTCCTAGGGAGGTCCATATCTATCTTACTGGTCAGAAGATCTAATAACATGCATCATACATTTTTCAAGCATAGATGCACAAGCATATCATTATGAGGATGCAACAACCACAATGCATGCATCATGAATGCAACCATCACTCCTCCCGGAGTGTGGTGGAGCACAAACAAGCGGGAAATCATCTCCAGGGACCAAGAACTTACCTGGTAAAGCCTAGCTCTGCAATTCTCTCCCTGATCCGTGGCACCCGCCACTGACACCCTCGGTGTCCAGTCCTAATCAAAGCATGTATGCACAGATCATAACCAATTCAATCATACATTCAGCACTAGCATGTACCTAAGTCCTCTATCTTAGGGTTCATGACAGCCCAGCATACACTAGGCTTCTCTTAGACCCTCAGGGGTCTGTCACCGCTTAATCCAAGTATCTGAGTCACCATAGACTCTATGCAGTTCACATACAATGAACTCACAGCTCAATCAAGGCTTAGAGTCACTTCCAGACTCAATATCAATTACATATAGTGAGCTCAAAGCTCCCATCGGCTCAACAACTAAATTTCCAGTTAAAACTTGAACGGTCCATGTCATTCATCAGGCACCGTTCCTATGGCCTCTCAGGCACCTCACGATTACAATCAAGGCTCTTGCATGTCATATAATCATCAGTTAGTGACTCTACACATGTCACTCATTCATAAGCAGAGCCAAGAATCAAAGTTCACCAATTCAAATTCGGAAAGCTAATCCTTCATCACTACACAGTTTTAAACAAATTTCTCTATAGGACCCTGGGCTAATTCTAGCCCCAACTCAAATGGGTCACTATTCATATAAACTCCCAAATCACAAAATAATCGAGAAAACTCGAGCTTCTTACCTCAGAATCGGCAAGGATGACCTCTGGACTGTCTCTCCTGGCCCCAATGCTCTTGAATCTCCGTAGTTCCTTGCCTAGCTCAAGTTCCACAATTCCTCTGAGAAAGGAATCTCTCAACTCAAGGTTTCAAGGGGTTTGGATGAAGGATTTTAGCTTTCTAGGTGTTCCTCACAAGTTTAATGGCTAATGGAAGTGATTTTGGCTAGCAAGCAAGATTCTAGGGAGCTTGGGCACTCAAAAATGGAGGTGGGAGCTCTGAGGAAAATAGCCTTCTGCTACAGTGCCACACTCGGAGCGCCAGATCCCACGCTCGGAGCGCCAAGCTACAGTAACCGCTACAATAACTTTTTTTTTTTTAAACCATGGTTATTATAGAATGCATGATCATAAGTTCTTAGTGATGCTACTTAGACGAGCACATATGATTTGAGGGATCCATGCACCACATAGAGAGGCAAAAGCCATCATTCTTTTTCTTTTTATTATTTGAAATGGTAATGACATAGTTTTAATGAGTATTGCTAACTATATATATAGTACGAAAAGTACGAAAACGCAAGCATTTGAGTTTTATTGGATATAAATAATAAATTGAAAAGTAAAAATAAATAAGAAAGAGTCAAAATAAATTATCACAACAATTCGTATGTGAATTCATGCGTTACTCTTTCGTACCAACAAGCAATTTTCATTTTCCATGTTTAATTATTATTAGGTAGATAATTTCATTACAAAAAAAATTAAATTCATAAGCTTTTTTTTTTTTTTTTTACAAGTATCTTCTTTCAAAGCCAATTTTATTTGAGACCCTGTTAGACATTAAATACGTGAACCTCTCTTAGGGAACACTTCACAAGATTTGAAAGGTTTTATATAAATTTCACTCAATAAAAAATAAATCAAACATAATGTGTCAAAGGACATCTTTCATCTCCTTTCACTTTTACTCTAAGAGATCTTGGATCCTATGTTAAAAATAAATCTAATCCAAACTGAACCAAACTTTGTCGTGTACTTATTCAAGATTATTTCACAATTAGTTACATGTTCATATATTCAATAACTTGGAATATGTAATCTATTGTGTATTTGTTCTTTGACATATTGCAAAATTATCTTTAACTTATAATTTGAATATGAATTTTAAACCATGTTACGAGTTATATGAGATACGGCATTTTTTGTTGGATTAATTTGTGTTTATTTTTAAAAATATTTGTAGACTTTTGTTCAAAAGTTGAAAACTAATATAATCCAAACCAAAATAATTTGATTAGATTTAATTTTAAAATTAAACCAATTAGATTATTAAGGAACAAAACTAAAATGGTTGAAATCAGATTTTTTTTATTAAAAAAATCAATCTAATTCAATCCACATGCCTACTTATGATCATAGGAGAGGGAAGTTACAACTTACCTAGACATGGTAATGATCAGAGTGGTAATCCCCACCTCCCTCCGATATTCTCCCTCCAATATCATGATCATGATCCATCTAGAAAAAGAAAAGTCAGAAAAAAAATTAAAGAGGTTTATTTTTCTTTGAAAGTTTAGTATTTCAAACATAAACATATTTTGGCAGTATGTGTTGGTGATGAAGAGAAAGTTTTTGCTGTGTCTTTAAAAAGTTTTGAGAATATTTTTTATTTATAAAATTGAGAAGATGTAAAAGAGGTGTAATAATATTTACTTCGAAAGAACCTTATGAAGAGTTAAGGTTAATCGATAATGACAAGATGTCTAATAAATAAGGAATTTGAATGGAATCAAGCCAACAAATACCATCTTCGAGAAGAAAATGATTTTGAAGCACTTTGCAAGTTGATTTCATGAAACAAGTACCATCAAGATTAATTTAATTAAGCTTAGTGAATACTAGTATGCCATCATGTGTCGACATATTAGGATTTATATAGTGTTTAGTTTAACGTTTCCATCCTTTTGAACGTAGGATCAATGTGACAGCAATAAATTTTTAGATTCATCACGTTGAAACTTGAACGTGGATTTCAACGCTAAAACAAACACAAAATTAGACATCAAATATAAGTCTATAAATAGGAGTTCCTTGGATGAAACAAGAGTCGGATTTCATCTACCAAAAAAATCTCTCTATATATAAGCCATTACCTCTAACTAACATCATGCATGACTAGTGCCTGCAAGGGGTTCCAGTATGTAATTAATCCCTATCACTCTTTCAATATAAAAATTATTGTCCTTTTACTTTTGGTATTCACATTGCAATTTTATTTTGAATATTTTTTTTGTTTTTCACATGTTTTTTCATTTGAAGATAATCTTACGATAAATACTAAATATGAATATTTTTCCTAATGAGAATTCAAATCTTAATTCATGAGATTGTGAGAAATTAGCTCATTTTGCTAGACCTAAGAGTATTTTTAGTGGTAGATCTCAAATTGGAATCTTAGACTACTTTTTGATAGACTTTATAGTGACACATATGATTAAAGATCTTTTAAGATCTTAAAGAGAGAAAAATAAAGAAAAAATATTATTTTTTGAGTAATGTACAGATCTTAAGGGATCTTTTACAAAAACTCATTCTCCATGTTGAAGATCTTTTCAACTCCTTTATTGAGAGATGTACTTAAACTCAAAATACTTGTTCAATATCTTGTACTAAAGATCGCGGCATGATGGCAGGATGGTTTGAATATTTGATTGAGAATCAAATGTGAAGTTTGATTATTGTATAGAAATTAATTGACTGTGTAGGGTGGGGGGATCTGGCGCTGAAACAAGAGTGTACATTGATGATGTGGCAGTTGAAACAGTTGGGAAGCAGCAGCCTTGGCTGGGCCCAGCATATTCACTCCACCACTCAAATGGGTCACACTCTACGACTGTGACACAACATTGACCCAGTAGGGCTTTATTTGTGGTATCTAATTTAAGGTTGAGTTGGTCCATGCAATGTTCTTTGTCTAGTGTATTTTATATGCCTCAATGTTTTCTATTTCTCCATTTTGAAGGTTGCATCCACAAAATGTAAAATATAATTTTTTTTTATTGCTTCTTTTACCTTTTTCTTACCATATTTTGATTATTTTCAACCAGCAAACATCATAGCATTATGTTTTCGCTATGTTCTGCACTATTTTTGGGCTCTAACATTTGCTAGTGTTTTAAATGAGATAATTAATCCACAACAAGAGGAAACAATAGTTTACATGTGTTAATGTTGAAACCCTGATAACAAAGAAACTAATCAAAAGTGGAAATCACGCTATCGAGATTTGGCCAAAAAACCTACTAGGACAACCTCCAGCAAAATGAAGTAGGAAGGAAGGATGACTCGCGATCCCTAATTTTTAAAAATGACTACATATGACCATTGCACGAGATAACAAAATGCAACCATTTAATAACGTATATATAACTATATTTAATAATATTTACTGCTTTCATGTCATTTTATTTATTGTTTAAGGTAATGTATACATTTCCTCATTTTTATCGTTTAAAAAAGTAATTACTTAGACTAATTCTCATTTTCATGATAAAATAATTTTATCTGATTAAAATATTCTTATTTTATATTAATTAATTGTATTGTATATTTATAGCTATACATTTTCTAAAACATTTATTTATTGAGAACATTATTAGAAAAAACAATTAATATTTCTTATATTATAAAATAGCGAATAATTTAAAACAAAGATATAATTACTAATAACAATAAAGTTCATATTATATCATTAATATTATCACTCATTTATTTATTTTCTCTTTTTATTTCTCTTAAGGTGTCTATTTCCGTAAATTCGATGTTGATTTCCTATTTATTTATTTAAATGTCAGCTCCATGTTTTGGGCTGTCCATCAGGTTAGTTTAGTTATCACTTATCACTTACAATTAATTAATTATAAAATAGTTAAATAAGGATATTTTAATCAGATAAGATTATTTTATCATGAAAATGCGAATTAGTCTAAGTAATTGCTTTTTTAAACGATAAAAATGAGGAAATGTATACATTACCTTAAACAATAAATAAAATGACATGAAAGCATTAAATATTATTAAATATATGTTATTAAATGGTTGCAATTTGTACCGGTCAAGTGTAGTGCTGGGATTCTTGAAGTTTGGTGACATCAGAAGTCCAGAAGTCCAAATAAGCGGCTCGTCATTAAATTTTAAATGTATCAATATTGAACATGCAATAATAATTTTCATCATACGTACTAATAATGGGTAGGGAATAGGGAATTAGGGATTAGGGAACTAGCTAGATTGATGAATGCATTGGGTAAATTATGGTAATGCAGACCTCCTTCAAAGTCGCAAAAATACTGGATCAATATCATTAATTTTTGCCAGTGGTGTTCTTTTCATTATCTTCTATTCATCAAAATAAATATTTCTCGTAGATTACTAATGATATATTGTGGTCGAAATTGTTTGGCAACTCAATCCTTGGATTTGTTATATTATATTTTGTTAAGCTTAAGAATTTGTGAGCTCATGTAAGAATGGACTATTGGTGAAATTAAACTGTACTTACCTCATTAATGCACGCGGAAAGAAGACATATATATGGCATGCAGTGTGATTACTTTGCCCCAATAATACAACTAGGGAATTTGTGAAAAATTCAGTTATTTGAAAATGAATTGTGGTTATTTGGTAAAAAAACAGAAAAGACAAAATGAATTATGGTATATTCATATTGTCGAGTAAAAACAATTTGTGGTTTTTAAACATGCATAATAGTCTTATATATATATAGTGTGCATTTTTAATTATATAGACACAAATGATTTTAAAACATGCATAAAAACAAATCTAATCCGTCTAATAGTAAGGGTATTCAGTATTGTACTAGTTTTTGTTTTCAAACTGTGTTTTGAACCTTGACCTTGAAGTTTACTCTGGTTCTAATTTTTGTTTAACATTTAGCTCACAAGTTTTTCTTGTTTTCCTGACAAACATAATTTTTTTTAAAAAGATTTTTTTAATGTATTCCATTATATGTTAAGAATTTAAAAATAGAATTTTTATTAAAAATATTATTATTTCAAAAGCATAAAATCCATTAAATATTTGTTTTTAAAATAATTAAAAACATTTAATAAGATATATACATATATTAACATTCTAATATAATATATATATATATATATATATATATATTATGAACATATTATTAGGACACAAAATCTAATATCACAAGGAAAAAATATATTTATATCTTTTTGTACAAGTTTCTATAGAATAAAAAAAATTACAAAGACGAGAAGAAAAATATGAGATAAAATACTTAATGTCACAAAGAAATAGTGGAAAAAAATAGTACTATATAAATAATATAAGTTTATTGAGAAAAGGTTTGTTATAATTCAAGTTCAACTTGCTTATTATTGAAACAACTCTTTCGAGCATAAGGTTGGTCTCTGTCATTCTGTTATTAGCTATAAGTTGTAATATAACCATCAACTTAAATAAATATCGAAAGAAATAAATTTAACAATTAATATTATTACATCGTATTGCTACAACTTGATAATGTATCACATGTTAAAAATAGAAGAAAATTTTATTATATATTATATAAATATTATATAAGTCTATATATTAAGAAAAAAAGCTTCTGATAGTTCAACTATATATTTTTATCATAGGAACATCTTTTTTTGGTATAAAGGTTGGTCGTTGTCATATAGTTATTAGTTGTAAGTTGTAACATAACCATCAGGTCTAATCAATATTGAATGAAATAAATATTACTCCAATATGCATGGAGGCATGTCCTAGTCCTACCACAACTTGATAATCTAATGCATGTTATTTGATAATTTCCATAATGCGTTAATTGGTGCATTTCCATAAATTTTTTAAAAAATGTTTATGATATTTTTTTGTATTTTTTATTCTTTCTAATCACTGACAGAAACACTAAAATTACTTTTATATATAAAAAAGTCTAATTTTGACACATTAAAAAAAATACACTATCAACCAATTAAAAATAATGACTTCTAAATGAATTATTTAAAAATCAATAATTTTATCATATGTAAATAATCTAGGATCAGATTATAATATAAAAAATAATAACTGTAGAAAAGCGCCATTCAAGGCTTTCTGATTATTTTATAGAAAAGTTAATTATTTTAAAAAAATAGGCATGTGATTTTAATAAAATTACAATTAATACTAATTAAAGAGCCCAAATTAAACCTCAGTAAAATTTAGTTCAAAGTATCATTGGGAATAACCCCAAAGGTTGATTGAGTGAGGCGTCATTTTTCCCTTTTTTTAATCAGCAACAAAAAATTCATTCATTGTAGGCACAAGATGTACTACAAGATACAAGTAAAGTGTGTCATTTCTCCCCCTAAATTTGATGTAACACAAACTGGATATAAGTTGTAATCGTTAGTGTCATCATAATATTTGAATATAAAATTTAATAAATAGTTAAATTAGTAAAACAAGTTAAATATAGTAGTTTCGCCTGCATTTTGATTTGTTAGTGTTTAAAATATACTATTGAAGAGAATTAACTGTGCTAAGTGCTAACAGCTAACCCAAAGTTAAGGTTCAAGATTTCAAGCATCAATAATAATGTTATAATGACAAAAACGTAGGCAAACAAGTCGGCCTATTAGCTCATAGGTGATATTTTTTTTATTTGTGTGTGCATTAAGTTGAAACGTCAGATGAAATTTTTCATCCAAATAATACAAAAAAATAAAATATTTAACCTCTAAAAAATATTTATTCCAATGATACAAAATACTATTCACATTAAAAAAATTCCAATTTCTTAAAGTGAAGAATGCTATTTTTTTTTACCTTAATTTAGTAATCAGAGAACCGATTATTAAATTAAGCTTTTATTTTTTCTTAAGAATTCAGTTGAGAATGAGAATTGAGTGTTTTTTTTTTTTTTTACAATTTTTTGTTATTTCTTTTAGTTTTTTGTGTTTCTAAATTGTTTTTTTTCTTTTTAATTATCTATATGTATAATTTTCACACTTTTATCTTAATACTACATTGTTATTTTATTACCTTGAATAATTCAAATCACTTTTTATTTTCACTAAATAACTCTAATTATTTTTACTAAATCACTTTTTTATTTTATTACATTGTAATTATTCATTATATTTGAAATTTAATTAGTTTTCTTTTTGTTTGTTTTATCTTGATCTTTTTATTACTTTTAGTTCACTTAATTTTAATATTTTAGATATATTACGACACAAAAGGATCACTAGAAGTAAAACAAAAATTAAAACATTATGCACCAAAGAATAAGTTAAATCCTTTTGTAAAAAAAAGAAAAAAAACAAAGTTAAATCCTAAAACTAAATTTATTAGCCGGCAAGTACTTTCAAGGGAGCTTATCATAAGTGATTTTCAAGGGATGAGGATTCTTTGTCATCAGATAGAAAGAAGGAAACTTGAATCTCAACCCTTAATTTTATTTTTCGATCTTTACAAATCAATAAAAGAAAAGAAAAAATGAAACCTAACGGCAAGCAATCCAGATCCATTTTGAACGTAGCATTGAAATAAAGCATTATTAGAATATTACGAATTTTGACGTACGAAATAAATAGAGCTACAGTGGTTTTGTGTGGAGACAAAGCAGCCGCAATTCAAAGCTTAATCAGCTATTCACAGAAACTTGTAATTGGATGGTTATCCTCAACTATCGACAGCTGTGGCTCGGATGGTGAATTGCGTCACTAGAGAAAACCACCATCCATATTCACATATTGAGCTAGCTTCTTTTGAATCTCGGGTTCAGAAAGCCATGGGAACCGAGTATCTTCAGTTTTTTTAATTAGTGCTGAAATTAAGCCTAAATAAGCAAGAAATGACTTGTGAACTTGCATCAAGTATTCCCTTTTTAGAGCTGTCTGTGTTCAAAGGACATACGAAAAGCATAAAGCAATCAGAAATGCATTTAATTCCCTGCCAGTAGAATGTTACAAGTTACAACAAATTGATATACTTTCCCTATCAAAATTTCAAGTCATTGTTTTGTGGAGCAAACAAATACATCCACGACTAAAGTTTAACTCAAGAGTCAAGACCAAGAATGCGATGTAGTATTGTAGTTGTGAAGCTTCTTTAAAACTAATCCAGTCGGTTGTAGCTATTTCAAAATGCTGCGACCCCATCAGGCATCAAAATTCAAAAACATGAATTAAGAATTTCATTATGTTTCGAAAATGAGGGCGAGTCCTGACACAATGGTAAAGTTGTATTTTGGTGACTTGTTGATCATAGATTCAAATCCGGAAACAACCTCTTTACATATACAAGAGTAAGATTGCGTATAATATCACTCCTCCCACATAAGATCAAGTCTCCGAGCAATGAGATATGAAATTTTATTATGTTTCGAAAATACTGTTGTAATATTGTGCATTAGCACAACTATTTAAATTAGGCTAATCCATCATATAAGACATGTAATTGCCGTTGCAAATCGGTTGACCTTCCTAACAGTTAAAATTACTAATCCTCGAAAATATTGACAGAGCTACTATATCGTTTCAAACCAGTGAATTCACAAATTACAATGAAGTTGACACGGCTATACATATATGTTCGGCAACTACTTTATACAAATTGAAACAGCTTTTCAAGAGGACAAGAAAAGGTAATCATGTATACCCCAAATTAAGACCCCCAAAAAGAAAGAAAGATAAATAAGTGCATCTATTATTCACGTGCAAGAGATAGAACAGTAAAATAATCGAACATGAAACCCTTGGATAGACACCTTCATCTGTATCAGTGTCATCTCAATTCAACGAGCAGTCACAAGAAATGGGTGCTGACAAACTCCACACTCGATGGTCTCTGAACCAGAGGTTGGTACCTGGACCTGCAACAATTCCACAAAAAGCCCTTCATTATGATGCGTGTGGGAGTGAAGTGAGGAGAGATTCCTGCAAAGTTAATCAACGGATTTCCAACCGGAAGATGGAGAGTGCAAATAGGACATGCAACTTCTTTCATTCGTCTTCCAGATCCATCAGACATAGAGCCTGTGAACAACGCCGCCACTTAATGAGCCACGAACATTATTTTCCATATCTTAATTATCTTAAATATATAATCCTGCAACTCTAACTAAATCACCCACATAAAAAATTCTCGCTAAAATTGTGTCACCTTCTTTGACAATTCATGAATCTAAACTATACAGCAAATTTTGCAACCCAGGCTCCAGATTTGGACTCAAATTATAATACGTACCTGATATCCTTCAATTCCTTTCTAGCTCATCCTACCCAAAATTCAACAAAATAAATCACCATCTGATGGATACTTGCTCACAAATGTATGTTTAACCACGTAACTAAAGCAAATTAAAACCTTCAATAGCAAATAAAAATAACACTATCAAACATTACGCCATGCCACTGTTATTTACCTGAAGTTTCTTTGCAAGATTCTCATGATCTGCAATACAGGTTTACTTGATGACTCTTTAGAATTACTCAGCCTTAGAGTCACTTCAGCCTAAACAGAAAACGGAGTATAACATTCCACATTTTGAAATGCCCATTAACAATGTTTGAAAATATAATGCATAGCAACATAGCTTCCACAGTTTCTAACATTGAATACACTAGTGCAATTGAAAAATGGAGAGAAATAGGGGATAAAAGACCCATTCAAGAAGGACAAAGAAACATGAATTGAAATTTCCGTCTAGAGGCATTAAATCTCAAATTGCAAAGGCAACATAAATCATGCATCAGTTGATGGGATGGGGAGGGGATGAAGAGGGAAGTCAACAAGCATTACACATACCATGCATCGATCACAAATTCGTACTTGCTGAACATCCTTATTAGAAGGAAGAGCAATTATACCACGTGTGCATTTGTCACAAAAAATATCCGCACAGTTCCTACAGTGATGCTGTCCGAGGCATAGATGATCAAACATTAGCACCCAAACCTTACAAAATATAAAACATAATTTAAAAAAAAAAAAAAAACAGGAGATCAACCCTGCGAACAAAAGCCCAAAAATCTACTCCGCGTGCTGTACATTTTGAGACAGCTTTATCTGGGACCTATGCATAAATTGAACCTCATAAGAACTCCAATTGAGTATAAGCAAAAATGAAAAACTGAGTGTAGTTTAACTTGATGTAGATTTCATTTTCGTTAAGATTAAGTGACATTTAGACAATTTTCACTTTCCAAGGGTTATAAGTGTAACCAACACATTAGCATTGTAAAAATTAGGTTAAAATGTAATTTTTGTCCTCCTATTTTTCAAAATCCACAATTTTAATCCCACTATTTTTTAATTGACACATTTCATCCTCCACTTTTTAAAAAAGCTGTGATTTTAGTCCCCCTTTTCAATTTCAGACTTGATTGTGTATTTATTTAATTCTTTTTTTAATAAATTAAGTTTGTTAGCAATTAAATAATTAAAAAAACATTTGTCATGTAGATAATAAATAGACACGTGTCATTCAACTTTTATAAAGTGCATAGATCAATGTTTGAAATTGGCCACAAGGATTAAAATTGTGGATTTTTTAAAAGTGGGGGACAAAATGCTCAATTAAAAAACGGAGGAATAAAATAGTGAACTTTTTAAATTGGGGGATGACATGTCTCAATTAAAATGTACGGGGACTAAAATCGCAAATTCGAAAAAATAAGGGGACGAAAAATACATTTTAGCCTAAAAATTAAATTGATGAGGGAAAACAAAGTCGGATTTTGTGGAAGGCCAAAGTTCCTATGTGCAATACTTGAGCAATCAAAGATATGTATAAGGGAGTCATGAATATGGTCAGAACACAAGATTGGGTCATAACAAATTAAAAAATTTCCAACAACCACAGGGCTGGGTCAAGGGTCAACTTTGAGTCCTTACCCCTTTATTTTGGTCTTAAGCGTGCTAACTGAGCACATCCAAGAGGCAGTGCTATGATGCATGCTTTTTATAAGACGATATAATTCAAGTTGAAGAATCAAGTGAGGAAATAAATGGAAATTAGAGAAATGGGGACAAGCTTTGAAAACTCATGGATTTTGATTAAGTAAAAGTAACACCAAATATATGAAATGTAAGTTTAGCATGAAGAACAAGCAGCCTAGGTTAAAAGTAAAAATCCGAAGAACATACTTTAATACAAGTAACAGAGTTTAAGTATTTAGGACCCTTCATACAAAACGGCAGAGAAATTAAGGAAGATGTAAACCACAAGATTCAAGCAGGTAGATGAATTGGAGGAGTGCTTTAGGTGTTATCTATGACTAAAAAGTATCACTCAAGCTTAAAAACTTTATCACATAGTTAAAAAAACCTGCAATATTGTATGAGACTAAACATTGGGCATTAAAAAGCCAACAACGAAATAAGCTTAATGTAGCAAAAAGGAGAATATTGTGTTGGATGGGTAAACATAAAAAAAAATACGTATCTCATTGCCTAGAGGCTCCTCGCTATGCGAAGGTAAGGAGAAGGGATATTGTACACAATTTTACCCTTGCATATGCAAAGAGACTGTTTTCGGATTCGAACTCATGACCAACAACTTACCAAGGAAAAAATTTTTACTGCTGTGTCAGGGCTTGCCCAAACACTATGGAGGGTAGCCCAAACACTAGAGATAAAGGAAGATCAAGAAAAAAAGTATAGGTGAAACCATTAAGAAGATTTTTTGGGTCAATAGTTTGACCATAGCCATAATTTACGATAAAACATTATGATGTCATTTGATTCATCTAGTTGACCTCACTTAGTGAGAAAGGCTTGGTTGTTTTTCTTGATCTAAAAATAATGGCAACAGCAATACACCCTTGTCCCAACAATCATAACCAAGCAGCAATATATAATAACATTGCATCCTAGTAATTAAATAAATAGTTCAACCAAAAAAATTCTGCTAAAGCCCTACAAGCCATTTTAAGGGAAGGGTAAGAGGGAATTTGGCTCCTTTAAAATGAGAGATGTACTTCTGAAGGTAAGGTGTGAAATTATAACTGTTGATTGAAAAATCAATGGAGGATATTTTAAAAAATTCATAGTTTATTTTACATGCATGTATTTTATCATAATTTCAAGCATTGTTTTTTCAATCAACAGTTATATCTCTGCACTTTATCCTTTATAGTACCCATTCACTTTAAATGAGCCAAATCTGGTAAGGGGATAGGAAAAAAGAAAAAGAAAACATAATTTGCATCTAATGTTACCCAATGATCCTTCTCTTCATCGGCATGTTTAATCAAATTCATCCAATCACCAAATCCTCTTTTTTCTGTAGGTTGTTCGTTTGTTCTAAATGATTTGAAAGGCCTCCTGCTTCCGCCCATTTCCTTGATCTGCATCGTGAAAACAAGAGAATATCATGACATATATTACCCCCCACCCCCGCCCCCGCCCCCATCATTGAAAAGTTATTATAAAGAACTTGAGAAGTATATGTAACCAAGGATCCAAAGAGAAAAAGATTCAAACTGGAATATCTCTATATAGGATTGAAAATTATAAAGAACTAGCTAGGAACAATGTCAAAAGAAGTGATGAGTTTTATATCATTGCAAGAGACATGGTAGAAATGATTTGATAGTCCAACTTGATAAGTCCATGGACCAAGAGAAAAAGACTATAAGATATTAACTAGAAATTTTTTGCAAGGGATTTATAAATTAGGAAATGGCTAGGAACAATATCAATAGGAAGTGATGAAGGAGATATAAGGTTGGCCCAGTGGTTGGGGAAGGGTGAAGGGAGGGGGGAGAGGTCACGAGTTCAAATCCTCCAACTGACATTTCTAACAAAACTAACAAACTAACTGTCATATCCTAATTTTGTCCGTGCACAAAAAAAAAGAAGAGAAATAAAGAAAATAAAGAAATAAAAGAAATAAAAAAAAAAGAGAAAGAGAGAAGAAAAAACGAAAAAAGAGAGAAGAAAAAGAAGGAAAAAACGAGAAGAAAAAAAATATAACAATTTTTTTTTTAAAAAAAAGAGAACAAATAAAAAGCCAGAGGGACCTAATGGTCTTTTTGAAGACCCATTAGGTCAAAGACAACAACAGAAATATAAACACCAATAAAGGAAGGAACACAGCAGAAAAATTGACACACAAAGGCACGGATCCCGGGAAGGAAAATGGACCAACGGATGGCGCCATTTGACATCTCCGTCAAAGAATGGAGATGGGTCTCCTAGGTACCCTCTCATTCTCCCACTCTTCTTTCTTCCTCTCTTTCGTTTCTTCTTCTTCTTTACTTTTTTTTTCTTTTTTTGCGTTTTTCTTCGTTCCTTTTTGTGATCTGTTGTTCTATTTCATCAAGAGGAGAAAACTTGATGTTTGTTGTGGTCTGTTTGATTTCATTTCGTTGTAGCTTCATGTTCCTCCTTCATCTTCATTGTGTTTGTGTTTTTCTTCTTTCTTTATTTTTATTTATTTTTTGTTTTGAAGCTAACTCCGACTACCATCTCATGCCACCCCCACAATGGCCTCGCGCAGCCAGCCCCCTCGACGATGGCGGTAGGGGGCCACGCAACTTCCATGGAAGCTCTCATCTTCTTCCTCACGCATTTAGATTGTGGCTGTTGTGCCCAGCTATTAAATGCGGTTGGGGCGGGTTGCTTTGACCCGGTTCCAACCTTAACCCTAAAAAAAGTTTATTTTATTATTTGTACTCACTAATTTAATAAGTACAACCCCTTACCTTTTGGGTCTAACCTATTTTGAAACGAAATATATGACACTGTTTACACCGATGTTTTCATAACTACACCTCCCTAACTGTTGGCCTTGACCATTCTGATACAAATGTCTAGTGTTGTTTACAACCACCTATTTAGTAACCACACACCACTAACCTGTTGTGCTTGACCCATTTTGAAACAAATTATATTTACTGTTTACACCCATGTTGTTTATAACTGCACCCCTTAGTTGTTGGGTCCGACCCTTCCTAAACCAAAACATATAATGCTATTTGACACACGCTTTTCATATCTACACTCCCTCCTCTTTTGGGCCTGACCCATTTTGAAATTAAATAAGCTCTGCTAATTGTACTCTCTTTCTTCCTGTATGCACCCCTAATTACTAAATCTACTCCCCACTTCTATTCTATCCCTTTCTATTTCCATTTAATTTATTTGATTACGTAATGTTATGTCAATTATTTATTTATCTTTGCATTAGTATCTTTAGTACGCGCTTATGTTTCATGTACTCTGTGCTGCTTGGTGGTGTTTCAATAACATATAGATAGATTTTGTGAATGTCATGCTAAGTCTCTGACTTACTTGACTTCATAAAGTTTACCATAAATCCAAAATTTTTTTCGAAAAAAATCTAAAAATACTCAAATTAAGGATCACTCAATTCTCATTTTTCTCAAAAAATTACATATTACTCGAGATTGCTTCAAAGTCCAATACATTTAGCGATTCTCTCCACTTTTTCTTCAAATTCAACGTCGTTTTAAGGTTCAACGCCTTAACGACTCTTTTTCATACAATTAAAATAAATCTTTCAAAAAAAGATAAAATCAACTCAACGCACAAGTTGTTTTCTACCAAAGAACTACATAAGTCTGATTTCCTCATTGTACTTAAAGATACGTAGGAGCGAGGGCAAACCCTTTCTCGACCAAAAAAACTAAAAAAATATAATAACTTCTCTTTTATAAAATAAAAATTTGATTTCTTTTTTTGAATAAACAAAAATAAAACAAACATAATTCATGTTCTTAAGGCGAGATAAATAATTTAAAAGTCACTTTATTTTTAGCACATTCGATTAAAGGTTGTCGTCTTTGTGATGGACGCGTGGGGTGCTAACACCTTCTCCGTGCGTAAACGACTCTCAAACTCTTTTTCTCTCAAATCGTAGACCATGTCTTATCTTTTTTGTTTTTCCGACGTTTCCCTTAAATAAACGTTGGTGGCGACTCCCTCAAATTTTTCTTTTTAGGAAAACTCTTTCTTTATCTTCTTTTTTCATCATCATCCCATCGTGACCAGACACATTGCGACATGTCGATAAAAAAAAGGAAATGATGAATTAGATGCCGCACAAGAGACATGGTATAAAACATTTGAATTTGTCAGTTTTATAGTGTATGAACCAATGTTATTAACCCCATATTTCATCTTGCGTATAATAATTTATTCTATACAACTACTAAACTATTAGAACTAATACAAAAATAAGAGGATGGAGTTGAATTTCCGCATGCACAACATGTTAAAACTTAAAAGTAAAATACGCAAATTCTACAGCAAACACTTGCTGGTAATTTGGTACTACTGATGGATTTGGGATTGGGACACAAATATTATTTGCCAGTACCATCAACAGCCAAAAAGCACAATTAGAAGGCCATTTGCAAAATAAAAAGGTTCAACATGATATTTTTTTAAAATTACATATAATCAAAATTATCAAGAGGGTTGTTTGGATCTTAATAAAACTCATGTTCATTGATAATTCCCAGGCCGAAACCAGCACTATGCTTTAAATAAAAGGACAGGAGGGAGAAAAAGTTGAGGCAGGTAAGTGGCACCAAATACAACAAATATCATCAAATGGTAATACTAAATGTCATGGGTAAACAAATAAAAATACAAAAGACCTTGAATGTACACTGATCATAACTTACACAAAGCAAGTAACTAAAACCAAATCCTGTCCCCCGGTAACTTGAAACAAAACCAGTGTCTTCCAGCAGATATTTACAAATTCCCAGTCTAATAATCTAATTTATCAGCAAAATTAGTATACTAGCATACAGGAAAGATGAATTTCTCTGTATACCTGTATGGTAGCAACAGTAACTGTATCCAAAAGTGTGTTGGTAGTATAACAATTGGATTGCAATCTTATTCGTCTTGACTCAACATCCACCGAGCTCTTCGACCAAAATGCAAAGGTAATTGTATTGAATTTCTGCATAAAGCCATAAATCAATTAGAAAACATTATATTGAGATTGACTACAAATTAATTTCAAAATATCAATTCAAAATTTCACGAAGTAAATAAACAAGCTTACATCACATCTTGTTATGTTCTCAAGTGGATATATTCTCAATGTTCGACTAGTATTTGGATCCAGCATACGAATTCCATCCAAACCGATCTGAAAGAATTAACATTGACAAAATCACTAATTCAGATCAACCACCATGTTAGTGAAAGACAGAAAATAGTTTAATGAATGGATATAAAAAATTATGTTAAATCCCTTCGGAATAGAGATTCACAGAAAAGGTAGGTTCCTGCATACCTATGGGACTCTAACTCAGGATGCAAGTGTAATACAAGAATACAACAACAACAACATAAGCTTTATCCCAAGTGAAAGCTTTTAGCAATAAATGAGAAATAAAATTGATCATCCTTACTAACCATCAAAGTGCCAAAACACACACACATATCTTCTAACATATTCTCTTTTTGTTTTTTCAAATAATTATATCAGGAAGGATGATGATTTGTGGATATCCACTCATTACTAATACCCCATAAACATCTTAACATCTCTCATTTCTCTCTATTTGACTCTTCTTTCCACATCACATCACCAATCATATCAATCACTTATTTCTCCTCTCTTCTTAACTCTCTTTTACCCCTTGTTTGGGACAATGGAAGTAGCAAGGAAAGGAAGGTAAAATTTCAAAAATTAGTGTGGGTCCCACACCTCTCTTTCACTATTTTAATTCAAATTATTTTTCTCGGTTTCATTCCATTCCATTCCACTCTACCAAACACTACCATATCCAAAGGTGTGTTGAAGTATTATTTTCTTGTTAGAAGCTAAACCTTTCGGGAGTATTTTGTCATTTAAGTTTGGTAGTGCCTTGTGTGTTAGCTGTGATGACTCTGAGGCCTGGCGCGGCTGGCGCGGGGTTTAGCGCGGTCAGCGCCAGGGTTTCTAAGTAGAAAACCACGTCTGTGGTGTGGCGCAGGTAGCACCACAGTTCTGGAGTGCGGCGCCGGTGGCCCCAAGGTGACGCGGGCAGCGCCACAAGTCCTCCAGAAAATCAGTTTTCTCTGGAAGTTCACGCGGTCAGCGCCGTATGTGGCGCGGGTGGCGCCATTGGTTTTAAGCCAGCGCGGGCAGCGCCATTGGTGGCGCGAGTTGCGCCGGAAGTGCCCTGGAAAACCATTTTCCTCTGGAATCCAGCGCGGTCAGCGCTAGGTGTGGCGCGGTTGGCGCCAAAGGTTCTGGAAAGTGTGGCGCCGTTAGCGCGGGGTGTGGCGCGATCCGCGCAGGACCTCTGACAGAGTTGGTATAAAAGGCCAAGTCGCGATTTTGGGGGAGAAAAGCCTCTTCTTCTTCCCTGGAAAACCCAGCAGCCATTGTTGAAGCTCTAAGCTTCATTCCTTCACCATATTTCACCAAAACAAGTCCCTTTAAACACCAATCTTGCTAGAAACACTTGGTGAGCCTAAATCCTTCATCCATTCTCCTTAAAAACCCCCAAGTTAGAGAATCCATTTCTCAAGGGAAGTTTAAAGAACTTGAGTTCGGCGAGGAACGGCGGCGATTCGTGGGTACCCAAGCTAGGGGGAGTCGTCCTTGGGCCTTCCTCGTCATCCTTGAGGTAAGAAATTCAAGTTTCACCAATTAATTTGTGAGTTGTGGTTTTGGATGAATAGTGACCCATTTGTGATAGAGCTAAAATTAGCCTTGGGTCCTTTAGAAACATGTGCTTAGAATGTGATGTAGATGAAGGATTAGCTCTCAATTGTTAATTTGGTGAACTTTGGTTTATTGGCTCTATATAATGCATGTTTTGTGGTGTGCTGAGTTGCTTAGCCTTGTGTTGACATGCAAGAGCCTTGGTTGATGGCTTTGATGGCCTTAGAGGGCTATTAGAACGGTCCTTGTGTGTGGAAGAACCGTTTAAGCCATGTGTGAGCCTTTGGTCGGTTTAGAGCTTCGAGCTCCTGACGTTGGCTTGTATCGGTGTCTTGCGATGACACTAGTGCTTTGGCTAGGCCAAGCTAGACCATTGAGGGTCTCTGAGTGGTATAATTGGTTGAACTCTGATAAACCTTAGGCTAGACGACCTTGTGGTTTTGGAAAGGATTGTGAGTCCTTTCGTTGAAACGGTTGAGAACCGTGTTATGCTTTATGCCTTGTGTGGC
>PYAF01001516.1:1202819-1224721 GCA_007407185.1 Glycine tomentella | reverse complement strand
GCTAGGCCAAGCTAGACCATTGAGGGTCTCTGAGTGGTATAATTGGTTGAACTCTGATAAACCTTAGGCTAGACGACCTTGTGGTTTTGGAAAGGATTGTGAGTCCTTTCGTTGAAACGGTTGAGAACCGTGTTATGCTTTATGCCTTGTGTGGCTGTATGAATGTTTGATATGTGATTGTGTGCCTTGTATAGGGCGTTACACCGCGGGTGTCAGTGGCGTAGGCCACCGAGCAGGGAAAGAACCGCAGAGCTCGGCTTTGCCAGGTAAGTTCTTGGTCCATTGGGGATGTTTCCCACTTGCTTGTGTTTCACCATACTCCGAGGGAGTAGTGGTTACATTCATGATACATGCATTATTGATTGTTGCATACTCATGATGATATATGCTTGTATCTGTGCTTGAGATATGTATGATACCTGTTGTTAGATCTTCTGATCAGTTAGATAGATATGGACCTCCCTAGGAGATGGTTCCCTCCTAGTTGGTTTGCTCATGGGTGATGATGATCCCGGGGTGATGATGATCCCCTAAGACCATAGAGATAGGTGTGTCCTGTTGCGGTTGACTGCCTATTCTCGGAAGTACCATATATGTGCGTCCATGCGTAAGGGGTAGCTCCCGATGGGACGGCACGGGTGTGAATTTCGGTTTCACACTAAGGTTTGGTGTTGATTGGATCCACCTTACATTAGAGCTAGATGACTTGCTGTATTATTATGAGGGCCGGGAGGCCAGTGTATTGTGAAACCTTGATGACGTGTGTCATGATGAGTGAGCCAGGGTGGAGGAGATGCCTCCAAGGACTCTGAGCTTACTGAGATGTATATCTCACCCCGTGTGGGGCTTATGTTGTTTCAGGTGACTCTTCTGGCAGAGAGGAGCGGTCTCAGGGCGGGAGGCCCCAATAGAGACAGTGCTTGGCTGTGAGGCAGCAGTGAAAAGCTTGGAGCTCGGCTCAGCTTTTGTTATTTTGTACCCCTGTAGAGGGAAGACATATGTGTGTACATGTAATTTTGAGCTATGTATATTTGTGTATATGCCCTCGCATGAGGAAGGGTCCATGGGATCAAAAGCACGCAGACGCTTATTCTTTTGTATAGACACTTCGAGTGTCAGACTATGTATATGTACATAACCAGTTTATGTTATGTAATGAGGTTCCTCCTGTTTATATCTTCGAGATGTTTATGTTATCTGCCTATGTTTATGTTGTGTGAACTGGATCGGCAGGGGCTTGTGTTGTCTTGTATATGGTGAGATGCTAAATTCCATACATAATGTAATCAAGAAATATGGTTTTGATTTACGCTTCCGAAAGAGATTTTAATAATCGTGATTAAGCGCTAATCTGATATAAATCATAATGATAATACACCAGGTGCACACGGGGTGTTACATTAGCAATATTCAGTTCTGAAGGGTGCCTCTGCATGTGTGTTTATATGTTTCAACAAATAACTTTTATCTTCTAATTAAATTCTGCAATTACTCTTGTTGCATCTATGTCAATATTTTTTTTTCTTTCTTTTCATAATGTAATGGCTTCATGTTTGTTTGATTAACTTTTACCAATTGGAAAAAGAGGAACATTATTATTGTCTGGGTTTAATCTTTAGAAATTTATAATAAACCTTCGACTTCTAAGTTATATAACCTGCCACTACCCCTAAACAATTCGAAGAAGAGTTGTTCCCAATACTTATGAGAAGCCATATCCATATTCTTCTTGGAAACTGTTAAATAGACATTGTCAATCATGGCATTTAGAGTGGCTAGCCGAATACAGTATTGAACCGAGGATGGTGTTCCATATGACTAAATCCAAAGTTGTTGCGAGCCATAATACTCCCTCGTTGTACACCAAAAAATATATAAAGACCCCGGTTTGGTTTCCTCATTTTATATTTTCATCTTCATTAAAAATAGGAAATGATGGAGAAGATGTGTTTGATTGTGCTATAGGAAATATTTTCAAAATAAATCTTAAAAGTGGAAATAATTTTAACCTTCCTACACTACAACATCCTCCAATTTATTAAAAATAAATTTATCAAAAAAGTATTGAATACTACATTTTATAATTTTCATTTCCATTTTAACAAGACCTTTCCTATAAGGCTGAATCAGAATGTTAACTCTCTCAGAGATTGGCTGCTACACTGGTTTCAAATTGCTGATGAGAGGGTCAGAATGTTAACAGTTTTGGATCGAGGAATTCCCTCATCCGATTACTAATGCTGTTCATGCTGATGTACTGAATCTTTCCACTATTCAATAAATCAGTACATTTGAACGTAAAAAAAAAAAAAAAGCAAGACCTTTCCCATAAAGTGTTAGGAATTATTAACAATTTACTGTCAACCAACACGCAAGTCCAATTTAAGCCAAAACTAGCATCACAATAAAATATAAATGCTATTACTTGTTCATACTTCATCATACCTGATAGAGAACATCAATAGTGCTCTGACCACCACTTTCCGCCAACAGCTTCACCCGAAACTTCTGCACTCCGCTCTTCGCGTCTCTCTCGGCATCCACCTTCGGCACCGCTTTAACAACTTTGCTCGTCACCGTCGCAGGGGAGGAGCACCACCACCACCACCGATGGCCATCCCGTAATCGTCAAAACTTGACCAAGTGGAAGACGATTTCGGCGCCGAACCTCGCGCTCCGTACGGTTCCACCTTCCCGCCATCGTAGGCAAGCACTCTCTCTCCGTAAACGTCTTCGTTCTGCCTCCCGTAGACCGGAGCGGAGTACGGTGGATTGGGAAGAGGAGGGTAAAGTGGAGCTGCATGATGGTGATCGTAGGGTGGATAATAAGATCGGAGGAACAGAGGTTGATGTTGGTGTTGGTGAGAGGGTTGAATTGAAGGACTGAAGGAGTAGTAAGAGGTTCATATTCACTTTAGTAGTTGAGCTCCGATTAACTACTTGGAAAAAGGTCTTCTCTTTAGTAGTTGAGGGGTTGACTTTTATCAAAAGTCAAAATGTTATATTGACTTTCATTTTAAGAAAAAAATTAAGGTTAAGCTTCAATATCATTAGAGAGATTAAGCTCCTAATTATATTCAATAAAATACCAAGAAATTTAATTATGTTTTTAGTCTTAATAAATCTATTTTTTTTATCTCCGGCATAGAAAAAAAAATATTTAGTACATATAATTTCAGAAAAACCCACAAAAAAAAGTAATAAATTGATGTTAAATCTCACCCATTAAAAAAATCAATCCACGTGTTATCATTGTTTTAAAACAGGAAATGGTGATGTTCGGTTCTCCTTAAAATGGAGAGGATCCAAAAGCAACTAGATCATTTCCAATGGTGATTTCTTTTCGGGTGCTTAGTACGAAGAAATGGTTCTTTAAAATTATTTATTATTGGAGCAAATCCACGTGATATGGTGCATTCTTTCATACTTCAGCTTCATTTCTTATATAAGAAATAGTATCTTAACATTAAAAAATAGTTTTTTTTTTTTTACAACTAGTAGAGAGTCTCAATAAAGAGATGAAAGAAAATTTAAAAAAAAAAAAGGAAGAAAGGGAAAAATCAGTGGTTGTAGATGGTGAATGCTCGGAGATGGAAATGGTAACTAGCGTCACTTGGAGCATATGGTTGCAGTGGCAAAGAGAGGTGTTGTTGATGCGTGAAGAGATGAAAGTTTTTGGAGTGAGAGAGAGGAGTTCGGACAAGAAAAGAGATAAAAGAGAAAAGAAAGAAAAGAGCGAAGGAAAGCACGGAAGGTTCTAGAGAAAAATGAAGGATTAATTTTTTTATTTTAGCTTGGGTGGGCTGGGTTTCAAAGGGTTAACTTTTTTATTTTAAAAAAAAAGTATAAAGACGAAATGAAAAATAAACCTTTAAAGTGTGGAAGGGTATGGATCTTTAGATACGTTGGATTTATGTCATTTTATGTTAAATTTTATTAAAAAATACAATATGTGAATTTTTTGAGTTTCTTGTGATTTATTGCATTGGAGTAAAATATTATATAAGTTTTTTAGAATGACATGACATTGTGAAAATCATAAAAAGTAATGCGAAGACCATAAAAATTGTTTAAGGAACCCAAATAAGCAACTTGCATTGGAGATCTTCTAACGAATCTACAACTCACATTCTTGTACTGTCTTGCTTGGCTTTATTATGTCTTATTTATTTTTATCAAATTAGATTATTTTCTAAAGTTATATATCAAATTTAGAAAACTATTTTATTAAAATGAATAATTTTAAGTTTTGATATAAGTTGAAATTATAACTAAAATAAAAAAATTGACTTTCTACATCAATTGTGATTATAATGGATGCAGAAAATCACTTTTCTACGTCGTTTATAATTACAATCCATGTGAAATCAAAATCACACATTTTGTTAAATAGTTTTTGAAATAACCTATGTCTAAAGACTTCTTTCAAGGTCAACATAATCTCATTTGACATCCCCTTTATAAAAAGGTGTTTTGAACCTCCAAGTATCCAGTCATATCAAGATAACTAGCTATTATTAGAGTTCGGCAAACGGGCTTTAGCTTATGGGCCACCTTTGAAAACATGCAACTTGCATGATATATGATTATTGATAATTTGAACTTGTTTAAATTGGTTTTTTAGCTCGTTCCGTTTAACATGCAAGTTCAATAGATTATATTCATGAGTATAGTGGGTCTTTTGCATTTTAATCTAAAATATAATACTAATAAATAAGGTGTAAACAAAGTAAAATAAAAAAGTATAAAATGTAAGTCTTTTTATATGGTTCAATGATTGGTGAATGATGATATAATATTATGATTTAGTATAAAATTATAGATTAAGTAAATATGATGTAAAAAATAATTTTAGGTAGCTTAAGGTGCAAATTATGTTATTATTTTGGGAAAATAATTTTTTATTAGACAATTCATAGTTAATTTTTAAAATAGGTCAAATATTCATTTTAAAAATTTATTTTATTTTATATTTTTTTTGTCAAACGCAGGTGGGTCTGTCTAAGTCCTCAAACTATGCGGGGTGGGTGGGGGCATGTTAAGAATGCGGGCTTCATGAGACGGGCTTACCTGTATGTCTAACTCTAGCTAATGTGCATGTACATATCAAGAAAATTGTTGCATCTTATTACATAAAGGACACAAATTTGAAAAGACGTAAAAGTCCAATTAATTTGGTTCACTCAAATCGGTTCATAACAAGTTAATCCAATTTTTTTTTATAGATTTTAACTGGTTTAATGAAGTCAACACATGGTCAGTAACATGTTTGTATGATATTGAACTCAAATCGGCCATAGTGTTGATTCCCCGTCCAAATTGGTTTAAAAACAATGATTTATTGTGTAATAGATTTGATCAAAGTTATCCATGTTGAACAAGACACAATGAGATGAGAAAAATTTTGTGATATGGGGAATAACAATATGTATGCTATAAATGATACAAAAATAATTATTGTCAATAATTATTCATTTCCTTGTTATATTTTTAAATGAATTATGATTTTATTATTTTTCTCTCATTTTACACTTTTCAGTTATTTCAACAGTTAATTTTATTGAACAATTCTAATTTAATAAGTTAATTTTTAAACTTTTAACTATCAATTAATTTTTTAGCTTTCAAACTAATTTTTCAACTTGTTTTACCCAAATGAGAATATTTCTTATACTCATGTGTTTTAATAAAAAATTTCTTTATTGCCTAATAAAAAACTTTATGTACAATACATTTTTTTTTTGCTTTTAATTGAACCAACAGATAACTCTTTTTCATGTTCAGTATTATCAAATAATGAAATTTAACTAAAAAATCAAATGCTTTTAGGGTATAAGTGAAGACGGGTGTCGATGTATCAGGGAAAAGTGGAAGCACGTGATGGAGCTTTCATACTGATGGAGTCGTAAGGAAGATTTGATAAGAAGAATAATGCTGAATTCTTTTCGTATCTTATAGATTTATAATTTTTTAAATATAATTTTATTAAAATTCATATTATAAAATTTTAATCACTAAAATATGTTAAGAAATTTTGATAAGTGATAAATTATTATATAATATTTTAAAATTTGTAAGACTTTTTTATATGAAAATAATATTTTAAAATTTGAATCCAATATACTCTTTATTATAAAGTAATTAAGGATATTTGGGTAAAAAGTTAATTAATTTAAAGACAAATTTAAATAAAATATTTTTATATAAAAATAATCTCTTAAAATTTTAATCCAATCTCTTTATTACAATTTATAAAGTAATTAATGATATTTGTGTTATAAAATAATTAATGTAAAAATAACTTAAAAAAATCTTTTATTATATGAAAATAGTATTTTAAAATCTTAATACATTGAATTATTTATTATAAAGAAATTAAAGATATTTGTGTAAAAAAATAATTAATGTAAAGATAACTTAAAAAAATCTTATAAAATCAACAAACAAAATTTGAAAAAAAAAGTTTTATATTTAGGAAGAAATATAGTATTTTTTTTTATTATCATATGTTTATATTTTTACATATGAAAATTTACCTTTTTTTCAATATTTACCTTTTATGATAATATATAAATTATCTCTTAATATTATTTGATAGTATTCAGCAAAAGATAAATGATTAATTTGAAAACCATTGGAATTGATATTGTGGCGAGGGCAATATCGTAAAAGCAGCAATACGCGTGGCCGCGTAGACATCACGAAGCCGTGTGGTAGCTTGAAGTCGGTTTCCCTGGCTATAAATACAATCCTTGGCTCCTATCATTCATCTGATTTGGCTGAGGCGATTCAGATCTTAGGGTTTCAATTTTTTTTCTGTGGAGCACCAAAGGCAATAGTCGCCATCCAGAGAAGAGTAGAAGCTTTCGATCGTAGGTTTTCTTTCTCCTCCTTTCTCCCAAATCGGACCTTTTCGCTTCTCGATTCGCTTCCGTAGCCGGGCGATTTGAGGAAAACCCAGAAAAGAACGAACCGAACGTTTTATATTTTTCGGATAATCAATCGAAGATGTCTCGTTGCTTCCCTTTCCCCCCTCCTGGGTATGGGGCACGTGGCGACGCCTTGATCGAATCGATTAAGGTTTGTTGAGCCGTTTCGATTTTGCGTTCGTGCGCTTGCATGTTGTTTATTTCATAAAATAGGCACCCCCTTTTGCGATTAGGTTAAAATAGGACCGTTTAGATGTATTTTGATCGAACCCTAGAACCGAGATTGGCCTTCTTGTGAGCAAAGATCTGTTGCTCCTGAGTCTTTTACTGGAAACCTTTTAATTGTTTAGGGTTTTCTTTTGGGTAATTAGAAAACAGATGTTATTTGGTGAGACCGAGAAAAGGGTTTCGGTTTTTACAAGGATTTTAAATTGCATGCGGTTCTTTCCTGTCGCTACTATTTAGTGGGTCTTTTTCACCTATGTGATTATAATTGCCTATAAAAATCGAAATACTTTTTCTAAAACTAATAGTCTGTTATTTAAATGGTGAATTCAAATCTTGGATCGGTTTTTTGTAGAAAGATCACTGCATGTTATGGTTACGGTAGGTTATAATCTGAGGTACAAAGATGTGAGATCTTATGAAACTCGGGCAATTTGATTAGTGGGTGATTGGGTAATCTTCGATTCTCATCCATTTGTAGATGTAACTCTGAGCTTCTTTTACTATTGTGTGGCATGGTGATTGCTACTGTCTTCTAAATGTAAGAGATGTTAAATGAAATATGAATAATTATTGTTCTTACAATTGTTGAAAAGATTGTTCTTGACTACCAAAAGATTCGTAAAGAGATATGAAATAGTTCTTGTTCTTGAATTGCATGGTGAAGCAAGATTGAAATGCTTGCATAGCATGTTTGTTTCTTTGGACTTCTTCCCTATCCTCTATTTGAAAATGTTATTCTGGTGCTCTAAAGCTCCGAGAGGAGATGGAGAAAGCAGAGAAGGACCGGAAGGAGAAGAAGAGGGAGAAGAAAGAGAAGAAAAGGGAAAAGAAAGAGAAGAAAAGGGAGAAGAAGGAAAAGAAAGAGAGAAGGAAAGAGGAGAAAAGAATTAAACTTAAAGAAGGAACAACAACAACCTCTCATGGCACTGATGATGGCAAAAAGTTCAAGCTCATCAGCGAACTGAAGGAAACCAAAGCAGATGGAAAGTTGCAAAAGGGTGAAGACTGTGAGAATGAACAACTTGAGAGGAGTGGAATTACAGAGGAATTTGACCAACCTGTTACTTCTGTGGAGCCTTGCTGTTTGTCTGACAGTACTCAAAGCAGCAAGAGAAAAAGGAGCTCCCTACAATCAACTCATGATCATGGTGAGGAAGCTTTGAAACTGGTAATTTTATTGTATGTTGTCGAATTTGGGTTAACTCGTATAAATCTAATTTGGTCTTTCTGTGAAACAGGACCTGCTATTAAAATTCGACTTCCTTTGAGGAAGCATAGAGAACCCGAAGAAACGAAATCCAAATCAAAATTACAAGTGGGGTCTTCTTCTGGAAGTGTGGGGGCAATTGCAAATTCCTTACCTAAAACTACCCTTGGAAGTGATCCTCAGTCACAATGTCTCAGGATTACAGAGCCAAAACGGGTTCTTGGAAACTCTGATTCTAGACATGGCAAAGCGATGCAGAATTCAGTTCATGGAGATGCTATGGTCACTAAGAATACTCTTGTAAGTGAACGTCAGTCACAACAGCGTCTAATGATTACAGAGCCCAAACGGGTTCTTGGAAGGTCTGATTCTAGACATGGTCAAGCGAAGCAGAATTTAGTTCATGGAGGTGCTATGGTCACTAAAAATCCCCTTGGAAGTGATCAATGTCTCAGGATTACAGAGCTGAAACGGGTTCTTGGAAATTCTGATTCTAGAAACTGCAAAGCGAAGCAGAATTCAGTTCGTGGAGATGATGTGGTCACTAAAAATACCCTTGGAAGTGATCGTCAGTTGAAAAGTGTCAAGGTTACAGAGCCCAAATGTGTTACTGGAAACTCTGATTCTAAACACTGCAAAGTGTTGCAGAATTTGGTTCATGGAGATGCTATGGTCACAGATAATGCAGTTGATGATGGAATTCAAAAAGTGGAATCTTTGTACAAGTCTTTGTTACAGATTCCTCCACTAACGTATGATGCATTGGACTCGGTAGATGAAAATTGGTTATTTAGTTCGGAACCGACAGAGGCAAGGCCCGTCTCAAAGAAACAGAAGTTTGATTCTGATGTCTTCCAGCTTTCAAATTCTCTGTGGCCTCGTGCACAATACTTGCCTGAGGTCGAAATATATGCGTTGCCATACGCAGTTCCATTTTGATTCTTTTGGATTTTTTTCACAATAGGTGGTAGTTTCAAAGTAGCCGCGAGCTGTGTTCTAATTGATAACCGGTGCTTATTGCTTTTTTGAAAGAGAAAAACAATTACATGGTATATGGGCAAAAAACATATTGCTTTATATGTTCCAAACATGATTCATGTAATTTTTTGTTTTCCGTATTGGACGTTAGTAGCATTTGTAGAATGTACATACATATGAATACGAAACAGTTTTTTAGCAAGTGCTTACGATTATATTAGAAAATCATTCACTTCAATGAAATGGGTTGTGAGCAAATGGAGCTATACAAGTAACGTTGAAAAAAATATTTAATTTAATTTAACGTGGCTCCGGGAAATTTAAATAGTATGAAATATTTGATGAGGTTAGATACTTAATGAAACATGTTTCCCATGCTTTTGGCGATGCGCATATAAAAATGTTTACCCCAAGCAAATGCAATGTAATCATAACATACAATTTACGAAGTCATTTGATCTAGGGACAATATTATTGTGGTTTAGGCTGTAGTTTCTAGTATAATTTAGGTCATCAACATTATTAAGGATTAAAAGCGTTACTATTTTTTACAGAGATTTTGACATATGGGATTGTAAGCTTTAAAACAATGGTTTAGCAAATGTATAAATTTTTACACTACTACTAATTAATTGGGTACCGTACTACTGATCTAAAAAAAAAGGGTAACGTTACTACTATTATAAAGGTTAATTGAGATTTTTTTAATCCAAAATAATTCAATTTAAGTTAGCATTCATATAATTAGCTGCTGTAAAAAATATTCAAAAGAACTAACTAAAAATTAAGAGAAAATTGAACTCTAAATTAAATTTGGTAACCAAAATTACAGTTTATTTTTCAATTTGTAAATTCATAATCGTGGTTTAACTTTATTATTATTGGCGACAATCATCTTCACCAGCGATTCAATTCAACGTCTGAAACCACAGACTGTAGCCGAGGTGCGATCTGAGGCAATTGGAAGAGCAATGATAGCACAAGGATTCGAGGACGAAGAGAAATGGCTCGCCGAAGGGATAGCCGGCATTCAGCACAACGCATTCTTCATGCATCGCGCACTGGTTGGTACTCTTCACTATTCACCGCAGCACTTGCTTACCCTAATTTCTCAATTCTTCACGATATTCTCTCTCTCTCTCTCTCTCAGGACGATAACAATCTCAGAGACGCTCTCAAATACTCCGCGCAGATGCTATCCGAGCTTCGAACTTCCAGGCTCTCACCTCACAAATACTACGAACTCTGTAAGTACTAATAAATTCCACTTTTTCCAATTTCAACTTCTAATCTCTCTCACTTCAATTATTATTCATTTCGATTCGGCGTTGTTCCTTTATTCAATTAGATATGAGAGCCTTCGATGAGCTTCGGAGGCTGGAGATTTTCTTCAAAGACGAAAGCAGACACGGCGTTTCCATAGTTGATCTCTACGAGCTTGTTCAGCACGCTGGAAATATATTGCCTAGACTGTGAGTTTTTTTTCTCTCAAAATTTTTACAACTTTTATTTTATTTTATTGTTGCTTATCAAATGCCAATGCTCCTACTTATGATTTGATCTTAATTTACTGCTAGGTATCTCCTTTGCACGGTAGGATCCGTTTACCTCAGATGCAAGGATGCTCCGGTAAAGGATGTTCTTAAAGATCTAGTGGAGATGTGTCGCGCTGTTCAACATCCGATTCGTGGTCTATTTTTGAGGAGTTACCTTTCTCAAGTCAGTAAAGATAAGTTGCCTGATATTGGCTATGAATATGAAGAGGGGTAAGGTTATTATTATTTGGTTGGTGATGAATTAATGTTTTTGAATGTCTTGTGCATCTTATCATTTTAACTTGGAGTAATGTTGTTACATTCTCCTACAATTGTTCTTTAATTTTATAGTAGGTGGTAATTAGAAAGTAACTGAAAAATAGTTTTTTTCTTTTTTCTTTTTAAATTTAATTCCTGTGTATTTGGTTTCAATTTTCAATTTGGAAAATTATATTTTTGTATTGTGTTTGGACTGGGTGGACAAGAATTAAAATAATGGAGATTGAAAGGTGCCTCTGTTGTCCTGCAGGGAATCTAATAGTGTGATGGATGCAGTTGAATTTGTTCTACAGAATTTCACAGAAATGAATAAGCTTTGGGTTCGGTTGCAGTTGCAGCATCAGGTTCGTTCAACTTCTTTAACTCTTTTCTAATCTTATTTTATGATATGCATAGCACCACAGTACTTGCATGCCATAGCCATAGAGGTAAAAATAAATCATGAGGACATGATTTCTGGCCATGCAGGTGTTATGGTGCTTGTGAGTCATGCTTAATCTTTGGTGATCCTGAGCTGAGGCCTTCAATTGCCCGTTCTGGTCTGCAGGGACCTGCTCGGATAAGGGAGAAGAGGGAAAAAGAAAGGAACGAACTTCGTGATCTTGTAATATAAAAATATGATACTATCTCCTGATGAATGTGTTACACATTTCAATAGATAAGTTATGTGATTTCCTTTTCTGAAATTATTAGGTAGGGAAAAATCTACATGTTCTGAGTCAGATAGAGGGCGTGGACCTTGAGATGTACAAAGACACCGTCCTTCCTAGTGTCTTAGAGCAGGTCTAATAAAGTACATTTTCTCCCCAAAATATAATTTTTCTCTTATTGTAACCCTTGATGTTATATTGTCTCTCAGCTGTTTAAATTGGCTTGAACAGGTTGTCAATTGTAAAGATGAGCTTGCCCAATTTTATCTTATGGAGTGCATAATCCAGGTTTTTCCAGATGAGTACCATTTGCAGACACTTGAGACTTTGTTAGGTGCTTGCCCTCAATTGCAGGTGGGTAAAGTAGATTGGAAATAGATGATCTTTTTTGTGCTTGGGATTTTAGAAATTATACTAGTGGTGACTGGTCAACCTTGTAGAGGCCTAATATACTTGTGATTTTAACTTTGTTGTATTATATTGAACCCTTCTTAAGGGTTTTGTTTTACAAGTTTCAATGAGATATAGATTATAATTGCCCCTGCTAAGGTTAAATAGTATGTGAAGCTCCGTTACTTATGAATTGTTGATCATACATTTGATTGCTCATGAATTTAGGCTATTTGGAATGGTGACTACTGACCTATTCAATTGGATTTTGATAACACCTTCAGTTTGGTGCATAAATAAATTGCACATGATATGATTAATCACATGTGGACAATTGGACATAGAGTGTATTTAAATTTTAAATAAAGCGATTTTAGGAGTCAATGCAATTTTTCAGACTAATAAATTAAATATTATGATTGGATACTAAACTAGTGAATTTTAAAATCTCTTAAGCATTTTAGGAGTGCATTTTGATGAAGTGGATTTTCAAAAATTCATCAAGAATGGACTGTACTCTATTTTAAATGTCTTGTAACTATGCAAACACGTTTATAAGATGGCACTGCTTGTGGCATCTATCACGTGTTCTTTCTAAATTAATATAATTTTTTGGTTGTTAAAAAAAAACTGTCTTCTTTCTTTCATACTTATTTAAGCTTCATTGTGGTCGCTTCACCTCTGTGCCTTTTGTCCGAGTATGCAGCATATGTTCAAACAGCTCCATATCTAAAATTGAAATTGATACATATTTTCCTAGTCCCCACCACACACACACACAATTTATTCTCAGTTTGTGCATTTGATCTTCAATCTCCATTGTTTCCCGACTCAGTACAAGATGAATTGTCTCTTTCTCCATCTCTCTATCATCCTTCAATGCACATCGTTTCATTTTGTACTTATCTCAACTATCATAGATTCTGGCTTCAAGCTATTAATTCACACGGTCAACGAATCATCAGACATTTGCTATGCCCACCAATCATTTGACAACATTCCTAGTCCAGATATGGAAGCTGTAAAATTATTTACTTATCATCATTGTCATTGTTGTTTTTGATAATTATTTGGGTTGACTTTGTTATTAACCAATTAACCAATCATTGTTATTGTTATGGATGTTTATGTAAACTGTTTGATGAGATGCTTGAGAGAGATGAGTGTCATGGACAACAATAATGGATGGGTATACGAGGAATGATAATATTGGTGCAGATTCTAATCTTTTTGATGGAGGGAATTTCAATTTCACTTCTAGTTACCCAAATACATCATTTTTCAAATGAAGAAAATTAAATTGACAAAATTTGATTTTCTGTATATTGATTTCTGAAAATTTAGAATTCTCCATCCAAAAACAGCCTATTTTATTTTTTGTTTCTTAATTGTATCTGGCTGGTGGTAGGTTTCCTTGCATGGATGATCAAGGAATTTACTGGATGGCAGTGGTTCACCCATGTGACTTTCTTTTAGAATATATGTGGGATTCTATTATAAGTGAAGAGTGAAGCAACAGAAAAGCTTCTCATAGATCAATTCTGTTCTATTTATCTCTGATTTTCTTAAAGCTGAAAGCCATTTTTATCTCCTCTATGACTGACTTGATTTATTTGCAGCCCACAGTAGACATCAAGACAGTGTTATCACAGTTAATGGACAGGTTGTCAAATTATGCTGCTTCTAGTACTGAAGTAAGTCTTATGCACCTTTTGTAAAAATTTAAGCTTCCACGTGTTGTTAATATCATTTCTGCCTCAGGTATTACCCGAATTTCTGCAAGTGGAAGCATTTACCAAATTAAGCACAGCAATTGACAGGGTAAGCCAGATTTCCTTCAGTTTGCAACTTTTACTCATACTTATTTTGGGAGAACTACAGAAAACGATGTCCTGATAAAGTTATGGACAATGAACAGACTAAACGTGATGATGTTGTCCAAAGGTTGTTACCCCTTCATGATAAATATTTTCCCTTTGATAATTTAGTACATTTAGTGATACCTGTATACATTCTTTTAGTATGGATTTCTGTACTAGCCTTTCTTTTCCTTGTTTTAATTTTTTTTTTTTTATGAATTCATATGTCAGAAGTTGTACAAGTTGGAAGTGCACTGTTAAAGTATTTTGAATTAAAGGTTAATATTCATGGTTGTGCTAGGCTACTAGGTGTAACTTATAAATCTGAGGCTATAAGGCCATATGGATTCTTTTTTTTTTTTTTGTGCATTTTAAAAATTTCTTTGTGGATCCAACGGCCTTTACTTGGTAGTTGATCTTCTGTGTAAAAGGAAAAATCATTTTCAACTTTCTACGAGAAAAACCAAATATTGATTATAGTCATTTGATTTGATAGGAAGAAAAGTGCAGAGAAAGAAAGGAGTGATATCCCATTATCCCTTCTTTGTGCCTAATACTAGTTATACCTTATTGTATTGACTATGGAGCTGCAATTCAAGACCATATAACCTGCATTTGGTTGCAGGTGATAGAAGCACAAGTTGACGACATGCCTATCGTTGGAGCAATAGCTTTGCATGTTTCTCTTCTTACATTTACTCTCCGTGTTCATCCGGATCGACTTGATTATGTGGACCAAGTACTGGTATGTTACTTTTAAACATCACAGCCTTTTTTGAGATGTGGTATGGACAGGAATTGCATTTTAGCTAAGCTGCAACGTTTTTTTCTGGAATTTGTGCAGGGATCATGTGTCAAGAAGCTTTCTGGAAACCCAAAGCTTGATGACAATAGAGCAACAAAGCAAGTTGTTGCACTTTTAAGTGCTCCACTTGATAAATACAATGATATTGTGACTGCCCTGACACTTTCCAATTATCCTCGTGTAATGTATCATCTTGATCATGAAACAAATAAAGTTATGGCCATGGTTATTATCCAAAGCATTATGAAGAATAACACTTGCATCTCTACTGCCGATAAGGTATGTTACTTTGCTTATGGCTCAACATAACAACTTTATCTCTATGTAACAGTGTTCAATATGCCTTTGTAGGTTGAAGTTTTATTTGAACTAATCAAAGGGCTTATAACGGACTTGGATGGAACAACTGTGGATGAGGTGTGCCTGAGTATTGTTATTATCTTGGGATTTTTTTTATAAGGCTACAACTGTTCTATGTGACCTGTTATTTTTGAATTGATATATTCATCATTTCTTTATATGTCAAAGCAATAAATAATATATTATTATTCCCTACATAAATATAATATTTGCTCAAGATAAGACCAATTTAAATATTTTTCCATCTTGTAACAGGTTGATGAAGAAGATTTCAATGAGGAGCAAAATTCTGTCGCTCGCCTCATACACATGCTTCATAATGATGAACCAGAGGAAATGTTTAAGGTAACGATAAGTGTGTTCATAGTCAAATTGAATTGCACTGGTGTTTCTCTATTAAGTGCTTCATGTAACACGACGCATTGACCTTCAGATAATATGTACTGTAAAGAAGCATATTATGAGTGGAGGACCAAGGCGCTTACCTTTTACAGTTCCTTCCCTGATATTTTCTGCACTAAGGGTATCTTTCTTCCTTGACGATGATATTCTTTCAATGTTTTATCTCTACTATCTTTAACATGCTTCTTGAGTTGAATTCTATGTGATGGTTGTTTGAAAATTATATGAATGGACTTGCCTGGTTTTGTCAGGTCCATATTCCATAATAAAGCCAGTGATGGTTATACTAGGATCCTATGAACCATGTACACCAGTGATTCGAGACTAAGTATATATGTGAAACAACAAATGCTTACAATAATTGTACAGTGGCAGTAACTTAAACTTTAGATCTTGAGGTCTTATATTTATGATTTAATGGTTAAGCCTCATATTACTTTGCAACCTTGTGGTGGCTTTAATGGCGATGCATATTATTACCCTTTAGATTTATAAAAATCCCAAGAGTTTCCTACTTCCAATTGGATACTTGATAGCTGGGACAACAAGGTCTGAAAATATTTACTTAAATTGTATGAAACTGTAATTGGGGGTTTACTTATTGAGACTTGAGAATGATATTTTGGAATGAATAACTCTTTCTTTTTTGCCTTCTTGAATCATATTTTGCTGCAGTTGATCAGGCAATTGCAAGGGCAGGATGGAGATATAGTGGGAGAAGAAGTTCCTACAACACCAAAAAAAATATTTCAGCTTTTAAATGAGGTGATTTAAAAATTTATAATCTTAGTGGAGTGGAGGTCTGGAGGAAAATAATTGTCTCTCTTCATTAGTACAAGTGTACAACTCTAAAATATTTTTTTATTAAACTATCAAGGAATAATTTTGTCTGATTACTGTGTAGCATATATTAATTATCTAGTCATTTATGATATTTATGTAATGCTCGATGCACCATATTGTTACCATCATGTGATGGACAAATAATAGTTATTTTGTTACAGATAATTGAAGCTCTTTCTTCTGTATCATCTCCTGAACTGGCCCTGAGACTGTATCTGCAATGTGCTGAGGTATGCTTCACTCTGCAAACTTGAATGATCTAATTGGTTTTGCCTTTGTTCTCCCTTTATTTCCAAACAACTCTGAGAAGACCCAGAAGGGGGGATTTTCAAATGAAGTTGTGGCCTGCAAATCTACTCTCTGCCACCCAAACATATTAAAAGGGGGATTTTCAAATGAAGTTGTGGCCTCCATTAAATTGAAGGTTTAGTCTGAATTGGGAAATGGTTTTTAAGGGATATGCTCAAACTGGACTTGGCTATAGTCATACAACCATGAATTTTAATATTTTCCTGACATTGTTGAGACTCTTTATCTTGATTATGACAAATCTCTCATTTTTCACAACTGTTTCAGTGATTTTTCTCTCTCACTTTTATTATTAATATCAGGCTGCTAATGACTGTGACCTCGAGCCTGTTGCTTATGAATTTTTCACTCAGGCATTTGTATTATATGAAGAAGAAATTGCGGTAATTATTAATAAAAACGGTTCACTTTAACATTTTCTTAACATGACTAAGAAATGGCCTTTACTAATCTGTCTCTGTTTATAATGGTTTTAGGACTCCAAAGCCCAGGTAACCGCAATACATTTAATTATTGGGTCCCTTCAGAGAATGAACGTCTTTGGCGTTGAGAACAGGGATACATTAACACACAAGGCCACAGGGGTATAGTACTATTATTTGTTTTCCATTTTTTCACCCTTATCCTTTTCCTTTTAAGAGTCTGTTTGGATGAGGCGTGATGATGTCATCCCTTTCTTTCTATTTTGTTCCATCCCCGCCTTTCCAACTTAGTTAAAAAATTCTACATACGCCAGCCATGTGATGAGTTTTCTCAAGACCATTAGACAAACGGATAGTGGCAAATGTTATTAATCTCTTTCTATGTATTCATGCCAAGCCTAAACTGACGTTCTATCTTTCCACAGTATTCAGCAAAGCTTTTGAAGAAACCTGATCAGTGCCGAGCAGTTTATGCATGCTCTCATCTCTTTTGGGTTGATGATCAAGATGGTATTAAAGATGGAGAAAGGTATGCTGGTAAATACTCAAATTGGTTTAATTAGGATGATTTGATCGGTTACATGCATCTTTGCCTCTTTATGTTTTCTGAAATAATGATCTCCTTCCACAATATGGAATCAAGTTTCGTGAAGTATTTATGCTTCTGCATCATGTTTTGTCAAATGTAATTATGGCTCTGCATAATTGATACACATGTTTAGAATTGCTTAAATTAATTTGGGGTAGAACTTTACTGTACGCTGAAGAGTCTTCAAATTGCCATCTTTCGTCTTTTCTGTTTCATTCTCTTGGAGTGGGGCTGTTGACTGTTTGATTACAGGGTATTGCTTTGCCTGAAGCGTGCTTTAAGGATTGCAAATGCTGCTCAACAAATGGCCAATGCAGCAAGGGGTAGCAGTGGTCCAGTGACGCTCTTTGTTGAAATACTGAACAAGTTAGTCATATTTTGCTATAAAACTACTTGTTATACTATCTTCATGACTTTCTTACTTACGGATGAGAGTGAGTTTCAGGTACATTTACTATTTTGAGAAAGGAAACCCTCAGATTACTAGTTCTACTATCCAAGGGCTTATAGAATTGATCACGACTGAGATGCAGAGTGACTCTGCATCAGCTCTTCCAGCTTCGGATGCCTTTTTTACCAGCACATTGAGGTACATCCAATTCCAAAAACAGAAGGGTGGTATACTGGGTGAAAAATATGATCCCATCAAGGTCTCAATCCCTGCCTAACATATCCAGGACGCCCAAATGGGAAGTTGTAAGAAAAGCCAAATATGTTGTTGTGAGTGTTCATCTTCATCTTGAAAAAAAAAAAAAAAAAGGTTTATCAGTGTTCCCTACTTGTGCATTATAAAATGTTTGCAGTGGCATCAAGTTCATTTTGAAGTGAATAATCTTCCTACAAATTCTTCTACTTGCTAAATGAAGAAATAATTGAATGTATTTTATACTGCAAGATATTAAATGTACTCACATTTTCATTTAGTACTTTTATTGGGAAGATGAGTAGGAGGGTAAAGTATATAACATCACTCTTAATGTACAATTAGCATGTGCAGTTTAATTAAAACTGCATGAATTGAATGTCCATTACTCTTGCATTTAATGTTTCATTAAAGCCATATAAATTGGATATTTCCACACTCATAAAAGCTTGAGGTGTTCATTCCTTCCTGAAATTGCATTTTATCTCTCCTAATCATGGTTTCTATGGCACCACAAGAGCTCATCCACTCAACTATTAGATGTTCTATCCATTGGTCACATCCTTCAATTTTGAGGCAAAATTCTGGTAACTTAGAACATGCAAAACCCACAAAAATCATGGATGAAATAAGAATTTAGGGCTCTGAATGCGATCACATTCACATAGGCAGGTAGTACTTCTCGTCAATTGCTGACATAAAACAAGAAATAGGCTCGCGCAAGTTAGTGACACAAAAATCACGGATTGAACAGGCTCTTTGCCTCTTGTTCCTTCTTTTTGTTGCTCTTTCCTTTGGTGGTTGAAGAGCCACTTTAACGGCAGTATCAAAGACGGCTTTTACATTTGGTTATCACAGTAACACACGCAAGTTCACGCTAACGACCTGAAACACTCAACTTAAAATGTTAAAAAAGTGATGCACAACACAACTCTGCTGCTTTTGGGAAGAAGTACCAATCAAGTTTATTGATTCTTCTCCCTTCAAGAGTGAACAAGTATTTACATGTACATCAAATAACTTCAACCAACCCCCTGCCCCAATAAAAAAGAAAAAAGAAAAGTACAAGAATTAGGTAGTGTTTGGTTCAAATTTTATAGTCTCGTTTTCTTAAAAATGGAAACTATTGCTTTTAGAGAAAGCTCCATTTTTACGGCTTTTATTCATTAAGCAAAGATACTTTCGTTTTCAAGGAAAACAAAAGGGTCCAAGTAATGCTGCCTCAAATGTTTCCTTGTCTGTAGAAAATAATTAATTATAGTTGATTATTAATATCCTAGTAAGAACAAGCTAGTCATGCACCATCAAAGTACAATCTAGATACACGTTTGAACTCTGTCATGCACCATCAAGTGAATTTCCACAACTCGACTGTACTGATGAAAAATCAATTTTATGGCTCATGCACCATCAAGTGAATTTCCACAACTCGACTGTACTGATGAAAAATCAATTTTATGGCTTTCACTTTTTTCTCTATAATTAAGTAGAAATTATTTTCAGCATAGCGTTCAATCAAGTTTTTGTATGAAAATGAGGAAGACCAATGACTCAGACACCAGTCAAACCATTTCATGCTGAGTTGGCGTATGAATAAAAGAAATTTAAGAATCAAATGTCCTCGGCTTAAAACAAATACCGAGAAGTAGATTGCATTTGATAACATAATTAAGTAAAATGAACTTTGAAGCAAAGAAAATCCTTAGGACCTTTAAATAATCGAAGCTAAACAGGAAGTTAAGTAAGATAATCAGATGGATTGGCGACTACGGACAAAGTAAAAGTGAAAAGTAGAATCAGGATCCAATAGCGAAGTGCGATCAATCAAAGATTTATGTCACTTGGTTCTATATCTCAAAATTTATGTCACTTGGTTCTAACTAGAATTACCGTAACACCAGGGGCATGATGCCATGGTTCCGGAAACACAGAAATGAATACCCAAAGCACTAATAATTTTCTCGGTTTATCGTAGGTGCAAAAATGGGTAATTAACTAATGATCACCATCCTAATTAAATTCTTTATATTCAAGGCTTACACCTTCGTAGTAATATTTTCATGGCTGGCCTTGCTTTATAAAAGGCAAGTATAAAGACACATGGTTCTGAATTGCTCAAGAGTCTTAATCTATTTTTGTCCTCTTGATTTTTTGTGTGTCAATAAGTCAAACTACCATATACAATGTGCTGAAAATGATAAGCAAATTCTATATAATATAGTTGACTTTAATGGTGGGTGGCAGTAGCAGTATCCCATACCCTCGGGTTAATGGTGCTTCCGAAATGGCAACATCAGCACTGAAATTGTCAAAACGGTTGGCACGTAGTCCTTTTATTGATGATGACAAGCATAAATGAAGAAGGTGAAACCCTGAAAAGCTACCACTTAGTGAAAAGGAGGGATCCATGATATCTTCAGGTACCCTCCAATTTATTTTGGTTAAAAGAACCTTGTTGATCGAAGTTTCATGAGATTTGAAATTATTAGCGAGGAGGATGGAGTGAAAATGAGAAAAGAACAAATTTTAATGGTCCAAAGATCTTGTAAAATTCAGAAAGAAATTACAAAAGTTGTAACATTTTGCAACAAACAAACAATCATAGGCTTTGAGTTTTATCATAGGACTCGTGTATATAAACAGAAAACAATAGTCGTATGAAGAAGAAAAAAAACATCTTTCAGGCATGTTCTTGAGAAAAACTAGGCCTTGCCTCAATTCAAATTGCGAATTGCAAGTACACTTCAAATTTCTACAATTATTTGGGAAATTATAAATGAATAATTCATCAATGGTCTTCTTGGTCGCGTGTTTCATGCTGTAGACTAACCAATTGCTTGTAGATGCTTTCGGATTTGGCCATCAGCCTCTCATGGCTTCCCGTTTCAGCAACCCTGCCATTTTGAAGCACTGCAATGCTGTCGGCATCGCGAACAGTTGATAGCCTGTGAGCTACCAAAATAGTTGTTCTACCTTCCATAAGTTTATCAAGTGCCTCTTGGACTAGCCTCTCTGATACTGTGTCAAGTGCACTTGTTGCTTCGTCCAACAAAAGAATGGATGGATCTTTCAGAATAGCTCTAGCAATTGCCACTCTTTGTTTTTGTCCTCCTGACAACTGCACCCCTCTCTCCCCAACCTCGGTTTTATACCCTTCTGGCATTCTGCTGATGAATTCATGAGCATTTGCTGCTTTGGCTGCCTTCATTACCTCTATTTCTGATGCCTCCTCTTTTCCATACTTGATGTTTTCATAAACTGTGGTAGAGAACAAAGCAGGTTCTTGCTGAACCAATCCTATTCTCAGCCTTAAGGATCTCAGGTTTAGGCTTTTGATATCACATTCATCTATCAGGACTGACCCCGAATCGGGGTCATAAAATCTCATTACCAAAGAAACCACTGTGCTTTTCCCTGAACCACTTTGCCCCACTACTGCCAGACTCTTACCTGCTGGGACTCTGAGGTTTAAGT
>PYAF01001516.1:1146755-1193433 GCA_007407185.1 Glycine tomentella | reverse complement strand
AATAACCATTGATTTCTTATAAGCATGATTATTTTTTATTTTTAGTTTAAGCAATGGATTATCGATCATCTTTTTATTTAATCTTTCGAATTATATTTGTTTGCAATTTGCATTTCTTTTATTTTTTTAAATTCAGAATATAATAATATTTTAATCAACTCAATTAAGATTGGACTAGTTGGATTTGAGTTTCTTACAAAAATAATAAATAACAAATTCAATCTAACTCAATCCAATTATATTTTATTGGATTGGATCTTAAAATAAATCAAAGTCAATTCAATCTAATTACCCTCCTTATTTTTTTTAATCAAAATCTAACTACCCTCCTAATTCTTTTGTAGAATATTTTAGAAATTAAGTAGGGATTTAGATTAGTCCATTTTTTTTATTATATCAAACAAATCGATCCTAAATAATGAATTAATGATAAAAATATTGACATAAATATATATGTACAATGTCAATATCTAAACATTTAAAACGTCCGTGGAATTATTTTATTTTAAATTAATTTGAAGAAATCAATGGTTATTTTTTTCTTATTTTTATAGATTTGTGAGGAAGACCCATTACTGATAAGTTTTGGGTGTACGAAAAATATCACGAGACATTGAGACCCCACTCTTCTTTACATATTCCTCAATTCCAGGGACATGACTTTCAACTGGTACAAAGTTTCGCTATTTTTTTATCTAAATAATTTTTTTATTTGTTTCCACAAATAGAATTCTGTTGTTTTTTGTTACGTAAAGAAAAATAAAATAGAAATAATTTATTTGATTTATTTCGAGTAACTGTGCATGCAATACAGTAACGAAAATAAAAATGGTCAAAGTTAATGACGTATCAGAAGCACAGACAGAATCTGTAAATTAATCTATCAGTTTCCTCGAGAATAATTTATATCTTTTTACGACATTTTCTTATAATTTTTCATTATGCAAGGAAAGTAAAAAAAAAAAAAAAAAACTTTTATGTTTCTAAAATGTTAAATGTATCTATTTTTTATTGAATAGTTACTTACATTATGAAATATTGAGTGATCAGTAAGAAGATAACGTAAAAGCAGTATTCCTTTCTCCGTTTGTAAAAGCCAAAATAGAAAGCATAGTGGGACCTGGTTTTTATTGCGACTTTAAGACACATTTTTCTGATGAACATGTTTCACTGTTGGATCGTTATCCTCCAAGTTAACATCTACGATGCTGAAAATTTTGATATTTGCAGATAAAAATCTTAAAGATTAGACCTTACCGACACTCTCACGCGGTTACAAGTTTCCTTGTCAAGTGTTGTGTGGATCAAGTGGGAGTGGAACAAAGTTTTTTTATTGGCCACTTGTTTTAATGCCCTCTTTATTGAACTTTTATCGTAACATTAAAATATCCAGCTTCTTGTCTTTTCCCTGGCACTCAAACTCAATTCATTGATCCACAACATGAGGCACTCAGAGAGCATTTGTTGATTTGGATTTGGAAGGTTCTTCCACTTTGGTGACGGGAGCAACTTAACTTCCTTCCTTCTCTCCTTATTTTCCACATTGTACAAATGAATTTTCAGGGTACTAGGTAGCAGTGGTGCTTGACAAAGATATTGAAGATGGGAATTTTGAGCACTATTGCAAGCTTTCTTGGATTTGGAGTGGGAACTTCAATTGGGCTAGTCATTGGCTACTATTTGTTTATATACTTCCAGCCAACAGATGTTAAGGTTTAGGTTTTGTCTATCTCTTATTTATTGTTTCTTTTAATTTTGGATTGCGTATGGGAGCAATGAATTATATCGTTTTCACAACCTTCTTTGTTTGTTGAATCATTATTTATGATATAACTTGATATCATTATCATGTTCTTACTTTTTGTGCTAAAGGTTGAATAAGCTAACTTCTAGTATTTAAATTTATTTATAAAGTCTTGTGCAATCACTTTTTCTTCATGCATAAGCGGTAGGAGCATAATTTTGGATAAAAACAGATTGTTTTACTTCTTCATGGAATCGGAAATGTTTGTCATAAGATTCACTTCACTCCTTAGTCTTGATTTTTTACTGAGGATGGTTTTAGCCTGAACTGAGACGTTGTGACATTAATTGTAGATAAAATCTGTTGTAACGAAAGTTCTATCCGAGGAAAATGCAATAGTTGTTTTGAATTTAGCTAAATTTGCTTTTTCCCGGTGAAATTTTTGGAAACCTATTTTTTCATTTAAACTTTTGTTCTGAACTTCCTGATCTATAGGCGACTTTTAAAACATTGACAGGAATTTCAGGGAATGCTGAAATTCGTAGTGGGGAAAGAGTGGCATCTTAGGGTGGACAAAATTGAGATTAGATAAACATGAAGGACCAAGATTGTTTTATTTTTCAGGGAAATAAGTAACATTGCCTTGAAATAGGACCTGCAGGGCATTTTCTTATAATTTTACTACAGACTTCTAAATTGATTATACAGGATTAGTTTAGTCAACTCCGGGAAAAATACATAAAATACTTTATATAGGACTCAAATATTATTAACGAACAGAAATATGCAATTTATGTTCTTATACACCCATGAATGTACTTAATTATACATAAGCAACACATTCAAAGATATGCTTTTGATAGATATTCCGTTTTCTCTTTTCCTTGTATTGAAATGTAATTTCTCTATTTCTTTCTTTTAGCATTTTGGAACAAGAAAAAGATCGTGTTCTTCTTTCTGGTTTATTATTTTTTGAAGAGCCAAGAGTATTTCAATTGAGCTATATGGTATTTCAACATTGTGAGTGAAGTTAATGACCACATTCTGTTATTCTGCAACATTTTCTTTTAGTTATTGTCTTACAATTCAAATTATGGCATGCATGGTTTCAGGATCCAGTAATTCAACCTTTGGTTGAGCAAGATGCTAAAACATTACAAATGTTACTTCCGGAGATACCCACTTGGATTAAAAACCCAGACTATGATCGTGTATGTTATTCTTTACAATTATAGGACCTTTGTGAAAGTGTTTACCTTGGGAACCAGAAAGGCATTGTAGGTTCTACAGAAAATAACTAACATTTTCTTGTTTGCAGCTCGACTGGCTTAATAAATTTATATTGTATATGTGGCCTTATCTGGACAAGGTATGCACACTTGTTTTTATTGATGTTTGAAATTGTTCCTTTGGCATCTATGAGACTGTTTCTTTGTTTATCAATTTTCAATGAGTACCTACAATTCAATCTTCATAGGCAATTTGCAAGACTGCAAGGAGTATAGCAAAGCCCATTATTGCTGAGCAAATTCGGAAGTACAAAATTGATTCAGTTGAATTTGAAGAACTTAGCTTGGGTTCTCTGCCACCAACTTTTCAAGGTTGATCTCTCTCTCTCTCTCTCTCTCTCTCTCTCTCTCTCTATCTATCTATCTATCTATCTTCCACTTCCACTTCCACTTCAACAGAGAGACACACATCACATGAGTATTATGTATGTGAAGCTGCTATTGTGTAAGACTCATTTTGTTAACATGACCTCATTGCTTAAACAAGTATATGTTTAATAGTTGTCTAAACAATCTTGTTTGTGTGTTCTTCATACCCAAATTAATCGTAAAAGAGGAATCACAGAAATAACAATTTATATTTTTTTCATATTCAACTTTTGAGGCAGGCTTTAATATTGTAATTCTGACTTGATTCACGTGTCTTGTCTTGCTACTTGTGACATGCCATATCAAGCTGACCTTCCAATACTTGACATGATTACAGAATTATTTGAGTTATAATCTCCACAAAATTATTTGTTTGCATTTGAGATTATTAAAAGGGAAGGAAAAAGATTATAGTCAATATTTGAGATTATTAATAGCAGTGTGTCCCTAGAATTAAGTTGATTTGACCAAGAATCTGATCTCTACAGTGTGACATGTATTTTTTGAACTGCAAAATGAAATCATTATCATGTCATTTTTTTTACACCTGATCCTTGATGACTCTTCCAGCAAGAAGTTTAGAATGATTAATGTTTATTTTCATCTATATATGGCAGGAATGAAAGTCTACGTGACTGACGAAAAGGAGTTGATTATGGAACCATCAGTGAAGTGGGCTGGGAATCCTAACATTATAGTTGCAGTTAAAGCATTTGGGCTTCGAGCCACAGTCCAGGTATATTAGTACCTTCATGACCTTTTGAAGAACAGAAAAAATAGTGTTTGGTTTAATTTATGTTTGCAGCTGTAAAAGGTTGCAAGTAACATCCATACACTTTGTTTTCATCCCATAAAGGGTATTTATTTATTTTTGAACCAACCATAACAGGTGGTTGATCTGCAAGTATTTGCTGCTCCGCGTATAACTCTGAAGCCTTTGGTTCCAAGTTTTCCATGTTTTGCCAATATTTACATGTCTCTCATGGAGAAGGTGTGTATAATGTCAAACTCCTTAATGACTAAATTTCATCGTAGTTCTGAATGAGGACTGAGGACATAGATATCTGACACATTGGTGATTCTATATAACTGACATCTTTCTCCTCTTTTTCTTCGCTTTTGTTGTCTTGAATCTCTTGAATGAAGCCGCATGTTGATTTTGGACTAAAACTGCTTGGAGCTGATGCAATGTCTATTCCTGGCCTTTATAGGATTGTCCAGGTAAGCATATAGCACTTTCATGTCCTGTAAATTTTTCATTAACTGTTTATGGCTAGTATTATTATGCTTGTCAAGTTTTAGCATTGACTTCTCTTCCTCATTTTTTTCCTTTCAGGAAATCATTAAAGACCAAGTCGCAAAAATGTATCTGTGGCCAAAGGCCTTAGAGGTGCAAATAATGGATCCAACAAAGTATGTATGAATTATATTTCTTCCTTTCATCAAGCTTATAACATTAGGTGTTGGACTAGCTAATTTTGCTTGGTTTGAAACAGGGCCATGAAAGTTCCAGTTGGAATCCTTCATGTGAAAGTTGTGAGGGCAGAGAAGCTTAAAAAGAAAGATCTACTGGGGGCATCAGACCCTTATGTGAAATTCAAACTCACAGAAGAGAAACTTCCTTCAAAGAAAACAACTGTGAAATACAAGAATTTGAATCCGGAATGGAATGAGGAATTTAATATAGTCGTCAAAGATCCAGAATCTCAAGTCTTGGAGCTTACAGTTTACGATTGGGAGCAGGTAAGTATCATCTTCAGATGCAATTCTAGATTAACAAAATTGGATGTGAGATTTCCTTTAGGACACTTTTAGAAAACTGTCAGGACTCTAGAATATTTTCATTGCATAAAAGATTCCTCTTAGATATTTTCAAGCATGATTTTTCTTTCTTTTGACTAGATTGGCAAGCATGACAAGATGGGTATGAATGTTATTCCATTGAAAGAGATTACACCTGATGAACCTAAAGTGGTGACTCTTAATTTACTCAAGACCATGGACCCTAATGATCCTGAGAATGAGAAGTCGCGTGGGCAGCTAATTGTTGAAGTTCTGTACAAACCTTTTAAGGAGGATGAGTTACCTCAGAGTGCAGAAGATTCCAATGCAATAGAAAAGGCTCCTGAAGGGACACCTGCTAGTGGTGGTTTACTTGTAATTATCGTCCATGAAGCTGAAGATGTGGAAGGAAAACACCACACAAATCCGTATGTGCGACTGCTATTTAAGGGAGAAGAGAGAAAAACCAAGGTATTATACACTGATTATGATATAGTCAAAAACTTTGATTTTTTTGCTATCAGGCTTGTCATCATTTTCTTCTTTTTGATCAATAAGGTGTGTTATGCTTCTTCATCCGGAAGAGGATAAATTTGACATCAGACAGTGAAGTGCTAGCAAGAGCAAAGAATAAGGGTAGCAGAAATGAAAATATTGAGGTAGATGAGTGGATATTAAAGAAAAGATAATATTAGGAACATACATAAACGAAAGAAAATTGTAGTAGTGTCTATCAGGAGAAGTGTTAGAAGAAGAGTAATAGAGGCTCTAGTTAGATTAGTGGATCAAATGATATATAGTCCCATTAAGTCAGGTAGTGTAAAATCTAAAAATCTTTAGGAGTAACCATAAAAGGGATCTTTCTCTAGAGATGTCAAATTTAGTATCCAACAGCGTTTCAGACAGAATTGCCTCGGGAAAAAAAAAATGTAGGGAACAAAAAAAAGAAGGGATTTTTCTCTAAATAATTTTGATCCAATGAGATAAGACTTTGTTAATGTTGTTATTGAAGTCATAAACCTTCAAGTAATGGTTGAGTCCAAATCCCCACCAGTTCAATCATTTACTAATATTTATGATGTGTCTTTGCCTTGTATATAACGAGCACCATGTGTATCTTCTTACTAAAGAATGTTACTATAAACAAACCTCTCCAAGGACAGCTATGCATTTGTTGCTTTTAGAATTTGACTATAGTTTATATTTCTGTGAAATTTGACTATTGCTCACGGCAACTATACAGCATGTCAAGAAAAATAGAGATCCAAGATGGGGTGAGTCGTTTCAATTTATGCTTGAGGAACCGCCAACCAATGAGAGACTATATGTTGAAGTGCAAAGTGCCTCCTCAAAGCTAGGCCTGCTGCATCCTAAGGTAAATTTACTATCATCTCAAAGTGATGCATCTCTCACTCAACTCATGACATTAGGTTGACTTTCTACAATATGAAACTAGATTAACGGTTTTAGCTATATCATATCATCCTGATTAATCAAAATTGTTCCACTTTTCATATTTGAATATATATATGTGTGTGTTTGTGTGTTTGTCTTCACATCATTTAAGATGATAATACTAATACTTGGTTTTCTTTCAACCTTATTAATCAGGAAAGTCTGGGTTACGTGGATATAAAATTGTCTGACGTTGTTACCAACAAAAGAATCAACGAGAAATATCATCTCATTGACTCAAGAAATGGACGAATTCAAATTGAGCTTCAGTGGAGAACTCCTTGATGATGGTTGGTATCAGTTGAATTGCACACACAAATTTCCAGCGTACATAATTCTTTAAAGCACTTTTTCTTCTGATAAGGTTTGGATGAAAGCCTTCAAACTTGATTCTCTAAGACACAGAGAAAATTAGGAGTATTGTTATTCTATTGTTGATAAACAGAATAACGTCAGTGACTTAATACTGTCTTACGAGTTACGCTCACATAGAATGTGTTGTCCATAACTCCATTGATAATTTGATCGATATTCAAGTTCTGTTTGTCTGTTTATGGTTTCCATAAGATAAGAGATTAGAAGTAAATATTGTTTTCACCAAAAAAAGTTTAATTAATATTATTGTTATTGTTAGGAACTTAGGTTGCGAACTACTCATGAAAAAAGAAGGGAAACTTAAAAAAAAAAAAAAATATATCAGTAGGGAAACTATCAAATTAAATACAGAACACGAGTATGTTCTCATTGTTCTAAAACCAAATTACGACGATGGTTCAAATTTTAAAAAAATTGCACGTGTTAAAATATCTAAATGATATCCCATAATATTTTATTATATCTTAAATATTTTTGAGATTATAAATATAAAATAAGATTAGTGTTCCACCCTAGCCTAACAGTAATGAATACATGTCTTGTTGTTGTCTTTGTTAGAAGTGGTAGTCCTTCAATAGTGATCTCTTGATGTCATCAAGACGCTAATGGTGGGGATGTGATATGCAAGTACGGGCTTTCATGCTATAAATTGGTCCGATATAGTATATACATAGATAGATTTCTTGGCCTTATGACTAGTAATAAGGGGCTGTATGGCATGATTCCGAGATTCTTGTAATGTTTGCAATTATTTATGTGATTGTTAGGTAATGAGTTCTTACAGTGGATAATTGGGTTTGTGTGGTGTGCAAGGCTCTTATTTTGTTATAAGCCGACAAATATACTTTAAAAATTGTTGCTGAATTCTCAACAAGTGGATTGGCCTATTAATTAGTTTATTATGGACTTAGGCCGAAATCTACAAGTTTTCACTTAGAATCTCATAATTTATTAACATTTATAATAAATATAAGAGCTTAATAGACATATAGGTTGTGATAAAATGCATGAGATCATATGTTCAAATTTAAGTGTGATTATTGTACTAAAAAATTGTTTACCTTAAAAAATATATGTTAACGTAAATTTTTTACATTATCAATCAATTGTAAATTAATTATCATCTTATTATATTTATAATGTCTTGAAAGTAGATATGATATTGCTTGTATTGCTTTTCTTTGGAAACTTTTAGTCCTCTTATACTTTCATAAAAAAAAATCTCAAATCTTATTAATATAACTTTTAAAGTAAAAAAATTACAAACTTACTATAGATTGCATTTTCTTTTGTTAGTAATGATATTCAGACCGAAAAATCTCAAGTTTTTTTTCATAGATCCTCATTGTACAAGGTTGTTTCTTCATTGAGCCTTTTCTAAAACCCTGGTTACAAAAGTGCTATTTGGAAACTCTAAGGTCTCGTAGCAATCCTGTAAATTGAAAACTCTAACTCAGAAAACAAAGTTGGTCATTCGGAGCTAACCATGCACATCGTTCTGTCTTTTCGGTGTAACACCAATGCACCATGCACCCCATCTTGTGCACATGAATTCATGTGGTACACATGATTTAACTTTTCCAAGTCATTTTTTCTTCGTATCCATCCTCTCTATTTCGGTACAAGGTAAAATTCAAAAGAAAAAAAAAATAAAAATGAATTTTGAGTGAATATTTATAATATTTTTGTTCTTATTGAGTTCTCCACTCGTCCGATCTGCTGCGTGCTATCTTCTCCTTAAGCTGAGCTCCTTCTCCATTGTGGGGGTGAGAAACCTGAAAAGAAACCCTGATGACAAAATTCAGTGTATGACTGACGTATATATTTTTTGAATAGAATGTAACTTATCTTCTTCCTGTCTTGGTGTTTTCTTGTTAAGAGGGAGTGACCCTCAATCTTCCTTCCACATCGCCCACTAAGGTTGTTTGATGAAAGATGACTGATCGAGGTTGTGTGAGGAGGTGGTCGGTTGATTGACTATTTGTGGATCATGTACAGTATAATTTTGATTGGTAAAAATAAAGAAAGAATAAAAAAGATTATTTTTAATTGTTTGATTGCATGAAAATATTAGATAAGGGACAAAATATAATAATTATAAAAGATTTTTTTACCTTTTTTTTAATGTTTCATGACAATCCTCGAATTTTGAAACTTATTGATGTCTAGTAGGTATTTATGCAACCCATTATCATCCAAATCAAAATCCTTAATGCCTAATCCATGTCTCCATCCTTGTCCTCTAATTAAGAATTGACTCGTTTTTAAAATAAATGTCAGTTTTCATGTTCATTAATGTCTTTTTTGTTATGTTATCTCATCGTTCTTACATTGATATTGTAAACTAATGAAGTGTTCTTTAATTTTGTCGTTCTTATTTGATTAGTGTTGAGTATCTACACCTATTGACTCTTAACAAAGTTTTACGTCTTAAATCAATAAAAAAAAATCAAATTATATCCAAAAATTCAAAATAATAAGTTACTTTTGAAAGAATTAACATGCCGTTAATTAAATAAAAATATTTAAATTTTTAAAAAATTAAGAAGTCAATTTAGAAACCAAAAATAGGTCAAGATACATCAATATATTTTAGCCAAAAACTTATCCAAACATACAGGGTAGCCTTAGAAATGTTTTTTTCCACCGAATTGTTAACAAAAATAAAAATCTTAAACAACGGGCTCTAAAGTCCACTATTGTTATCCTAGTCCCATTAAGTCCTAACAACTTCTGGCGTGGCACGTGTTAATGTCCAACCTACGAAACAAGAGAACAAATTCACAAATTCACAAAAACAAAAACAAATATTTGGAAGAAGTAAAACGTTGCTTCCTCATATTCTCTTCCGCCTTGAACATTCGCACAAGTCACACAGAGAGAGACAGTCTCTCTCGAGCGCCACTTCAGACTCTGGGCGCAGAACATTCTACAATTCTCTCGAACCCGCGCGAGCCGGTGGAGCTCCTCCTTTTCGAACCTCAACCGGAGCTAGCTAGGGTTTCGATTTCATTCACCAACGCAAACGTAAACCCCTCTCTTTTCCTTTCTCTCTTTTATCGCTTAATTCCTTTCTCTCGCACTTATTCTTTCTTCCTTTCGTAGGGATTTACGTTTTCCGTAACGCATCTCACCGTTTTCATTATGACTACTTGCCTATTAACTTATCCCTCATTACATTTCGATACGCCAGCGATTTGTTTTGTTTATTTATTTATTAGGGTTTTCCGTATCTTACATCAAACGGCGAATTTAGGGTTTTGCAATAGCCGCGTCTATGCCACCCCCTCCTTGACAATTTATATGCCACTCTTGGTTGAAATTAAGGATTCTTGTTCTGTTTTTTTTTTTTTTTTTTGGTACGTTTTATGCCTAATGATTTCAGAGTGCATTTGTTCTTAATCAGAATTTGTTAATTTAATTGCATTTACTGTTGGGGATTGTGATTTTACTTCTTAAATTGGCCGTTGCAATGATGAAATAATATTGATTCAATGATCGTGATTGGAAAGTTACAGCTTATTATTATTATTATTAAGTGCGAGTGTGTGACTTTGTACCAGTCCTTGAAGTGACTGGTAATCTTATTGTTGATGGATTTAGGTTTAGTTATTTTATCACTCTTTAAAGAGACGACCTGATTTATCCAACGTTGTTTAGAGTAGGTAGTTTGTAAAGTGATAGCTCATAGGTTTTCTTAATCTTTTAAAATATTTCTCTGAATTGCTCATCCTATGTAATTCATCTACAGTTCTGGTCTGTAGCATAAATTATTTGTATTGTGTGAATTTTTTAAATATTACTGGTGAACTATATTAAGTGACTAAAATAATGTTCTGTTATTGCTTAATGTGGGGATTATAGATATTTTCCTTTAGTTAACTTTATTATACCATGATCTATTTGTCCTGAGAATTCAAACTGTTTGTTAAATTTCTGGAACCTTTCACCCTTAATGATCATGTAAGTAGTATTTATGACGGTGAAAATATGATATTTCTGGTACAGAAAAGATATATATATATATATATATATATATATATATACACCCATTGAATTAAAATTATGTACTTGGTCTTAAATGTTACATGAACAGAACTTTAAGGCCTTCCAAAATCATGTGGATCACTTCCACTTAACAAATAGAAATAGAAAATCAAAGCACAGAACCTTGGTTCCCACTTGATGCGCTCCCTATAGGCCTATATATACATGCTTCCGCTATATGCCACAATGCCATCTGCCATTTTATTGATAACATTGTTTTAACCCTGCTTTGTGAGGTACATTATTCAGAGAAAAAAACTTAGTTAATTTAAGAAGGTGAATGGACCTTTCTTAAAAGATATAAATTCATTTTTTTTTTTGGATTAAGCTCTCTTTCAAAATAATGTCTTATATTCTTTTGGGGCCATTATCATAAGAAAAAGGTGTTATACAAGAATGCAAAGATTGATTTTGGTGGTATATGAATTAGGTACAAAGGATTGGAATTTGTACAGTGGAATGCTCTTTCCTTACCTATTTCTGTGGCGATTACTCTTTATTTTGGGTGTTTCTTTTTCCTATATCTTATTCTTATTATATTTTAACTCTTCCTATTTCATGCTTTGTTTCTAATGTTTTTACATAGTCAGTTCCAAGCCTGTATGAAAGAGGAGGGTTGTATTAGGCAGTTAGTATCCAATGTAAAACTTCGTTGATCTTATGTCCATACTACACAATATAGGATTAAGAATGAATGCATTAGAGAGAAAGTCGGGGTAGCAACTAATCTAGAAAAAATGGTTGAATCTCATCTTAGATGGTTTGGGCATGTGTGAAATCGTGAAGAAGACCGTAGAAAGCCCATTAAAGAGAGTATATTAGATGTAGGGTAGCGTATCACTAGAGGTAGAGGAAAGGGAACCCTAAACTGAGAAAACTGTATTTATTATTATTAATGATGGTCTAAGACTGCCAGGAATGATATCCATATTTGGTCACTTGTGAATGAGACTGAAAATTATGTGCATTTATTTTTCAGTGATATTTACCTTATTGTTGCTGTAAACTTAGAATTCTATTTTTGTGTGCTCTGATTTTTTGTTATAAATCTGTGTGATTTTAAACTTTTCAGATTATTGTTTCCATTCCCAACATGCATATTTACTTTGCTATCATATTTTGCAGTGCATGTTTGTGAAGCTTTTTTTCCTGAAATCCCAATAAGCCTCTTAATGGGAGAAAAAGTTCTTGCATACCAAAAGGACAGCCTTGATGCTTTGAGAAAGGTTATGTGAAGCAGTATGACTCTTGAAGATTTCTTTACGTTGACTGAAATGAAAGATGGCCTCATGGCCCCTTCTCGAGTGCAAGAGTTGGTCTCTGTAATGAAGAAGGAGCAAGATTGTGTTGTTAAGAATGCTGGTGATACAACAAGGCAGTGGGCTGCTGTTGCTAGCACTATTGCTGCTACAGAGAATAAGGATTGTCTTGATCTTTTTATTAAATTAGATGGACTTGGGTTCATCAACAAATGGTTAAAGGATGCCCAAAATTTGGGTGCTGATAATACTAATGATGGCTTCATTGAAGAGTCAATTACTGCAATGTTACGTGCAGTTGAAAAACTGTATCTAGACAGCGAGAAATCAATTTCATCAGGAATTTCTGTGACTGTAAGTAACCTTCTTGGCCATTGTAGCTCTAAGGTGCAGGATAAAGCAAGAGTATTATTTGACCGCTGGAAAGGAGGTGGAGATGGAGATGCTGAACCAACTGATAATTCGGATCTTGGTAGAATCAACAATGTGAGTGATGAAATTGTCAGTGAGAAAGGCCAACCATCTTCTGTGAATGAAGCTGGCAATGAAGATGATCATGTATCTCAACCTGCTGGAGGTGAGAAGTCTCTGTTGGGAGGCTCAGATAGTCAGCTACAAGAAAAAATTTCTAGCATACAGATACAGAGTGCTGACAATGCAGTCCAGTCCTCTGTAAGTTTGGATTGTGAAGATGCCAAAGAGAGATCAAACCATGTTGATAGTGTTTTGGCTTCTGTTCAAGAAGTTGCTAACATAAATGAAGGTGGCACCACATCGGCTGGGACCTGTAACTTACCTGTTAATAAACAAGACAGTTTCAAAGGTCAACAAGATGATTTAGAGTTAAATGACTTGTCCAAAAAGGAGATGCAAGATGAAAATGTTAATGATCCTCCAGAAGAATTAGGAGCATCAGATATCTCTTCGCCATCTGCAAAGCCGGAACCTGAACCTGTCTCCATTGGTGATAGTGAAGCAAAAGCACCGGAATCTGTGAAAGAAGAACCTGCTTTAGAACATAACGTTGAAAGCAATGAAAATATCATTTGTCCTAAAATAAATGTTTCTGGTAGCATGAGAACACCTGCGTCAGATGGGATGAGTGTGGGAGATGATGTCAGAGCTATAAATTCCAGCAATCCACAACTTCCCAAATCATCAGAAAATGATGACTGTTGTTCTCAAGCATTGCAGGACTTATCAGTCACTAGCAGTCACTTGGAAAAACCTGAGATGTCTTTCCTCAAAAGACAATATGAAGGAGCAGTAAAGGAAAGCAAGGGCCAAGAGTCTGATCAAGATGATGATACCTCAGATGGTTCCAACTCTTCTAATCAGGGTAAAGGTGCCACAAGGCCTAACATTATTGACAAGAATTCTGACATGGAACTAGAGTATGGTATTGTTGATGCTTTAGAAGTTGCTCGACTAGTTGCCCAGGAAGTTGAGAGGGAATGTGTCAGCCCTATAAAGCAAGGGAATGGCCAAGTTTCTAATAAAATCAACAGTACCACAAATGGTTCTGATTCTTTTAAATGGGGAAATGGCCCCAAAAGCCCTAATGTTATTGACAAGAGTTCTGATACTGAACTTGAGTATGGTATTGTTGATGCTTTAGAAGTTGCCCGACAAGTTGCTCAGGAGGTTGAGAGAGAAGTTTGCAGCTCTTCTTCAGAGAAAATCTCAGAAGGTGGAATCAAGCAGGCAGCCAGCCCTGATTTTGTAGGGAGAAAGGATGAAGTCACTCATGTCCTACCTGAGGAGGTATCATCCAGGCAAAGCAACTCTGATGAGGTGTGCTCTGAAGAGGCGGGACATATGAGTGTTTCAGATAACGTTGAGGCTGGGCAAGATGACTTGGAGTCCTCGCAGGTGACTGAAGCAGCTCGAGACCCAGGAGGTAATTCAGAGAAAAGTCTCTGTACCTTTGATCTCAATGAAGAAGTTGGTTCTGATGATATGGATGTTTCTGTGGATGCTATGTATACTATGCCAATATCTGTTATTTCTGCTTCAAAACCTGCACAGACTTCTTGGTTGCCAATGGCCCCTTTGCAGTTTGAGGGGACCCTTGGATGGAAAGGATCAGCTGCCACCAGCGCCTTTCGTCCTGCATCTCCTCGTAAAAATTCTGATGAGAAGAATGTTTCTGTTGGTGGAAACTCAGAGATTTCCAAGCAGAGGCTTGATTGCCTTGATTTTGATCTGAATGTGGCTGAGGGTGAAGGAGGACTGCTAAAAAAAATTGGTGAATCTTCAGGCCTTCCTTCTGGCCAATCATCAGTGGAACTTAGTCCTAAAAGATCAAGCAGGTTCGAATTGGATTTAAATAGTATCGGTGATGATGATGATGCCCAACCTTCAGATCAGAGGATGGAGGGGCCACTCTTTTCCAGAAGACATGGTTATTGGAGCCCATCACCTGCTTCATCGTCATCATCAATGCAACCTTTAGTACGAAACATTGATCTGAATGACAGACCATTCTTTCAAACCAATTTAGTGGACCAAGGGCATAGTAAGTCATCTTCGATTATTGAAGCATATAAACAATCTAAGTCGGATACTCCCGTGATCTCTATTTTGGGTGCCAAGGTGGAAGTTGGTACAAGAGAATATATTTCTCAAACTCCGTCTTTTCCTAATGGCAAGGCTATTGAGCCTGGAATGGATCTTCCATTGTCAGGAGCAGGTAGCGTTTTAGGAATGGGCCCCACACTGTCCTACAATCATTCAACTGCTTTTGGGTATAATGGACTGACATCAGTGCCTGCTTTGTCTTTTTCACCAGCCATGTATGGATCATCTGGTGGCCCAATTCCGTACATGGTAGACTCAAGAGGAAGTCCAGTTGTGCCTCAGGTTGGGGGATCTTCCTCAACTGCCCTGTCATCTTATTCTCAACCTCCATTTATGGTGAGCATGACCGGTACACAGCTTGGTTTAAATGGGGTTGGGTCTTCACGTCCCAACTTTGATCTGAACTCTGGGTTCACTATTGATGGAGGGAACAGAGACATGTTGACTGCAAGGCAATTTTTCTTTCCTGCTCAAGGCAGAGCTATGGAGGAGCATGTGCGGACCCTTCCACAATCCTCAAGTTCTGGAGTTAGTGTGAAAAGAAAGGAACCAGATGGTGGCTGGGATACCTATCCACTTGGCTACAAACATCAGCAACCTCCATGGAAGTAGCTCTAATTTTATTCGTGGTTTGCCTCTCCTCTGTCTGATCTGTTTATAATTCTGCTCCGCTCCCAATTGATGCTTTATATTATTACTTTAGTTGATCCTGAAGAATAGGCCAGTCCATTGGAATCCTTTAGCAAGAGAAGAATCAGCCCAATAAAAGGCGGAGGAAGATGGATGTAATATGATTTATGAGATTGATTGGAAAAGGGGGAAATTAGTTTTTCTTTTTCTTTCCTTGTTTATTTTTTTCGTGCAGTTTTTCGTACAAGCCCATATGGCTTGGTACATGTAGCTGTAACTTTTTTCATGTCCAAGAAATTATAGGCATAGTATCGTGTTTCTCACTGAGTGGTACCTTGAGTACATGGTCACAAATTTAGTTGATTTTAGTGGGTTTTTATTATCAAGGAATAACCTGTATAGAGAAAGTTGTGTCCAAAACTTTTCCGCTTACATAAAATAGTCCAACTAGATACAAATCCTGGTTATGGTTAACTCGTGCTCTTAATTGTTATGTCTATGGTTTCATTATCTATTTGTGCATTACTGAAGCATCAAATCTGCAGCCCCATCCTGTGCTATAAACATCAGCAATTACTGTCAGAAACAATGAGCATATTACCCATGACGTGATTGTCTTTGGATTGATGGTTGCTTTGATATCAGAGCCACCCTGATTTTGTTGCATGCTTAGAGCATCTCTAACGTGGGGAGTTTACACTATTCCTTAACTTGAAGATTCAGTTTTGTGAAAGCATTATGCACTAGAGCGTGCTTGCGTGTTGGAACCGATTCTTGAAGGAAGAGGAGTGTTGCTTATATAAGGAACCGGTTCTTAACAATATAACAACATTATTTAAATCAACAACCATGAATTAAAACACAACTAACCATTTGGTGCGAGGAAGAGGCCGCGACAGCAAAAATGGTTGCTCGAGGACAAGGTAGCGGCAGTGGGTTGAGGAACTGCCATGTCGGCTGATGGTGGTGGTTGGAGGTAGCGGTGCGCGTGAGAAAGCTCGACGACGGCCTTAGCGTGAGGAAGTTGAGCAAACGTGGATGTGAGAGAAAGCTCGTGTGTGTGGGTGGAGAAGAGAGAGAAAAAATGGAATGCTTGGACAAGGGTGGAGAAGGTTGAACGCGGTTTGAGTGAGAAGAGACAATAGAAGTAGAAGTAGGTGATTAAAAAAATGAGAAGAAATAGGGATGTGTGGGGTATGTGGGGATTGGGTAATGAAAGGTGGGGAATGGGTAATTAAAAAAAAATTGTATTAAACGAAAACTGAAAAAAAAAATGTTAAGTTTATAATAGGAGTGGGTAATTAAAAAAATTGTAATAAATGAAAACTGAAAAAAATGTTAAGTTTATAAAAGGAGTGGGTAATTAAAAAAAATTGTAATAAATGAAAACTGGAAAAAAATGTTAAGGTTTTATTAAAAAAAGATAAATATATGGATTTTTTTGAATTTTTTTAATTTCTTGCATTTGAGCAAAATATTAGATAAGTTCTTTATAAGTGACATTATATTATGGAGATCATAAAAATACTGTGGTGATCACAAAAAATTGATGAAAGAACTCAAATTCCAAATAAGCATCTCCTATTGGAGATGTTCTTATTCACGCCCGGTTTCATGGGTTAAACCACTGTCATCCATGTATAAAATCACGCTAACTTGCATCACATGCATTTTGCCATTATTTGAATTTAAGTATATATATTTGGTATGAGTAATTATAAAAATATCCATATTTTTATTTTTCCCTTTTTAAAAAAATACATATAAAATTCAAAATACATGTAAATAAAAAAAAATAATACAACTTTTTATTGCTTTATTACAAATATTTTAAAGAAAGATAATAATATTTTATTAAAAGTTAAAAAAACCCCGAGAAAAACATGTCCAGTGGCCTTAATTTTCATTTCAAATCATCTTCATTGTATATCTGGCCGTTATCATACATATTTTTTTAATTAGTAAATTTTAGTTGTTAGAATGTAAATTTTGTTAGTTGAGGGAATTAAATTTGTGATTTTTTTTTGTCCTTTTTTTCCGTTAATCATTCAAATCACCTTATATCTTTATCAACACATGCATGTGTTTCTTTAAGAACTGCTAAGTCAAATCATGTATGTAATGAAACATCTCATATGTGTCGAAGCTTTGAGAAATAGAGTTCCCAAAATATACGTGAACCTATTTTATTCTTATTGGAACATCCATCTTTGTTATTCATAGTTAGTCTCGACAATTATAACTTTCCACCTACTCCATTAAGAAAATGTATAATTTTTTTTTTTTAATAATCACACCGAAGTTTAAATTTATAATCTTATGCATTAGACTTTAACCTTCACTAGTAGCAATCCACCCTATTGGTACATAAAATGTATTAGCTTAATTTTGGTATAGGTTAATGTGAGAAAAAAAACACTCATTTTTATTTTAGTCATTTGTCACATTTGATTTAATAAAATTAACTATGCTTAATATTACAAGAAATGTTAAATTTATTAAATAATATAAGAACATCCGCAATGCATGATTGTTTAAATGAGTTACTTATCTAAAATTTGTCACTCTTACAATGTCACATAAATTAAAACCTTTATATAAAAATTTATTGCAATGCTAAAGTTATAAGAGTATGTTTAACTTGAGTCACATAAAATTTTGTAATTAAAAAGTAATTCTTAAATTGGTAACAATGAATTAAGCATCAATTATTTATATAAACAACTTAAACAACACACTGTCAAATCAAATCATATGCTCCAATAATAAAAATTTATTAAAAAACATTGTTTAATTTTAAGCAATTCATAAAGGATCCTTGTTGAAGATACTATTAACAAGACATAACTAGATATAAATGTAGGGTGTTTGGATGAGAGATTTTGAAAATTTCAAGAATTTAATATCCAGGAAAATTGAAATACATCAATTGAATTCCTAGAATTTTTAAAATACTTGTTTGGATGAAGAAATTGACATTCCTCAGATTTTAATTTTTTTTGTTTGGATGAAACTATTTAAATTCTTTGTTTGAATTAAAAATTTCAATTTCTTATATTTTAATTTTTTTATTCTTTTCTCCAATTATATTTTAAAATATAAATAATCATATAATTAAAGAAATGTTTTAATATAATAATTTCTTTATAAATCTACATGTTATGTATGTATTCTTCAATTGTATTTTTTTTTTGTAAACCTCTAATTATATTTAAAAAAATATAAAGTCATATATTATGTATGTTTCTTCAATTATATTTTTATAGACCTTTAATTATATTTTAAAAATATAAATTTATATTAAAGGTTAATTTTTTTATATTACTCAATTGATAAAAAAAAAATTCAAACAACTCACTCATATTGTGGCCAATATTTTGTTCCAAAAAGTAAAAGAACTCCCGACCAACAAAACATCGCCAGAGAAATTAACAAGTTACACGTACGATTAGTGCTTAAAGATTCTTATGAGACAATTCCTATCATTTACAAGCTGCTATAAAGTCAAAATAGTTCCTAACATCCATAAGCTACTGCAAAGTTTAATTGATGCCTAATCTGATCTATCCAACCAAAGCAAAACCTGCACACAAGTGAAACACAAAAATCATGGATTTTAGCCAAAGCTAGCAAAAAAAAGAAGAGAAATACAAATTAAATTAGTCTTCGCAAGATTTATAGTATCATATATGAGGAGTGCTACCAAAATTAGTCACTCAAAAGCCCATATCAGTCTTCTTAAAGGATCATAGTAAACAGTCCAGCAACTACGACAATCTCTGAACTGAACCCATTCAGGCCATTTTAATTAGTCCCTTTTAAGGTTAAAAAAATGTTACATAATGGGAAAGCAAAGAAAATTGAGATGCTAAAACGACAACCTAGAGAAAATCAAAGAAAATTGCTGGTTCTCCATCACTCATTAGTGATTGGGCTAACTATCAGGCCCAGACAGACAAAGCTACATATGTCTCTATTTCAAGGGAACATGCAAAATGGCTGCAAGTTCAGACAGAAGTTTTAATGACTAAATTGGAGAAAATTCAAACCAGCTTATCCAAATAACAGTGGGGAACTAACTCTAATAACATATCAAAATCATTTTTGTCATAATTCATATGTCAACCCAAGGACCTGCTAATACCACACATACTACTGAATTTGATTCTCTTTTATTTGACATATCGTCTACCTCTCCCATTGGAGATGTAAGGTGAGTTTGGTGGTTAAGGAAGAAGGGAAGGAGGAGAAGGTCGTAGGTTTCGATCCCTCATGCTAACAAGACTAATATTCTAATAACTAACATTTGTCAATAAAAAAAATCTACCTCTCCCATTAAGACTGAACATGGTAATCAACATGATAATTGTTAATGCACGGCATATCCAAAATCTTTGATACATAAAGTCTCTTACAACAGAAACAGATTCATTTGTTAGAAAACATTTTCTAGCATCCAGGAGCGAGGGAAAATCTTTTTAAACCAATATCCTAGGTGATGGGGGATCTTGTATGTGAACATCATCATCTAGCAAGTTAAATTAGTCCACAATGGATGATAGCATACCAATATTTTTCTATATTTCATGTGATTTTGGGACCACAGTTTTAGCTTGTAATACCAACCCCTAACTCTAAAATGACAGGTGGAGGAGGATAGGAGAGTCACAGTGTATACCACTGATCTCAAGGCACATTATATCTCCAAAGAGGGAAGGTTCACTCTAAGACCAAAGTTTATAATTGAGGGTTGAAAACCCACCCCAAAAGCCATATCCCTCTTATTCATGCTTACTCGTATAGCTTAAACAAGAACAAAATTTTATGTATTTTTGCATTCTACATTTTGCTGCAGAAAATTTGTATATGTAATTTTTTATATATTTCAATCACATTAAAATATAAAAAAAAAAGTAATTTCAATCACATTTAAATATAAATAAGATGAGAGAGAGAAAGAGAGAGAAAATTATGCATTAAACATAATAATAATCACATTAATAATAGAATTAAGAACAAAACAAATGTCTAAATTCTATTATATTGGTCATTGAAGCCGAGATTAGCTAACTCATTTTTCACCTTAAATCAATTAGACAAACCCAATATATAAGGTAAATCAACAAAATTTAAGTATACAGTAATTGTTTTTACATAATCCATGATCCAATCTAATTCAAGTGGACTTACAAAAACAAAAATGTCATAATTAATTATTAAATTGTGTAGGTTTATTTAACTATTTTAAAATAAATATTAATATAATAACTAATTTGAAAATTTTAATATTGATTAGTTTGAGTATTTTATTCTCAATTAACTAAGTAAATCATTGAAATTGATATTATTTAATTTCAATTAAATAAATAAAAACAGGTTAACAAACCAGATCAAATAATACGTAGCCTGTAAAACACTCCAGTCGAGTAAATAATTGAGTTATGTTATTCAAAGTTCAAACATCAACAAAAATTGACATGTTAAAGTTTAAAAAAAAAGTTCCATAATTACTTTTCAACTTTATCAACACTTGATTTGTTATAGTCCAACTGTATCAGAATTACCCGAATGGCCTGGATTCCTAGATTCTTGTAACCTTATTCATAAACATAAAATGTCACTTAATTTGCCTGTGTCCAGTAGCAATTCACCAGGTGAGTGAGTAGTCATCAAACTCATCTCTTAACAGAGAGAAATTATTACATATTTCAAGGTTACCATAATCCTAATTAATCTTCCCGTAATACATAAGTTAAGTTTTATTATTTTTCATAAATTAAAACATTTAGTCATATGTAACGTAATTAGTCTGAACCGATAAATTCAGTAAAAAAATCAGCAACGAAAAAAGCCTGAACCGCTTTCATTCTGCCAGCTAGCACCACCACTGACTCGGTTAAGATATATGTCAAACACAGAAATATTTAGGAATGGGCATAATATATCTTTGGTCGAGACTAATTCAACACCTAATAAGCTAAAACCAAAATCCACATTAGACCTCTGTGCTAGCTATTTTTTTTCTTTCTAAATTTTAGTCTCTCAAGATATTTTTTTTTAACAACTTTTAATTTTTTGCTGGTGCTTTTGATCGTTCTAAAAAAAATTTGTTTATTTTTAATCTCTTATTCATAGTAATATTAAATCTGTTCAACCTTCAGTTTATTATCCATGTGTTGTTACTAGCGTTGTTTGTCATCTCTTGTATAGGTGTGTCCTTCACTCTTTTTTAATTTTATTTTTTTTAACTTTCTTTGTCTTTTCTCTTTAGTGTATTCTCTCTTTGCCTTAAAAGTTAAAACCTTCATTATTTTTTAATTTTATTTTCTCTTTTATTCTCTCTATGTATTTTTATTTAAACCATGCAAATACATGATTCTTTTCTGTATTTTTTATTATTCAAAATTAATCTTAAGTATAAAATAAACAACAAACCTAAAAATCAACTTAAATTTAATTCAAAGCTTTCCTCTTGCCTTTAGTTCAAACTTGATTCAATTCAAATTTAGTTCAATTGAAAATTATAATTATCTTTTTTCTATTACAAAATAAAATTAATTAAAAACTAATTATAAAAATTAATAATATGAAATATATTATTTAATATATATCAAGCTCACTTTTTTAAGTGATTAAATTCAACTCATTTATTTATCAAATTCATTCTTTTAACTCAAATTTTACTTATTTGATTTATGAAGTAAGTTTAATGAATTAATTTTAAAATTATACTATTTTTAAATTGATTCGATTCATGTCACTTTTACGGTTTTACCTAATATTTTAAAAAGAGAGATATCACGATGTAACTTTATTCAAAACTCAGGACTAGAAGTGTATTTTTTTATTGAATCTCAAGGAATGCAATAGGAAAAAAAAGATTATGATAACCAGATACACAATGTCATATTATTATACTAATTAGGAGAGATTTAATATATATATATATATATATATATATATGAAATCTTTGTTAAATTTATAATTTTCCCAAAATTTAGTACTGCAGAAAATACCACACATAAGTCCACCTTCACTAACCATCTTTTTTTTTTTTTTCCTCTAACAACCTATATTAGTTGATATCATGTCAGCAAAAGAAACCGCTGCTGCTTTGCTCACCATTCACATCAGATCAGTCATCAGTGTCACCAACCCCAAGCCTGGAAAATTGATATCAAGTACAAACCAATGTACATTTTCCTCCCATTATAGATTAAAAAAAACATATATACATTATTTATTCACACAAATCCGGCCTCTAACCAGATATGTATCAACATATATTACAAGCCATACACACACATATAACTAACTACAAATACCACCACTCTCAGGTTTCAATTCTCGTCCCCTTCTCAAAAAAGTTGGTAAAGTTTAATTCATCATATGTATACCATATATAAAATAACGGAAACTGACAACCCAAAAGAAAAAAAAAAATTAAGAAATTAACTAACCCCACCCCCCTCTTTATTGTGTGTCGCACGCATATTGTGTTGATCCAGTAATCAAGAGAAGTTGTTAATTACAAAGTTGCGTAAGGAAGATTCTGGGGTAGTCTGAAGCGAACCTGCGACGCCGGCGATCGCACCGCCACGCCGTGCCAACAGATGCCACCTTTGCACGCTTCGTGGGTGTGGTGCGGCGGCGGAGGAGGAGGAGGCTGATCGGCGGCGAATGCATAGGTGGCCTTGCGAGACACGTCCCACGTCAGCGTGGCAACGATAATGAGCGCCACCGCGGCGGTGGACGCAACGAGCACAAACCAGCCGCTGAAGCTGCGGCCGCACAGGAAGCCGTAGGCCTTAATACACACGATCAACGCCACATAGAGCACCGTTAGGTTACTCACCACAGCATCAGACACAGCCATAGAATAGAAGAGAAAGAGAGAAACAAAGTGTGTGGATTTGGGTTTGGATGTGGTTTTAATGCGTCGTCGTCTTGGAATGTTTCAGGGGTTTTAATAATGAGTCAGGGAAATTACGGAAATGGGTCCCTGTTGTCTGAAATCTCTCTCAGGGAAAATTGCAATATCTATCTTCACCACCACACCACATCGAGCTTATCTACTACTACCTTTGATTTCAGAACAAAAGGAATCCCAACAAATACACCGGATTCGCAACTTATCGTACGCACCCGCCCATTTTTCCAACTCCAACCAGATCACGCCACATGTTTCTTATGCCTCTTTTCTTCTCACGTGGCTCTTAGGGTTCATTCCGTAAAATGAAAAAAAAAAATTGACAATAAAATTTTTAAATTTAAATAAATTGTATTTTCTTGCTCTTCAAACAAACAAAACAGAGTCTTGCTGTAATTTTCCTTTCACTTTTATTTTTTCACTTTTTACCTATTTTATTTTATATGTGTTTGGATGACGTTAGTAATATTGATTTAAATATAATTAATTTTATAAATTTGATTTTAGTTAAAGTGATATAATTTATATTTAAATGTTTTATTATAAAATTAAGTTAATAATAAAATTTATTATTCAGTATAGAAATTAATTAAAATTATTTTAATTCAGAATCAATCATAATCTCATAATCAATTCTAAATTATTATTTTTTAATTAAAATTAAATATGTGAAAAACTAAAAATATTTAAAATCAATTTTAATCATGAAATCAAACATCCACTTTGTGGTCTATTGTTATGTTATGTTTATACTTATCGCAAGACGTGAAAAATGTTTTTTTAAGGGGACAGAAAACTAGAAGAACTATCAAGACTAGTAGACAAAGTATCTTTTTTAACGTATTTGTACGATCATACTGACAGAATTTCTCACGGTACCGACTAAGAACATAAAAATAAAAAACATATCTATAGGAAACATTATTTATATAATAAATAATCTTATCACAGAAATCAATTTAATAATTAGATAAAAGTGTAAAAATTCTTTGCATTATAGTAGTATATTCTAACTAAGTTCTTTTACATTGGAAATAGAATAAATAATGCACACAATAACAGTATAAAAGTCTTTTACCTTTGATATTCAAATACAAATTAGCATGTAGTTTAGTTTGTCATTTATTTACTAATTATTTCAAAATTATATTAAAAATATTTTTTAATTATTTCACAATATAATTTTATTTTATAAAAACAACAAATATCAATTAGGCCCTTTGAAATAAATAACTTTTATTTTTTTATTTATAATAATTAAAAATAAGTATAAAAAAGTACACGTTGTTTAGTCAATTAAATTAAATTTCCTTAATAATAATTAAGTTTTATCCCCATATTAGGAAAAAATATAATATAATTTTGGAGCACTATAATTTTAACTTATTTTTACGTGATATATATTTAAATTTTATTATTTTTGAAAAAATAAAAAATTTAACTACATATTACATAAATATCAGTAGTTTATAAACTTATGTTATGATAGTCCAAAATTATCTGATAATTTATTCAATATTAGAGACGGAGAGGTAGGGCATGATACTTGATACCGTGAAGGCGTGAATGGCTCTGCATGCATTAATTCACAGTTCTCTGTTACCCTTGTTAGGGTGATTGGGAGAACACCGTGACCGTCACTCACCCATATCGTGAATCATCTTCCTTCTTAATAGCTGAAGAATACGCATCCCTTCTAAATATCGTGATTCATGGCGTCTCATTTATGAGTTCTGACATTCAACTTGTCTCACAAGTCCATAACTTTATTGTTCAGTCAAAACCATAACAACACCCCTTCAATTTTTTATATTTATTAATCGACTGTCTGCTTTGATCAACATTAAGTGCTTATTTGATTTTCTGTCGGGAGATGAATAATTGTGTTTCAATTATTAAAGACTTTACGAGATACTGTATATATTGTCATGTAATTTTACTATGAGATTCAATAAAATTTAATGTGTATACATCTGCTTATTTTATGTGCTAGTTGCCCCTTCTGACTGCATATTTTTGTGCCAATAATAATTTGTCTTTGAAGATGAATTCCAGCTGTATAAGGCACAAGATCACGTAGAAGAACATATACAAGATTGATGGACGTGTTGAGTAACTAATCTTTTTAAAAAATTTCAAAAAATTAAAACACATTTTTTTACTTAAAAGTTGACATGCTGATATGGCTAATTAGTACAACTTTATTTGCATTCAATTTTGGGAAGCCATGTGTGACACAAACATATTGATACTCCTATGCCCTAGTGCGTTCAACAGTGACATCATTTCGGGTAAAATGTTATTAATTTTATAATGGACATAACAATATTTGCGGGTCTATGAAGAATCACTGTGCCGTCTCTTTTCTTGGAACGAATTGGTCGCATGGCATCATTAGTTTGTTTGGCTGTCTCGTCCTACAATAAATTTCATGAATATTATAGGCCTAAACAATGAATTATATTAACTTTTGGATTACGATGCTCCAACTTCATTTTGTTATATTCTTCGCTAATTTGATCACGTGGATGTCCGTGGGGGACAATTGTTTAGGTTCATCAAATATAAAAAAAAAATCCAATGTAGGTAATCGTGAATATATAGCTAAGTTTTATTTTCTTAATAAAAAATTCAATAATAATTTATCATTTTATGTGAGATCAACTCTTTCTTCTGAGTTCATTTTTTTTATCAGTCAGAAAAATAACAGCAAAGCTAACTCTTTAAAAAAAGCTACTTCCATGGCATCTGTCAATAATAGAGAATTAATCTCAGTAGGACAAGAATCCAACATAACTAAAGAACTGATAGAAGAAGCACCACATTTAGCTAACTAATTTGCACACTGATTTTCCCCTCTCAAAATATGTTGGAATCAGAGATCCCATGGTTTTTGCATAAAAGATCGAATAAGGCTATTAGCTGAAGCATAAGGATGCCAAGAAGAGCTTAATAGTGTCTTCTAAAAAAGAAAAGTTTAATAGTGTATTTCACTCTTGTTATAACGTATGAATAGTGATGAAAACTATTTATTTCTCACGTAATAACTGCAACCGCATCAGATTCTATCAAAATGTGCGAGTATCCTCTTTTTATTGCTAAACAATGGCCATGATAGCGCCTAATTCCGCTTCTAAGACAGGGCAAGGACCAAGTTTTGCCATAAACCCATAGCAAAACTTACCAAGGGAATCACGAGCCCTCCACCGCAAGTTGCCTCGTTGTCTGAACTTCTAACAGCAGCATCTACATTAACTTTAATCCATCCTACAGCCGGAGGGACCCAACTTCTATTCGATAACATAGTTCTTGAGTAAAAAACATTATTTTTACAATGGTGGCTCTAATGTTAATATTTATCATTTCATGCATATTATCTAAACTCCACTACTACTAGAATGATCCTTAGTGATTTTTTTTTAGTCACATACTTAACATCAATTTAATCTTTTATTTTATAATAATCCCAATAAAGTAGTATTTGTGACGTGGAAGTTTTTTTCTTGTCATAATTAGAAAAACTCTCTTAGCAAAGATTTCAGTTTGTGAAATTCTGAAAGTTTTGTATTTTGAGATTATTTTTTTTAAGTTGACCATGTAAAAAAGATTCTAATTCAACAAAAAGGAAAGAATTATGGAATATTTAGCTATTTTATTTGATGTATTTCAACTCATTATGGTAATTATGATATTTCATGATTTAGTTAATGATTCAAGCAATAAATTATTTCATTATTAATTTATAGACATGATCTCTATTCTCTACCATTTTGTTTCGGCCCATGAAAACGTCCTTTGTCACTAGCTACTTCAGCCCATTTTTGTGTGCGTGCTTGGATAGCCGTGTATAGGTATAGATAAGGTCCAGTCAGCCAATTTAGTCCACTACCCCCTTTCGGCACTTGCTATTACACCTTCCATTTTTAATTTTTATTAAAAGAGTACACCCCTTGGAACCAAGCCTTTTCAGATATGTCTTTCGCAAAGGACATATATCTATTCTGAAAAAGTTGATATTGTTACAAACATTTATCTTACACTTCATGTTCATTAATTTTACTTTCATCCTTATCATTACTGTTTCTATTATTATTGTTTAAATCCTAATTTTAAAATCATCTTCATTTGTATATTATCAAAGAAAAAGATACAAATGTAGATTTATAATCTAAAAGTTGAATAAGAAAATACACACTAAAAAAAACAAATAGAAAGAGAGGAAGAAAGTGATTGGATATTTCCACGTAAAAAAGAAAATATAGAACCAATAAGAAACTGCCGTATTAGAGGCGCAGAAGATAACACTTGAAATGAGCAAAATGGTAGACTTGGGCTTTGGAGTCGTCTGGTGGGACCATCCACCACACTCGCAATCACCACGTCGAATGAAAGACAACAAGCCAATAAAACCAAGCCACGTGTCATAAACTAGATCTGTAGCCGTTGGATGATCCACGGTGGCAAAACGGAGGTCTTCATAGGAATGAAGCTCCCCCCTTAACAAGCACAGGCAAACCTATAGCTGAGGCATATATAAATCAAATGAACTGATACACAATCAAATCCAAACTAAACGGATCTCTTCTTCAGTGGTGGAAGCTACTAGAAAGAACACACCACACTAGTTTGTTTCGCACTGCGATGAGGAAGTGGACGGTTGCTTCCGCTCTCCTTTTTCTCTCTCTCCTCTTTCTCTTTGCAGATCAAGGTATGCCACTTCACACTTCACTCTTCTACGTATTACGCATGTTGTTGTAGTTGTTCGAATTCGTTTACGCATCTACGTTTCGTTTTGTAGGTCGAAAGTTTCAGGCGAATGCCGAGGGCGATTCCGACGAGCTTGTAGATCCACCCAAGGTAGAGGACAAGATCGGTGCTGTGCCTCATGGCCTTTCCACCGATTCAGATGTCGTCAAGAGGTGTGCGTTGTTAGATTTCTCTTTTTCTCTTGTTCTCTTGTTCTCTTGTTTTTGGTGTCTAAACGCACGCGTGTTGTTGTCATTGAAAGGGAGGCGGAGTCGATCTCGAAGAGATCTCTCCGGAGCAACGCGGAGAAGTTTGAGTTCCAAGCGGAAGTGTCACGCCTTATGGATATTATCATCAATTCTCTCTACAGTAACAAGGATATCTTCCTCAGAGAGTTGATTTCCAATGCTTCTGATGTAAGCGTTTTTTTTTATTATTATTATTTATTTTATTTAAAACCTACATCTATACATATGTTTGTTTACATTTTGAAAATCCTTGCATTTAAATTTTCATCCGAACTCCAACGATGTGTTATTGTTAATGACAAATGGTGCTTGCATTCTAGGCTTTGGACAAGATTAGGTTCCTTTCCCTCACGGATAAGGATGTTTTGGGAGAAGGTGATAACACCAAGCTTGATATTCAGGTTAGTATTGCTAAATTCTGATTATTATGAAGATAGTCTAAGCAATGCCGGTGTTTTATTGTTTTGTAACTAAACTAAAACATGTTGGTGCTACAGATTAAGTTGGACAAGGAAAAGAAAATTCTCTCAATTCGAGACAGAGGTATTGGTATGACGAAGGAGGATTTGATAAAGAATTTGGGGACAATAGCAAAATCTGGAACTTCTGGTATGTATGTTGTGGCACATTGCTGAAGTAGTTTTTGCTTGTAATGTGTTTGGGAAGATGTTAATTGGAGCTGTGTATTATTTCAGCATTTGTTGAGAAGATGCAAACAAGTGGAGATCTCAATCTGATTGGGCAGTTTGGAGTCGGCTTCTATTCTGTTTATCTCGTGGCTGACTATGTCGAAGTCATTAGCAAGAATAATGATGATAAACAGTAAGTCTTTTTGGACCTGATATCTGTTTTTGTAATCAGTTAATATTGAAGGCAATTTTTGTTTGTTGACTTGTAACCCAGCTATGTAACTTGAAAATTATTCGGTTTTCAGGTATGTTTGGGAATCAAAAGCTGATGGAGCATTTGCAATTTCGGAAGATACATGGAATGAACCACTAGGACGTGGAACTGAGATTAGATTACACCTCAAGGAAGAGGCTGGGGAGTACTTGGAGGAGTCTAAACTGAAAGTATGCACCAAACTATTTACCTTAATTATTATAAGTTTTTCTAGTTTAAAATTTCATGTCTTCTAGTTTCCTTCACATAAGTATACACTTAGGAGGGGTCATTTACTTTAAAGTTTAATCTATGCTCATGCTTGTAAGTATAGGTGCTCTCTAAGGGAAAATTTGTTTTATCTTGTATGTTTCTGTTACTTTATTTTGACAAGTGTTGACACATGCTATGCTATTGATTTCCGAGGGATAAACATGCAATATTAAGTAGGGTTTCTGTGGAGTGTTGCACTTGTGAGAAGGTTGAGTTCTCATTAGTTAAATTAACTTTTCACAGTTAGTAGTAATTGGATTATGATTTTGCAGCACAAACACAAATCTCAATATGCATTTTATAGCAATGAAAAGGATACGAAAAAGAGAGGATAAAACTCATTTAATATACGTTTTGTTTTTGGTCAATATCTATTCTCAATATAAAAGAAGTCAACCTCTTGCTAAATATGATTTAACAACTATTTTTTTCACAGGAATTGGTGAAGAGATACTCTGAATTTATTAACTTCCCTATCTATATTTGGGCAAGCAAAGAGGTTGATGTGGAGGTTCCCGCTGATGAAGATGATTCCAGTGATGAAGAGGATTCATGTATGTATATTTTTAAGAGTTCAGTTGGACCTCTCCATTTATATACTGTTTCAAGATGTTGTTTTGGTGTTTGTTCATTCTTGTATATTTAGTTATGGTAATTTGAACTGTCATCCTTGCCTTATTTTATTCCTTAAACAGCTGAAAGCAGCTCCAAGGAGGAAAGCGAAGATGAAGATGCTGATAAAAGTGAAGATGAAGAAAAAAAGCCTAAGACAAAGACAGTGAAGGAAACAACTTATGAATGGGAACTTTTAAATGATGTGAAAGCTATATGGCTGAGGAATCCAAAGGAGGTTACAGAAGAAGAATACACCAAATTCTACCACTCTCTCGCCAAGGTAGCATTGCCAATTTGCCATGCTTGTTCCTTATATATCAAGGGAATTTATTGTGAAATTCACTTCACTCTGAGTTTGTCAATATTCATAAAGTTGTGGGTTTATGTTTTGGGCAGGATTTCGGTGATGAGAAACCTTTAGCATGGAGTCATTTCACTGCTGAGGGTGATGTCGAGTTCAAGGCAGTCCTGTTTGTACCACCTAAGGCACCTCAAGATTTATACGAGAGCTATTATAACCCAAACAAATCCAACCTGAAGTTGTATGTTAGAGGTGTGTTCATTTCAGATGAATTTAATGAACTGTTGCCTAAGTACCTAAACTTTTTGCTGGTAGGCATTGTTGTGCTTTGTTATTGCATATCAATATATTTTGAGGATCAGAATAATTTTTTCTAATAAATATTATTTTTGACGTTGGGAACAGGGTCTTGTTGATTCTGACACATTGCCACTTAATGTATCGCGAGAAATGCTTCAGCAACATAGTAGTCTAAAGACAATCAAGAAGAAACTTATTAGGAAAGCCCTTGATATGATCCGTAGGATTGCTGATGAGGATCCTGATGAGTCCACTGACAAAGAACAGAAAGGTATGGTGTAATAATTATGAGTTTCATCTGTTGGAATCCCTATTTTTTTATGGGCTAAGGTTGACCAGAACTCGTGTATCAGTCCTAGAATACTGGTCTTGTTGTGTTTTCTTTGTCATACCTTTTCAAAATGTGTAAGAGACGTTCTTAAATTCTGTTCATTGACTTTGTACTTCCATCAATATTAAATATTGATGCACAGAAGATACGTCATCTAACAATAATGAGAAGAAAGGTCAATATTCCAAGTTCTGGAATGAGTTTGGTAAATCCATTAAACTTGGTATCATCGAGGATGCCACCAACAGAAATCGTTTGGCAAAACTGCTCAGATTTGAGAGGTATATTGCTTTTGCATGTAATTATTAAACTCTTGTGGTAGTGTTATTTCCTCACTTCCATTAGTTAACAATTTAGCTGATACTTGGAACTCTTGCAGCACCAAGTCTGAGGGTAAATTGACATCTCTGGATCAGTACATATCTAGAATGAAAGCTGCGCAGAAGGATATCTTTTACATCACTGGAACCAGCAAAGAACAACTGGAAAACTCTCCATTCCTTGAGCGGCTTAAGAAGAAAAATTTTGAGGTGCAATTTAAATTGTTTGATTTTTATTACAAGTGTATTTGCTCTATTATTTTGTTCTCTAAAAACATTTGCCTTTCTATTCTGCTGAGGGATGATGATTTAATGTCTTCTAAGCGTATTTTCTTTTCAATTTCCTACAGGTTATTTTCTTCACGGATCCAGTTGATGAATACTTGATGCAGTACCTGATGGATTATGAAGACAAGAAGTTCCAAAATGTGTCCAAGGAGGGTTTGAAACTCGGGAAAGATTCAAAAGACAAGGAACTGAAGGAATCCTTCAAGGACCTTACCAAGTGGTGGAAAACTGCTCTTTCCAAAGACAATGTTGATGATGTGAAGATTTCCAACCGATTGGACAACACTCCTTGTGTAGTGGTAACATCAAAATTTGGTTGGAGTGCTAACATGGAGAGAATCATGCAGTCTCAAACTCTTTCTGATGCTAGCAAGCAAGCATACATGCGCGGCAAGAGGGTCCTTGAGATCAATCCAAGGCACCCTATTATCAAGGAGCTCCGAGAGAGAGTAGTAAAGAACCCTGAGGTACATTCTAATTTTCTCTGTGGTCTCTCTTTCCTCAACTCAACTGGGGTTTATCTGTTAACACACTCGGCTTTACTTTTCAGGATGAGGGTGTGAAACATACAGCACAGTTGATGTACCAGACCGCACTCTTCGAAAGTGGCTTCCTGCTTGATGATCCCAAGGATTTTGCTTCCCGTATTTATGATTCAGTTAAGACTAGCTTGGACATCAGTCCTGAAGCAACAGTTGAGGAGGAAGATGACACCGAAGTAGAGGCTGAAAGTGATTCAAAGCCTGAAACTGATGCGGTTCATGATGATGATGTTGATGATGCCAAGGACGAGTTGTAGATTTGCATGACATCCACTATTTAATGACGGTGTTGTCGGTTCCCTTTGTTTTTCATGGTTTTAGCTTTAAGATAGACCGTAAAAGCCTTCTCTAGCATGAGTTTTTTTATTTCATAAGTTGTTAAAGGAGATCATTAGTCTTACTGTAATCATACTATCCCTTGGAATTTTTCCGTACCATATTAGTCTTTAACACAATGTTCAAGTTCTAGAAAATCTGCTTGTCTTTTTTATATTTTATTTTTAGCAGCAATGCAGCTCCCCTTAATTTATAATTATGAATGCGAAAATGTGTGGCCGAAATCTTGAATATCCCGGTAATGGGTTTATATATCTACATACAAATCATAATTGCCCACTCCTAGAACGAGTAAAGGCCGAATAAACTCTTGAATTTCAACTGGATAGCTTTTACAATTACAATTTGCAGCGTTGCTTTCATAAGGTAAACTCATTCCATTGAATAATTTGAATTGGCACTGTTACCCTATTTTTCATCGAGGAAGAAGGGCTATATTCTAGTTAGTGTTCACTCACCCTTCGCAGTTGTCGTTCAAGTTGAATCTGAGGCAGAAGTTGTTCTAATGCCGCTTGACAAATCAGAAGAGGGAAATTATGGATAGATGAATTCATTAAATTTGTCTTGAGACTTGTGCATGTAAGTTTACTCCACAACAGAATAATATGATAAAATATGACTCGTATATTTAATGACCAATAGCATATGATTACGATGGCTACCTAGCATTTTACGGATAAAGGGAATGGTTGGCATTTTTCTTATTAATATTCATAATTCTATACTATTTTTTGTTTGGTCCTAACAGCGGTAACGACGCTCACATTAGCACCATCATTCTAAATCAAAAACTCTTTTTGTGTGTTGACCTAAATTAGAAACATTGGCACGATTCCGGCGCCGAGGTGGGTACGGAGTGACGCCATGGTCATGTGTGTGACGGTGGTGGATTGGGTTGTGGGAAAGAAGACCCGACGATGACCACCTGTAAATCAGAAATTAGACCCGACATGTGAAAGAGGAAAAGGAAGAAGGGAGTGGAAGAAGAAAACGAAAAGAGAAAAAGAAAATACCACGGCAACCGAAAATCGTCTCCGGTGGCATTGCTAGGTGGAAGCGGCACCGGAAAGGAAAGATTGAGAAAGGAGCCTAGATCAAATGCACGGATTCCATGACAAAAAGATGAACTATAAATTAGTCTAACTGTTATTAATAATGTTATGTCGTTCAAGATTTTCTCAAATGTGACACGCTAGAAGTCGTCGTTGGTTAGGCCTAAACTCCCAAAAATCCAAACTCAAAGTGCAAACCAACTTTTCAGCATAGTTTTTATTGTTTTCAATTTGATCTGGACCAAATGAATTACACAAAGCAATTTTTTATTTATTAAAAACGTTGCGTTTTAATTGAAACGAACTTCAAAACGTTAAAAACAAACAATATTTTGGTACATAATAATTTTTGTAGAGAAAAAACTGCAGACTAGAATATGAGTGTTGATATATAAAAAAGTCCTGAAAATTGTACCCTTTATTTTACTTTAATTTCTATTGTTTTTTCTCCTCAAATTAAGACTAGTGATTGATGACGGAAAATATTATTACAATTTCTTAACCTTTCTCTTGTACTAAATCTTCTTCTTAATAAGATGATATCTTCTCGTACTCTTAGGTCATCTTAAAACCTAGAATAAAAGTCTAACTCAATTGCAAAAATTAAACTTATAAGATGATAACTATTCAAATTTTATAAGTTCTATTTAAATTATATTTCTGAGTGACGTGAAGCTAAACACACCCCTAATTAAAACATTTCCAAATAATTTACAATAAAATCAAGTTAAAGGTGATTACAATTATAAGACGACTTTCTAACAAATAAAAAATGTGTAATATGTAAAACACACAATAACTAACATCAATACTGTTAAAATCACATTTGAAACATAACGTCATGTAAAATCAAACACGTTAAAAAAAATGATTGAACCCATATTTGCACAGTTTCTCTGTACATCCAAATAGATGGATGCATTATTATGTTAAAATTGTGTTGATTGAGACATTGCAATATTTATCTTTTTAAAAATTACGAAACCAAAACGACTGATCTGATAACAATTCACAAAGCCTAACTTAACGTGGGAAACAAAAATTAAAGCACAGCAAATCTCAATGAGACTAAAACTTGAAATGCACAACACTTGAATAATCCATATTAGAGCATAAAGGTTTCAAAGAACGTACTCTACTGCTTCAAAAAATTAGAGGCAGCACAACAATATCATTGAATTGTTTAATCATACACTAGTTACGTGCCTTTGAACATAACCGAGTGTGTGTTTAATTAACATGAGCAAGAGCAAGAAGTGGCAGTGTCTCTTTGCCAGACAATATAATTGCAAATCCCATTATTTTTCCAACCCAAATGACATGGTACCAAGCTTCAAATACCCGCAAAGCTGGCTAGCTAGTAGAGCACCAACCTATATTACTCGGATTCTAAGTCAAGCAAAGCATAGAAAACATTACTTTTCATATTGCGCTACATCACCTCTCTAATTGAATAATGCCAATCCATGCCTCAAAAAGTCCCTTTTGCTGGTGGGTTCACGATATTCTGATTGCAATTGCTTTCCAAGTTAACATGCCGAGGTTTTGTACCGTGAGATTTAATTATCTAAAAAATGTCACCTACGACCTTTAATATTATTAATAATGCACTATGAGTATTGCAAAGAAAAGAATATTAGCATAGTCAGAGTAGCAATCAATGACAAGGGGCAAGAGTGAGACTTTGATGATAGTCCAGTGAAAAAGTTGGGAAACCATGGACTGTTAACTATCAATGGCATCTCCCCTGTCCCTGTTTCTGACCCAATTCCAGAAGGAGGAGGAGGAGCCGGTGAATCTCTTGCTGATTTTTGGCTGCACATAACACAAAATTAAAGAAGTTAAATTCAATGCAAAAAAGATTGTTGGAACAAAATGGCATATCATTTCTTTTGGTTTTTTTTTTTTCTGGCAAATGTTAGATTTTGTTAACATAAAGAAAAGATCAAACTCATGATATTTTTTCCTTTTCTTTTTCTTTAATCATTCAACCAACCTTATATATTCGTGTTAATTTTTTTGGGATGTTTATCTCAACAATAAAATGATCCAATTAAAATATATTGTAATAGATTCCAATTGTGATTGAGGTATTATTATGCTTCTTATTTTCCATGCAACCTAGCGCAATCTCAACCCTCTTTCCTTTTTGTGTACCTCAAGCAAAATATAGTTTAGGCTTTAACTTGTGACACACTAAAAGTACACTATAACTGGAAGAAAGAAAAAAAAAAGTTAGTTAGCAAGCACTATGTCATTCCAAATTTAATATAACGGTTGTACTATATTATAACATGAACAACCGAAAGTGTCAATCAACGATTGGAATCGTTTCTTGAGCAAAAATTAAAATAAAGTAGAAAGAAAGGAATGGCACTGAAAAGAAAACAAATAACTAATTAAATTAATGGTAAGATGCATGTACTGAACAAAGAACAATGGTTACCTTGTGGTTGAAGGGCAGAATGTAATGGTATAATCAGCTCCCGTACACGTAAACGTACTCGAAGCGTCGTCGTATGCGTAGCTATACGATTTGGGACACGCGGATTTGAATATCTGCGAGTATACCGAAGGCTTGCATGTGGCGGGTGAAGCATACGCGCCGCTGCAACAATACTCCGGGCTCTGAAAAGCCTCACACGCGCTCCTACACGCGCTGCGGTCCATGACCCGTAACTCATTCGGGCACCGTTGGTTCAGGTCCGCAAGGCACCCGGTGGATCCGCACGTACCCGAACCGCCATTGGGGTCCACAATTAAAGGCAGATTATAACCGTCGACAAGACTCACATCGTAAAAATCCTGAGTACCCGACCCGATTGTGAACTCCGCCAATGTGGCGGGTGGACTTGCCCCGCCGCCGTTGCATTGGATTTGGTTGGAGCCACAATCCCCTGTGGTGCAGCTACCCTGTTGGGTGTTCGGGTCAAAATTGCACCCGGTTCGGCCCCAGAATCTTCCGGACCAACTAGGTGGGGCGTGCAACCTCTGCGACCCACCGGGTCGAAGCTCAAACCCAGTTGAGTCCAATCCGGAGCTGCCTGCATTGGCCAAAATCCCGGGCCACACAGTGTAATCACACTTGTTGATTAGAGTAAACGTGGCCCCTAATGCACCTATTAATTATCCGGTGGATAATATCAAGTTTGTAACTAGTTGAGAATATCAAGTTATGCAATAAAATTTGAAGAATGAAGAATCAATTGATGAATTAATTAATTACCTTGGCAAAGGAGAACCCAGATGAGAGCAATGTGTATGGAGAAGCAATGGGGAGCCATGGAATCGATTTGGAATGTGGTTGATTAATGAAAGTGATTGGGTTGAAGAAACAATGCTGGAAGAGAAGAATGTTGGGCTCCACTGCCCATGCATGAAATGAAACAATCGGATATAATAAAGTCTTAGTTTTTCTGATGAATAGAATGAGGTGATCGAGAAGAGATGTCCAAGATGGATTGTAAAGTGTATATGTACTATAGGTTAATTTATAACGGAATATTAGGTTGAGTAAAACCCACTATAAGTTGTCGAGTGATACGTAAAAGGTTAAGCTAAAGGTTATATATATATTAGATCTTCGAATATAAATATCTGTATCTAGTTTTTGACTGCGGAGTGGGAATAATTAGAAGAGTATGCCAATCGTTGCCTAATTATATTCTTAATGGATTGGGTTTTAATTGGACCAACGTATAAAAGGGGCCAAGTATATGGATGCTAAAACTAACTGTGCATTATCATGTAATCATGTAATTAATTAAAGGGAGTTATATAATTAGTTAATTACTGTCACTCTCACCATTTGGGGGCTCTTGAAATCGGGGGACCAACTTTTGATAGTGGCTATAACGGATTCGATTCTTCTATCTCTTTTTTCAATCTTTCATTCTTTCAGGCAAGAAACTCATCAGATTTTTGCTACGTGTGTTGTGAACTAATGACTTTTGTGTTCATTTGCTGTGATTTGCATTGCACGCAACGCCTTATGAGTTCCTGAATTTCAACGTGGCCAACTAGCTGCATGTATTTGATTACACATGTTTAACTTGTAACAAAATAAACATAGTACTTTGTTCTAGATAGATAGTGGAAGCAGTACTGTATAAAGGTGCTTTCTTTTGCCTCTATAATGGCCAATTGTATCAAACTTTTGCCCATGATTTCCAATGATGGAAACAACACTGCGCAGACATGCGATGAGTTCACTTCATAGTTCAGTGTTTTTTTTTCTTTTGTTTTTTTAATCAGAGTAATCTCGAAATAAGTAGCATATAGTACAAAAAAAATTGAAGTACTAAGGATATATATGTTAGAACTGTCAGTAATATTTGTCTAATATAATTAATATTAAAGTCAACAGAGTCATTATATATAACAATTTATAAGATAACAATGTAAAAAAAAAAAAGTAATGGGCAGCGTATTTTCTCTGTTAATTTTCAGTTCTCAAACTTTTACAATGAAAGTATCTTATGGTTTAGTTTGGTGACAATTTTACCTAACATGCTTGGAAGAGAGTGGCTAAGATTCTCTTCCTTTTTAACCCTATTGCTTCTTGATTGTATTTCTGTGTCTTAATTTTAAATAATCTCAGACTTTCTAACGTGGAATTGGATTCTCAATTATCGCATAAATTGGAAACTTTTATGTATAATTCGTTTTTCAATTTTTTACCAATCACATTATTTGAGTTTGAATTAACAATTCTTTATTAATAAGTTATATGCTAACTCGACTATTATTGATAATATAATAACCCGTTGAATTGCTTCTAATTATGGACTAAAATTATTGAATATTTTTAATTGAGATTTGCTGAAAATTGAGTATAAAACACACAAAGCACTTAAAAAAACAAAAAAAAAAAAAAAGACATAAAAGCGCAATTCTTTATGTCATTTCTCACTACTGCACGTTTTTTTTTTCGTTGAAAGAATTCAAAAATCATTTACGGTGTTTTTCAAATGACCATTCACTGAAAATGGTCAACAGCACTTACACTTGCAAAAGAATGTTAAAAAAAGAGCATTACAACAACGCATCATGCATAACAAATAAACAGCAACAAATTAGGCACGCACTCAAAACTAAACCACTAAACATAGTAGCAATCTTGAAACTACAAATACAATAAAACAAGGAAATCATATCCTCTTGTTATAAAGAAACTTTAATAGAGGGAGTGGATTCTCATGACCAAAATGTCACATGAGGTAATCCATTCTCCATTGACAAAAATCTTGGTTTTTATACACTTTTTCCCCTCTTTTCTTTGTTATTCTTTCTGGATCGGCACTTGTCCAATAACAACTCAAACTAAGATGCTCAAAAAAACCGACAACGAATTTCTATAAAACAATGTTGTGAAATATTAAATAAAATTCATAGAAAGGCAACATATCTGAGTAGAACAGTGTTGACTAGAGAAACTCTAGCTATTGGTTTGGATACAATTACAAAGGATGACTCTAACAAGTTCAGTTGGGAGGGAGAAATATGAAAATGAGTAAAGATTGAGGGGAAGGCTCCAAAGACAAACAAAAATACTAGAAAGTTAGAAAAAAGGAGGAGATGAAGGTGGTTAAAAAAGTAGAGTGAAGGTCGTAAAAGAAGAAAGGAGAGCAATGGAAAAAAAAAATCACTCTAGAAAGGAAATAGAACCCACCTAAGATGGGGAAGAAACCATCTCATAAAGGGAGGAAGCTCTCATGAGAGGGGTTATTGTGTCATTGCTACCTGTGAAGCTCTTTTTATTAGGCTTAGAAGGAAAATCTATAATTATAGAGATGATTTTTTTCTCAAAAAAAGGATAATTTACAGTGGATAGATAATTATTTAAATAATTTTAATTTGGGCCAAAAAAGAAGTTAACTTTAAAAGATTTTTCTTTAAGATGACAAAATAGAAAGTATAAGTTTTAATGTATGCGGGTAAAGTAACAGTATCGTCAGGATGGCCGAGTGGTCTAAGACGTCAGACTCAAGTTCTGGTCTTCGTGAGAGGGCGTGGGTTCAAATACCACTTCTGACATTTTTGTTGCCCCTTTTGCTGTTTCCTCCAACATTTCAACTACTGGTCACAAATAAATAGTACCTGTTATTACATGTTACCACCAAACTTTCAGTTAATATTTTTTTGTGCTTAAAATATTTTCAAGTACAATGTGATAAAAAAAGAAGTAATATTTCAATAAGATGCATAAAGCATTAATGCATTCCAAGACAAATAAGGCTATGGTGTCGGTAAAATTATTATCTAGTGTGATTAATTTTCGTTAGCTGTAGTATCACAACCTATAAAAAAAAAAAAGTAAGGCCTAATAATAGCGCAATAAGAGAGGGAGAAAGGATAAATGAAATTTTTTTTATCATTTATGATTAGATAAGTTGCATCGGAATGCATTAGGGTTTGATTGAACGATGGAAATGCCTAAAACCAAAGTGTAAGGTTAATGTGCATTGAGACAAAGAAAGAAACAATTGTTATTAAAACATTAGTTTTATTTTTTTTATAATTTCTTAATCAGTATTCTAAAACACGACGTTGGCTTAGGGTGAACTAAGCGAGATTCGAAATGATAATCCAAACTCATGATGTGAATATCAATTTTTGACGTTCTCTTTTCCCTCTCGTATGTCTAAAGCTGTGTGATTCTGTCTTCTATATATGGGCCTTAGAGAATAACCCAAAGGGCTGTTCCAGGCCCCGAAACTAACTGAGTTAATGGATTGAAGGAGAAATACTAAATCTAGTGTGATCTTTAGACATTACAACTTTAAAACTATAAAAGGGATATACTTCATCCGTTAAGCTTTCGTCACATTTTCATTTTTGTTTTCTTTCTAAGAGGTGCACAATAAATCTTTTAAAAACGAGAAAGAAATGATTGAGGCAGAACACATTGCAGTTTCCACGTCTGTCTGGTAATTTAACTAATTGAATTCACTAGAGAAAACAAAACTTTCCTATTTTAACTCTTCATTAGAAACAAAACGTGCTTATGTTATTGATAGAAAGAGTATATGTGCGGGAATTAATACAATTAATTAGACGGTGTTTGGTCTTTGTTGTCTAACTATTATGAATGTGATGAGCCCTTTTTTTATGTGAAAAGTGAACGTGACACCACTCCCGAGTCCCGAGTTAGGTTAGTTTGACAAAAACACGCATGCAATCGAAGTAATTCACGTATGAAAGCTTTTCCCTATTCAAAATTCGGTGCAACATAACATGGAATTTGATGCTCTTATGTTCAATCAATGACAGTGAAAAATCATTCGTTCGACAACTGTTAGTGGGTTGCCTTACACTGTTGCGGCTCTTGAATTTCTCCTTTGATTGATTCTACATTATTGGTTGTGATGTTTACTTGTTAGTTACTTCTTGTTGGGGACTTTTCTCGCAGTTGCATTGCATATGTAAACTCTACACTTTCTTCTAAGTGGTCCCACCACCCTAAATTCTAGTACATAAAACTTGTAAATGTATTAAGGAGAAATTTTAGAATATAATTAAATTAATATAATTCTTTTAATTCTTTTAATTATATCCTGGTGTCTCACGCTCAAAATACGTTGTAGTTTTACCACCTATGTCCGGCCCAGGATAAAACAAGAGGAAAGGGACTGCAAGGTCCAGCCCAATTATTCAATTAAGAAAAACCAATGGGCAATTGGACCGACCCATCTCATACCAAGTTTTATATTTTTTTCGTTTAACACATGTGATTTTTTATTTATACTCAACTAATTTATTTTCATTGAATGAATTTATTTTGAGATAAAATGATATTTTTAATTGTGAGTTCGTATGTAAGTCGATATCTGAAGCGCGCGCACATTGAAATGGTGGCATGAATAATCATCACGCAACCACGACCACTAATTGAGTGACAGAGTGAGTAATTGATGATGATCGAAAGCTGCCAGCTGCTAAAGTATTACTAGTATATATGAACGAATGATGTTAGCAATACATTATCCATGCACCCATCTATAGAAATAACTCAGAAATAACATTTTCATGACTCAATTTTTATGTCTCTTTGTCTCCTTAATCAACCCACTCTGGTTAATTTCCATGTTTCCACAACCGAAGCAAAGTGTCTAATTAAACAGTAGAGCTAGCTGCAACCATTTACACATGACACATCAATGCTCCCAAAGTCCCATTGATATAATGATTTGATTCATGGAGAGAAGCAACAACTCAATCCTTTAAAATATATAGATGTTGATAAAGGCTAAGAACCTTGCAACCATTCAACTATGTGTTGAGACTAGAGAGTGAGGGGTGGCCGAGTAGTGATATCTAAACTTCAAGTACTCTTCATAATTGAGCATGCTAAAAGTCAAGGAATCATCTTTATCCATAAAGTAAGCATCAATTCTATTTACATATTCGCTCAAACACAACTCCCATTTATATGAAGACACTATTTATTTAAGGTAGGATGTTTCCAAACGAAAATTCATTTTCTTAAAATTATTGCTGTCTCAAAATGTAATTAAGTCCAACCCAAAAATAATAATTGCCACTGCACAAATAAAAATATATTTTTTTCAAAAGAAAATTGGTCACTTTACGTAACTTTTCTTTTATACTATGTCACATGTGATAAAATGTAATGTCAAACGACTCAAATTATCCATTATTCTAATGTTAACATGTAAGGCTTGATCGAAAATAATAATTTCCTTAGGAAATAATTCTTTTTACTTATTTTACTCCTGTTGCAAATAATAAATTGTTGAGTAGTACGAGGTTGTGAAAAAACAATAAAAATAGGACTTGGGGTTGATTTAGAAAATAACACAAGACTAGGTATGTGTGGAACTTTCATAGTTCCCTCCTTTTGAAACAGAACTTTTGTAAGATGAGTCAGATTATACCCAGTATCCGTTTTTCTCCGTGTATATGACTAATCAAATGTTAACCAGATCACCGGTGTTTGACTTTGCTCGGACAAGTTTACATATTCTGCTGGCGGCTGAAACGTGCTTCATTGAATTCAAATACCATGCATGAATAAATAAAGGCTTAATTTGGTATTTTTACCGCGACCATAAAGCCTGCTAGATATGTCCTCATCGCGAACCCAATTCGAATGAATCTTGATCTGTATGCGTAAATATTCAACCATAAATATATAAACAATTTTATATTGCTTGTATAATTAATGTTGATTATAAAATTTTAGTGCAAAGAACGAGTATCTATGAACCCAAGTTTTAACATGAAACGTCAAAGTTGATAGGGAATACCCACTCACACCAAGGCATGTAATAGGCGAGTCAACAAACAGACTATAGTAGTATAATCTTTTTTATTTTTGATGGAAAGACTATCTAAAACAGTTAGTTGAGAGACTATTAAGGCTGCAAGCCTGCGACATTACACCACTTGCTGCTATGATAATGCCGTCATTTAAGGTGGTGTTTGCTATTTGTTATGAAATAACATTTTATTTATAAGAACATCTTTAGTGGTAGATCTTAAGTAAAGATCTTAAGTTCAAGATCTAATCTTCACAAGATCTTCCAATAAAGGAAGTGGAGAGATCTCTAACATGGAGAATGAATTCTTGTATAAGATCCCTTAAAATCTGCGCATTGTTCAAAAAAGAATAAATTTTCTCTCTTTTTTTCTCTCTCTCTAAGATCTCAAAATGAAATCTACATTAAAGGAAAAAATCAGAGAGATCTTTAATCCTATGTGGGGTCCACTTAAAAGTGGTCTAAGATCCCAATTTAAGATTTACCTAAGACTTTTAAAAATGTGCTTTTTTAAATATATAATAAAAAATTTGTTTAATTGTTACCTAAATTTTTTTATAGAATAATATGCTTATTTATAACAGATTTTTGTGTGAATTCATATGTTGCATGAGACTGTTATATAATGATGATAGCTCCTCGTAATTTCTTCATAATATGTACTGTTTTGTGCAAAGGATATTTCGTAATACTATATAGTAGTGCTATTAAGAAAATTGATTTAGTTAATGAAAATAATTTTGTTAATATTTTATATTATTTTTTAAAAGTTATTTTTAAAATTGTTGGAACTCATGTTTTACTCTTTTTACGTAATTAATTAATGCGTGTAGAGAGAATAATGATTATATAATTATCTTATTAATATGTGAATAGTGAGTGATATTTCCTAATTCATTTATGACAAATTATAACATTATGAAGAACCTCTTGTACCTTAAAAAAGTAAATGAAACTTTTATTCGCAATTCATGTTGTGAATAAAATATTTCATATACTAAGTGCTGGCTAATAATGTGGCGAGGAGCACACTAATGTTTATGGATGTTAATTATTGCAACCGGAAAAGTCCACATAGGTAGATTTCAATAATAAAAAGAAAGGTCAAATATATAAGATACAAAAAGTTGCATGTTTAAGGTTAAATACGCAAATGCCACTCATAAATAATTATAGCGATATATAACAAATCCGTGAACCTCTTTGCTAGATTAGAGTCTTCATTCTACTCAACCACAAAGAGGACAATTAAAAACACCCAAATTTTCCTTTTTACTCGCTAATCATAGGTGGTAAAACCATCATAGCTTAGTAGACGGGAACATAATTTATATTATCCGTTCTGTACTTTTTGGCAACTTTAGTGACTATATTTTCAGTTTTGTATACTTTAACACACCTCACACGTTGACAATGCTGTAATAAAAATATGCAATATCGCAGACAGAACACAGAAAATTAGTATACGAATCCATTTATTTATTGTAGTAAAATATTACAGTCGCACTACTCCCAAACCAATAAAGAATTTCCCCCGCCCATAACACAGAATTCAATAATGGTATTGCTATTGATAATCTAACCTAGAAAAATAAATAACTAGATTAAAAAAAAAAACTAAAAACTAAAAATTCCTTTACTACGTTGTTGCCTATTTTGCTATATGTATAATACGTACCATTTGAGTCTGCTACCCTAAAATTATGGTAAAGATGTAGTAATTAAACTATGTCGGGTGAGCTATTCCTTCATCAAATGAATCACATCCACGTCAGCATGGTCTCAAATTCAACTCAGATTGTTCTTGTTCTTGGTGTGCAAGAGAATAGGGTCCCGGTCCGAGTCTTGATTGGGCCAATGAACGTGTCCTTGTGAAAAATAATGTTGAACGAAGAGACAAGAATTATTTAGAAGAGCTGGCACAACCGCCACATAGCCATCGTGATACTGACAATGCCGGCGATGGCTTGGGATTGGAACACGTGGCTGCACGTGGCCCACGAGATTTCACTCTGATCAAATGCACCTTCATACACCATTGTGCTGTTGTTGTTCAGCAAGGGAGAGGTTGAAGAACCATTTTGCCCCTGTGATGCCTTCTGACTGTTGAGAAAAAAAAATAATAATAATTATGAGCAAACAAAAAAACGGGAAATGCTAATATTCGAAGAAGAAAACAAAAATAGAACTCTGAACGTGTCATAATGTGATTTGTGCAACGGTCATGAAATGCACACTTTAATAATTGCATTGCTAACATAACACACTAATAATGGTGTGCAACGATAACTATCGGCATGTGTGCCAGCCACCCCATACCATGTGAATAATTTAATATCTCAATTTTTCATTATATTGAGATTTTTTTAGTGTGTCTTTGATTTCAAGGTATGGTAAGGAGACCAATCACGTTAGGAATTGTATTGGATAGAGTGGGGACATACGACTTGTGTATCTCTACAAAGTACGAATTGATCTCTTCTACTAAAATTGGTAGATTGCTTCTAGAAGCAAACATATATGGTTTGTTTTGATACCAATTTTCTACCTAAGTAAATAAATAATAATAAAAAGTCATTTTTGACTCTCTATCCACCGAATCACCGCATTTTCAACCTTGCTATTAACATCGATAATTCAACGTCGCTATCTTCTTGGGTGCAAGCTAACAAATAGTTCTTGTTTTGATGATTAGAGTGTATCTTTGCTTATACTGAAAATCAACTCGATTAATATTGTTCTTCTTTATAAAAAGAAAAATATTAAGATCATCAACTCTTGACATTAACATCACTCCATTCGTAACTGAAAAATTTACCAAAAACACACATCCTTAATGCATGTCATTATTTACTTTAAAAGCCCCTTATCTATTGTTGTTTTTGTGATCAATTTATATTGACGTTAAAGTTAAGTTAAAATGATTAAATATTATTGAAACGTTGTTATTGAAGAAAGAAACCTGGTGGTGGGGGAAGGACAAAAGGTGATGGTATAATCCGCGGAAGCGCAAGTGAAGGTGCTGGTCTTGTCGTCGTAAGCGTAGCTATAAGCGCGTGGGCAAGCGCTCTTGAATATCTCAGAGTAAGACGAAGGCTTGCACGTGTCTGGCGTGCCGTACGCGCCACTGCAGCAATACTGCGGCGAGTTAAACGCCTCGCACGCGCTCTTGCACGCCACCACGCCCTCTCTCCCATCGCCACTCATCACCTTCAGCTCAGAAGGACACGCACCGTTCAGGTCCCCGACGCACCCCGTCGCGCTGCACTTCTCGCCGGAGCCACCCTGCGGCACCACCAGCATCGGCACGTTGTAGCCGTCGACAAGGCTTACATCGAAGAAATCGAGGCCTCCGGCGCCGTCCAGGGTGAACTCGGCCAGGGTGGCTGGCGGCGCGGCGCCGTTTCCGGAGCACTCGAGCTTCCCGGATCCGCAGTCCCCGGTGACGCAGGAGAACTTGCCGGTGGTGGAGTCTTGGGAGCATAATGTTCTGCCCCAGAAACGTGTTGGGTCCCAAACCCATCTATTTGCGGAAGCGGAGTAAATCTGTGAGGAGATGGGAAATTATAGAAGCAGAATAATATCACCCAGAGAACACAAAACAATTTTAACGTGGAAAACCTCCTCAATGTGAAGAGTAAAACCACGGGGCACTGACCCAGAAAAAATATCCACTATGAAAGGTGGATTACAAAATAATAAC